>CM036559.1:109771254-110111254 GCA_020745775.1 Theristicus caerulescens
GTAATTTTTCGTAACTAAGCCTGTATGGGTCACTTCTCATCGATTCTTTCCCATGCTATAAAACAAAACCAAACAAACCAAAACACATCATAGTATTTTTTGAGTAAGCTGGACCCTAACATTTCAAAAATAAAGGACAGCCTATTAGTTCCCTGTTGATTCTTTGTGGTCCACTGGTAGGGAATGTGGGGTGTCCTATAAATGTTATTTGATAAAAGCTGAGGCTAGGCACCCTGCTGTTTTTAAGGATCACGCTGAGAGGGACTGCTGGTAGGATATGCAAGACAGCAGGTTTGTTTATCCTTATTTCTCCGCTCACATCCCTGAGCACACATGGTTGCTGTTTTTGTTTTGACTAATTTTGACTTTTTTAAATGTGAGAAAAGTGGTTAAAATGATGTAATCCCTGTCTGAAGTTGGGATGCGTGTGAAAAAGTGGAAATGCTGACAGGCCTCTGGCTGGAGCAGCGTGAATAGCTGTCCTCCAGGGCTGGGTGCTCTCCTGCCCTCCAAGTCCCATTCATTGCATTGTTCTCAGAGAGGAGGAAACCAGGCAGCGGCGTAAGGAAGCCCACACGCTTCACACATGCGGGTTCAGTGGGATTGCCCAAGACCTTGTAGCAGCCCAGAATCTGATGAAAAGCTAGAGTGATATATTTGCTGTTCTTGTCTGCTTGAATCTACCTTATGATTTTCCTGAGACCCAATCAGTATGGGTTTTAAGCATTTTAAATTACATCCCATCATTAAGATCTGCTGGCAATGACAATGGATTTTGATCATTTTTTTCTCCTGGATTTTACTTATCCTTGAATGCATAGATTCTGCTGCTCCTTAAACTATAAGTCATTTCCTTCCCATGCAGGTTTTCTCTGTTACACACACAAAAAATATTTTGCTCATTGATATTTGTATTAGTGTAAAATATGCAGGCATCCCAATATTGGACAAGGGTCACATTGTGCTAGGCAATGTACATAGAATGAAAATATAATTTCTACTGTAACATGTTTACAGTCCAAGCATAAGAAAAGTCAAGAGATGAAGTTTGTAGACCAGCCCTACAGCCTTTAATCTTTTTGTGTCATAGCTGAGTGGTGTGGACTTAAAATGCCCTAGACATAGACTAAGATGCCCTTGGGGATATAGACACATGCTTATACGACTGTAAGTAATACTGTGGTAGAACATGTGTACATCATCTTTACGGTAATTAAATTCAGTCAGGCTAACTGTAATTCCAGGAAGAATGTCAAAGTGGAAGACATCAGAAGAGAGAGCTGAGATGGGACTTTCTAGAAGCATGACTAGGAAAACAGACGTGGCAGAAGATAGTAAGTTGGTAAATTCATTTGCTTTTGGGAGAACTCAATACATTTATATCAATGATAAAGTAGTTGGAGAAGAGTTTTGCTCTAAGATGTATTTTTTCTTTTACTGAACTCAGGCTTGTGGTAGAGGTTCACTTTTGCCTCACTTATATATTGCTTCACCTACTGCCTCACACCTGGAGAAGTAATAATCGCATTGGGATGTGTGGAAAGCACAGGCAGACAGACCACCAGTTTTAAACACAGGACATATAGTATCTACTAAGCATCATGTGGAAGAAGTCATGTCTCATTTTTGTGGTGATCTTGGCATTCAAAAGGCACAGTGCAAATTGAAGAGTACATGGGATTTGTGCTGTTTAAAGAACTAGCAAAGATCTCAGTGCATGTACGAAGTCAATGTACTTGTCCTAGGACAATTCCAAAGATATTTTTCCCAACTGTCATTCATATTTAACCCAAGTTTAATTTGAACCATTTGTTTTTCATCCAGAAGTTTATTTCTTGGAAGTCATTGGGGCAGCTTTATGACTATAATAATCTATTTTTTTTAATACAGAGATTACAATGTGGTTTTGTCAATGTATTATTGGCAACAGTGCAAAAAAACCCCCTTACTAAGTGCAATTATTGAGAAACTGAAGAAAAGAAAAATCCGTTCTTATTCGGTCCTGATTAACACTACATCTGAAGGCTTCTGGCATGAGGAAGCAGTTTTGCATCATAGCTTCCTGGGTGAGATTCTTCTAACCAAAAGCAGATGTCTACATGATAGATTTCTACCCTGGAGCTAAACCTCCTAGCTTTGCTGTCGATGTGCTCTTATGGCACAGTTTGTCTTACATTAAGATGGATGACTCAGAACTTAAGGAGATGCATCCTCTCTTTTGCCCTGTTGGAATCCACTTGTGAACTTTATTTTAGTATTATTTGAAGGACTCACAAATATCTAAGTATTAATGGATTTATCCTGTTACTTAATAAGTCAGCAGCTGATTTATAGTGAGATTAAGTCATTTGCCCCAAATCACAAAAGAGCCTATAAAAAATGTTGGAGATGACAAAATGTCTGCTTGGTTCCAATCTGGCAGGCTAGACAGAATATCCTTCCTCTCTTCAAGAATTTTTGAAGCTATATATAGGCACTTTATCTCTCTACGTCATGCAGCTATATTTATTTCTTGATTCCGTTTCAGGAATATTTCAAACACATGCTTAAATGCCACTGAAACGAAACTGGATTTCATCATGTAGTTTAGGTGTTTCCCCACAGTGTGTTCCTGTCATGATCTTGTAAATCATGTAATAATTCAGCTTGGAAGGGATCTTAGGACTTCATCTGGTCTAAACCCACTCCCCTGCTCAAGATGGAGTCAGCTTTGAAATTACACCATGTTACTCAGGGCCTTGATTATCTCTGAGGATAAGGATTCTGCAGCAGCCTCTTCTCCCACCTGAGCACCCCATTGGGAAGGCTTTTTTCCTTATGAGAGCTCACCAACTGCAACTTGCTTCTCTGAGAAGAATCTGTTTTCTATAACCACCCATTAATTAGTTGTAGACAGCAATCAGATCCTTCCTTAGGCTTCTGTTCTCCAAGCTGAATGAGCCCAGTTCTCTCACCCTCACCTCCTACGTCATGTAGTCCATCCCCTTTAACATTTTGGGAGCCTTTCTACTGCTCTTGCTCTAGCTTGTCTGTCTCTTTGTACTAAAGATCCCCAAACAGGACACAGTAGTTCAGATGTATCTTCTAAATGCTGAACAGAAGGGGGAAAACCACTTTCCTCAGTCTGCCGGATATGCTCTTATTAATACAGCACATGGTTATCATTCAGTGCTGCAAGGGAATACTGCTGCAAAGCAGACAATATAGAAGAGCGAGCATGTATCACAAGTACCGTGCAGGTCCTGCTCTTATTCATAACCATGTGAGATCATTTCTGTTCGTTGCGTAAGGGCTGTCTCCCTGCCATGGGCAAGAAGAAATCAAGAATGGGAAAATTGCACAAATTCAGCAAACATTAACTGCCTTTGAACTTTGGTTCCAAAACCTTTTGGTTTCAAAATTGTATTTGATGACTTATGCTTTAGTTTGTCACTGCTTAATGCAACGTATTATTTTAATGTATGTTTTCCAAGTGTCTCAGCTGAGCAACAAATTGGTTTCAGTGCAGAACCATCTTGCCCTTCTAAGGTTGTTAGCATTCATGAAAGGTGCTGAATGCTTTTGGGAGAGGGTTGCGCTCAGTGGAATTTTGGCAAACTCAAGTACTCCAGGCAAAAATTAACTTTCATTGTACCTTATTTTGCTTTTTTCCTGGTTCACACCAGGAAAGAAGCATGTCTTCAATGATGTAGTTTCTATTTTGAGTGATACAGCTTAAGTTTGTCAGATTAAAGGTGTTGAGTAGAAGACCAAACCATGAAATCAATCAGAAAGTATGCTATTAGTCTCTTTATATAGGTGCTGGGTAATGATTGCTTCAACCTCTCTTAAATTCAAAGCTAGGAAAAAAAAAAAAAGCGAAAACAGGAGGAGTACACTCAAAGATGTGTAACTAACTAACTAACAGAAAAGTATTTATAGTATTTTTTTTAAACTAATCAGGTATCTGGGTGGACAAGTTCCAACATTAGCAGTAGCTCGCACCCAGTTTTTGATCCTTGACCACTACCAAACAGAACTGCCTGGTCTGTATCAATGTAGAAGACCTGCCTCTGCAGCCATCCTTGTCTTCTCAGGAAGAGGCAGCAGCTCAAGTCACAAGTACAGGGAAGTCACTTGTCCATTTGAGTGGCATATCACACCAGTGCTATTGTCCACCTCCTTCTTCCTTCCATTACCTAACTTTCAAGTGAGCATATGTGGTCCTAAATCCAAAAGCATATTTTTCTATCAGTATATTTCAATGAGGGGCTTGGGCTTTTCCAGTTTTGCAGTCTGGGAGTTCATACTAGTTGCATGCTGACTTCATGTTAGAGCAAGACTTTGTAGCCATCTAATCATCCTGCTGTGCCCTCGATTCCTTAGGAAGGACAGGGAGGGCTATGGGCGGTGGGGGGACACGCATCTTCCAACAGCCATGGATAGCTGGGAGATGGGAAGTGCAGGGCACGCCACCAAGCACATCTGCCCTGTGGTTCAGACATACCCTTTGATATCACCTACAATCCTACAACTGGGCAAGGCCAAAGCATGTCCTAATAAGCTGTACTACGCTCCAAACTCTCACTGAATTCCTGTCCAGTATGTAAAAGCTTTTCCTAAATCAATCTGCAAAGAAGTACACAGACTGGAGCGACGCATGCCCTACCGTACTCCAGTAAGTTTCTACCGCTAACTATTGTTTTCATCACTTAAGTAAAGTTCCTTCTCTTTTGGATGACTTGGCAAACATTTAAGGCTCATTTACGTGCTTAATATTTGATTTTTCTTTAAACACACGGTAATTTTTTGGTGATGGGTTTAGTTATTGTTCATAGCTTTCTGTGGCCCCTGACTGACATTTCCTATTATTTAAACAGCTAATCAGCCTTATTTTTATTAGGTGTAAATGTGTTTCCATGCTTTGACTGGCAAACACTAAACTTCAGTAGCATGTAGGAATTTATTGCCTGTTAATTGTGCCCTAGGGCATAGTGACTTTTAAAAGTGAAATAACAATCATCATGTCTCATATATATATATATATATTACTGCAGTGCTTGTATTGTTGTAACGTATGTCTGGTTGGCATTATCAGTCATTCAGAGGGCAGCCATTCAAAACTATACTGATTTTTCAAACAAGGTGGCATTTCAGATATTAATACTAATACAAAATACAGAGATATCTGGTTGTTATGCTTCAGTCCCCAAGTGGTTGCTTTTAAATGGCTTTACTTTTTTTTGGTTCTCTCTGTCCTCATGACAGCATGAGTGCCAGATTGTGTGGCTGTTACATGATTTTACTCTTTATGTGTAATGATTTTAAAGCCTTTTACATTTTGCTGCTTCTGTAAGGGCTCACTTGGCATTATGCTATATTCTTTTGATATTTTCTACTTTCTGTGTCAACAGATGTGCTTCTCAATGTGTGACTCAGTGATAACACACTGAGTTTTCACTTCACTTGTCAACGCATTTGCCTTTATGTCATAAATGCTGAATGTTTTGTGGGATCTTATTCACCCACCCACTCTTCCTTCTACAGGTCTTTTCTCAGAAACAATAAAATTAGTCAAGATTCCTTTTATTTGTCTTTAAATATTCCTTAATGTGACAATGAAGTCGTGCAAGGATTCATTATCAGTTCAGGGCCAATTTAATATCTGTTCTCTTTATTTTCTAAGCTAATATACATCCTTGAAAAACATCCCAGGTGGAAAGCTGTGAAGGGACTGGAAGAATGATACCCTACTCGTAGTGCTGAATATTTTGATCGAGGACTTCCGATGCAAGTTTCTATAGTATTAAATTAATGCATTGCTTACACATTTTGGAATCCAAACGTGATTCCCTTAGAACTCCTAAGGAAATGACTCCATAACTGTGAGTGATTAGATACAATATAGAGAGTGTGTGTGTGATTGGAAGGGGAAGCAGTGTCCTTGATTGCACAGTTTTATTCTTTTTGGGCCCCATTCCCAAGTACCTAAAAATATGCTGTGCTGATCCCTTTTATTCTGAGGCTATATCCTACCTCTTACTTCAGCCGCCACTTCCTTTTGGCTTACCTTCTTTGCGTTCTGACCCCACAAGATACACTGTTTAAAATTGCTTCAACTGTAAATATCTAAAACCAGACAACCAGGTGGGTAACTGTGTCCTGTTATTCCAAAGGAGGCAGAACATTTGTACCTTCGATTAACTTCATTTAACGATGTCAATTCTTAGCACCTTTAGAATTAAGGAAATGTGTTTTCATGCGAAGACAAGAACCTCAGTATGAACTTTTTAACCTGTATCACTCTTACAAGTCTTTGTCACAAGACCTGCAGAGTGCACAAGCAGAAAAAGTAATATATACTCTATATTAATCCCTTGATCGGGCTACAAAGTAGATTGTGTCTTTGCTTTCTATTCAAAAAAACAAAACCAAAACCATTTCAAGAGTAAACTTGTGTTCTGAATAATGGTATATTGCTGCCTACCTGTTGCACTACTGCTCTGGAAGGCTTTGGATGGATGGGTTTCAATGGGAAAAGGAATGCAAAGAGAGACACGCTAAAGGTCTCCCAAAGTGTTCACAGAGATGCCACACAATTTTACATATATTACAGAGCATACAGAAAGGCAAAATTGTCGTAGGCAGATAGACCTTGAACAGTAAGTTACATTATCTAGAGCAAAAGGGAATAGAGAGTGAAGTCATACAGAATAGTAAATAATACAGTCAATGGGACAGCAAAAATGGTCAGCAGGAGATATTGCGACTTTTTAGAATATTTTTCCCAATTTCCTCTCACAAACATAAGTTTTACATCTAATGGAAATGTTTCTGCTATCCCTTTAGATCAGCAGTAGAGGAGAAAAAATATCAAAGACAAAAAGGGTTTCAGAACGGTTAGAGAAACGTCATGCTTTTGAAGCCATATTGCATATTACATCTCCCCTGTCCTGAGGGACAGCTGCAGATGGAGCTGGGCCCAAGGAGCTTCGGCACTCAGTGAGCTGGAGCATATCTCATACTGACACTGGACAGGGCTGGAGACTGCGGGGTCAGTAGTTGAGTGTGGTGAGGCTACGTACAGCGTACCTGACAACGTTAGCTGGGGAAACAAAACCCTCTGTGGTCCCCTGATAAATTTGCACATTCCAGTTTAATTCTTTTGATTTGATTTGTTTTATTTTATTTTATTTTGTTAATGGTCTGGAAGTCGAAGATTAAGAAATTACTGCTTTTAGTAGCAGGAATGGGAAGGGCAATGCTGCAGTTACTGCGTGGGCTGGCATGGAGGAGTTTGTACACTTCTCCTCAAGTTTCTTCCTCATTAGCCTTATAGTTTCCCTGCTGTCACCAGTGTCTCTGGTTTACAGTCAGGGACTGCCCTTTCCCACTATTGCAGTCTCATCTCCTGACATTACTGTCATCTCTGGCTTCCCTGCCGCTGCTCCTCAAGAAGTGATGAAGTAACTACAGCATTTACTGATTGTCAGAGATTATATCGTTGCCTAATTTTGTGGGCAGCTTACATGACAGTCTCCGGAAGTCTTGAATTTCAGAACCTGGTGCTTTCTGAAAATCAGATCCACTAAATATACTTCTAGTTGGGCACTCATAATTAGGAGTGTCCAACATGACTACTTCACTGGTGGGAATTCTTGCTGTGATGGGCACATCCATTCCCTCACCACATTAACACTGTGTAGAAAAGGTGACACTTTTCTCTGTATTTTCACCATGTCCAGGCTGAGGTTTGGATTTGGGATCTCACTTTTCTCATGGTCCAAGTATGATCATGATACTGACCATTATGTTTTCCCTCTCTTGCACAAGAGACACTCCATGATGATTTGAATTCAGTCTGCTTCCTGTCTTTACTTTTGAACCATATGAAGCTTAATAATGACATTGATCTCCCTGAGAAGGTGTTTGCAGATCCTTTGTTCTAACACTTGTGTTTGACAGCAAGTTTTAGTGCACTTGTTTCTTTCCTGAATAAGCATTTGACATAGAACGGCTTGACCATTGCCAAGATCCTGCAAGGATATAGAAGCCCATCCTGTAATGACTGTTCCCTTCTCTATCCAGCTGCTTCTCATGCCCTATGTGGAGATTCTCCCAGCTCCTCCATTGAAATCCATGGACCCAGAGGAAAATCCACCCATGATCCATTACTTTAGTCAACCTTTGATTCATTGCAATAGAGGGGCGTGAGACAACCTGGATTAAAAAAAAAAGGAGGGGGGCAACAAAAAAAAAAAAAACAACCAAAAAATCAAAACTAATACAAACATCAGTCAGTTAGGTGATAAGAGCATATAATAAGAGCCCTTCAGTTGAGATGTGTTGCCAGCAGAACAGGAGCGGTGAGTTCATAATTGTTTGTTATCAATTTCTGTATTCACTGAAATCTGGCTTTGCCATAACTTGTTTTAGTTATAAGGCACATGAGTTGTGTTTTGTCTTTCAAGAACAGCTTTAAATCTGGCCAGTTGAATAAAACCATGTTGAATAAGAAAGTCAGGCTAGGTTAGGGAAGACGATTCAACAGCAACATGGGCCTGTGGGTGTCTCTGGTCTTTCTTGGCTGGAAAGGGGTAAATAGCTTTCATTCTTGGCCTTTTTCTTCAAAAAAAAGAAGAAAGATAAGATAAATGATTGCAGGTAAGCAGATATTTAAATAAACTGTGTTTGTATCCATTTTGATAATTTTTCTAAATCTTCTCTTGTCCTTTGTTTGTAATACATGTTCTGCAAGTTCTGCTTGCAGTGCTCAGGGGTACCTTATTGACTGCTGTGGGCTAAATGAAATTCTGGGACTTGCAATAGGAAAATATGACTTCTTGCTTAGTTGTCTCTAGCAACTTCCAATTATCTGAGCAGAAGAGAGAGATTTTAAGGTATGTTTTCCATATTTCTTCTTAGAAAAAAATTACACTGCCTGCTATTAAGCATCAAATCACCAAAACAATTGATTTTTGTGGGACTCTTTTTTAAATCTTTCTTGCTTCTACAGGAAAGTTTCTCTCCTGTTCTTTGATTCTGGTGTAGTCTTATCTTTCTTTCCCTGTGATTAGTTAATGACTACTTCCATTTCTATAGCAATCATGTTACTATTGTTTTTATGTCTTTGTGCCCAGGGCCACTGCTGTCTGTCAACATACTTCATGTTTTCTTTTTTGATTAGTAACTGGAATCACCTAGTAGAAAAGCATAAAATGATGTATTGCTATGTTCTGGAGCAGTGACTATGGTATAGCTTTGAGGAACTCTTCTGTAAAGCTATTAAAAACATTTTAAAAGGCTTAAATATTTAAAACATTAACATTTAAAAGGGTGAAATGATTTATGACCTGGATATTTTTCTTCTGTAATTGCAGCAACTAGAGAAATTGTAGAAAAGATAAATGTGTGGTTATGATACTTTAGCCAGATAGCATGGGCTCTATTTTCTGTTCTATGACAGATCTTTTTAATTGTACGGACAAGTCATTTAATTTTCTTGTTTTTCTATTTCTTTCCAAAAAAGATGGGAAGATGTCAGGTCCCTTTCAGCTGACACTAATAGCTTTGAACCTTCAATAACCATTTTTGATTTCCCGGCGAGTATAACTTAAGTCTAGGTAAATAAGAACAGTGTGAAGGAAGGAAAACAAATGAAAGGAAGCATTACCCCCTTCTAGATAAAGAAGCAGGTAAAAGTCTCTCTTAAATAAAAACCAAAGCACTAACAAGAAGAGAGAAGAAGAAATATATGGAAAATGTAACCAAAGAAGCTGTGATCACTTGTGAAGGAGAGAAAAGTGAAATGGTCTTTCAGATCAGCAGATGACTTGCAAATTCACACCAAACAAGAGTCCTTGGAAACAGTTAAAAAAAGCATCAGAGAGAGGCTATAGGCAGAACACCCTTAAAGAGTGCCAACTGAAAATGAAACACGGTACTAGGCACTGTCACATTTCTCAGCACAATAGAAGTGAAAGATGCCAAAAAAAAAAAAAAAATTAAACTAGAAAGGTGCAGGTGAGGATTAACTTATGGGGAAACACTTAAAGGTCCTGATGGTCACGATGAGGAAATATCATTAAGTCTCTGTTCTCTGAAATAAAAGGAAGTTGTAAACACAATGACAAAGAAAGGTGACCAATTTGACTGTGGCATCTGAGTGTGTGCTATACTCTGTTCAGAGGCGGACAAGCCTACTATGATATTATCCAAAGCAGAATAAAGGAAACAACTGCTGACAAATAAGGGAAGCACAGACTGAATTTCATAAAGGAAGATCAATTCTTCAACCACAATTCCTCAAGCTACTGCCTGTGAGTTAATTTTGATCCTGGAAACAGTAAACCACAGAATAATTTTAATTGCTGTATCTCAGCCAGAAGAACACACACACATTCTCCACTCAAGCAGGCAAGCCAAATGAATCAGGGGAAAATAAACATAAAAGCAGTTTAGCCAACTTTTCACCGAATTAAGTGAAAAGCTCTGTAACAACCCTACTAGTGGCTGTCTTTAGATTTTCTTTTCATCTAAAAGGCTGGGTATTCTTTGTACTAACAAAAGACTGACAAACCCTGAAACAGAGTGTTAAATGGAAAAAAGAAAACAGAAGATGTTCCTTATTCAGTTTACAGGTGTAAAGACAGCATTTAGGCAACCACCATCCCAATACCTTTGGGAATGTCTTAGGTGTTATGGTATGCCATTGTAACAAGGAACTTCATCAGGGGTTTATGTAAGGTTTTATGTAAGGAAGTAGAAGTTGTGTCCAATTTAGATTTTGGTGTGAGTAGAAATCAATATCAGTTACTTATCACTTCTGGTTTGAATTGTTGCTGACTTCACTGAGAGAAAAAGCATAGATGGGTACAGAATGGGCATTGCTAGAAAATCTTGATTGTGCAACACAGCATAATAAACTGACACAAGGTTTTCAGCACCACAAAAAAAGATAGAAGAACCAATATGAGAGCTTTTAAACTCATTCTCTCAGAAAGGAAAAAGGTTCAGGAAGAGTTTCAGTTTTCATACCTTCCAGGAAGTATGTTACCAGTTGACAATGAAGCAACTGCATTCACCATCTTCAACAAGACTTGGTTGCTGAAATATGCAACCTAAAGGCCTTCCAACTTAACTGCTGTTCCACCTTTGCTTAGGAGAAAATACAGAAAAAAATCAAAAAGTATGTCTCCACAAAACAAAAGAACCTGGAAGGTAGATCTTCCTTGTGGAGACCAGGCCAAGTCCGTGGAGCAGTTTGCAGTACAGTGTCTTAGCTCAGAAACATGACTGTACTGTTTCCAGATCCAGGCTGGCTCTATTCAGTCATCTCAACTCATTCAACGCCTCAGTATTTCCAGTTCAAAGGTTAACGATACTACCAGCATGAGTTGAGGTCTACCTGCATCCACTGGTGTGGTCATGTCCTTTAGTCAGGCAGAGCAAAGCCCACTTTGGTCCCTGTGCCTTGTGTTTCCTATTGGCTCACTCTAGGCCTTCAAAGGTGTGCAGCCAGTAGAAAACAACAATTACAAGGATGTAGTCTAAATCTAGGACTAAATGCCTTTGAAAGTAAATTCCTTAGAAAATAACAGGTATTAAGTGGTATTAAATTACAGCACATTTCAAAAGAACTCAGCAGTGTCTTAGCTAGAAGCAAAGATAGAAATCTCTGAGACATGCTAAGAAGGAAGCCTGAGGGACAATTCTGTTGTGCAAACATTGGGATCCAGTCATCGTACAGGCCCCAGGCAATCCCTCCTGGACTCCGGCCATTGCTCCTGAGAGGCCAGGGCATGCTGGACCCATGCCATCTGTGGGTGGACGGCTCGCATGCCCCAGGATATTGCAGGTGACACCTACATTTGGCAACAAAATTGAGCCCTGTGTGTGGGCCAAAATGGCAGGGCTGCTGAAGGAACATGAAGACGTATCTGACTGAAAGATTCGTCTCCTCAACAGGGCTCAAAGGAGAAATACTTCGCATCACAGGTCTTCAAGGAGCTCTCCACCCTGGACAGACAGGCTGGTGAAGCCTTTTCTTGCCCTCAAGTAGCATGTGGTCACTGAGAAGTAGACTCGTTCAGAAACGAGGATGTTTCTCATTTCCAAAATGTTGCAAATGTTCATCTGTTGATTTTTTGAAAGAGTTTCAGGATCCTTACGTGGGAGGAGAGACAGAAATGCAGACTGGTACATCTCCTGTGAATCATGAAACTAAGTATTTGCTTTCAGATGATACGTATTTGTTTTTGAATAGACTGGATTTTTGCAAGCAACTTGCTTCTTGTTTCAGTTGTGCAGCTGTCTTCTGAAACAGTATGCAATTTTGGTGGTTGAAAGCTCTTTCAGCTACATTTTTAGAGGTTTCTCTCCTGGAATAGCAGTGTGTTTTGTTTTGTTTTATCTTGCAGCATTCTGTTCTTTTCTGCAGAGAGCACTCATCTCTTTCCTTGGCAAGGCGAACCAGAAGTAGTAGTTTTCGTTCCCTATAGTTGCATGTCTCACATTCCAAATTGCTGTGTACATATGTATGAGAGAGAAGAAAATCCCCAATAAAACCAACTTTCAAAATGGAATATTTTTGTACATAATGCTTAAAATAACTTACCAAAATCTGTGAGTCAAGCTATGCTCACAACTTCATGAGACTGAGAAGCAGAACGGTTCAATGACTTTTGTTCTGAGTAAATTAATCAAAAATATCTGCTATAAGTTTGGCAATCATACATTGTCAGTGACAGAGAAAAAAAAGAGGATGTATTCGGTATCTCTGAAAGGCCATGACCCATCAGTGTGAAACTGCCATGAAAAGGCATGGTAGTTTTGAATGTTCAAGAAAAATGAGTTAAAACTGGGGGGATAGGTGTAGGGAATGTCTACTAGGGCATTCCTGTCCTATGAGAGGAGGCAATTATAGTAAAAATAAAGTTGATTCTGTGTCTGACATAGGTATTTATCAAGGAATAAATACCTGTAAATAGATGGTATTTAAGCTAGAAAGACAAAGTCAGCATAAAACCAGAAAAATGTAAAGTTGGCATGAATTCACTTAGGCTGAAATTGGAAGAAATTCTCTAAAGTAGGGGAATAAGGTTCTGCTACAACTTTTCTTTAGAAAGAACTGGGACAGCAAAAAAATCTAAGCACTTAGCATTGTTTTCTAAAGAAATGAGAGTTGTGTGAGCAATCGGTGTGTACCTACATGGTTCCTACCTCACCAATGAGCCCTTCGGAATCTGTTGGCCAGTTTTAATTAAAGCTGATATAAAATAATAGATCTTAAAGGTAATTCTATTCCTACAGTTTTCATGAAAATAGGAGCTAGGTAGAGTAGAGAGAACACATAAGAGATAAAACTGAGGGAAAGGCTTTATTGTGAACTCATACCTTATCAGTCACCAGCATGTCCCTGGGCTCACCAGGGCATTTAAATGCCTTATGAATGTTCACCTATGGGAAAAACATCGAGCAGAGCTCACACTTTCTCAAACACAGAAACCTCAAGCTATGTAGGAAACCAGGTTTCTGTAGTTCCTGTGGTCACAGCACTACATTTCTGACACTGGAGCCTGATACACAGTGAAAGGGATTGAACAACGTGTCTGTCTGTAGGACTGGTTTTCATGACTTGACCAAGAGAATTCATTTTCTGACCCCATCGCTCATGCTGTGTGAAATCGGACACATTTCATCCTTACGTGACCTCTAGAATTACAACATTTGTGCAGATTTACCCCTCGCAAAGCAGACAAACTGACACCTGCAGCTGGATCATGTTTTAAAGTGTTTGAATTAGGTCTGTAACTAATGGTGGCTTTGTTTTTTTGAGTCATATTAATGATGAACATTTACAAATTTGTCCCCATCTGGATCTATAGATTATTTCAAACACACTGAAATTTTTGCAAAGTTTGTACTGTACTGAGAAATCTCAGGTAGAGGAGAGATTACCTCTTGGGTGTTTTTTTGTTTCACAATTATGAAATATTTCTGTGGCAACTTCAACAATAGCTTTCATGGAACAGGAAAAACAAAGAGTTTATTTTTAGGTGCTCATTTGGTGTATCCTATCCCTTAGGGCTGTGCCTATTTCCTCTCTTAATAAGCCTCATCCATCTCACCAAAATGATGGACATCTTAACTTCATTGCTGGCTGAATCCAGTGTAAAGACTAGCCGTTTCCCAAGGTTCTAAATTCACAAGCACACTTTGTATTTTGCCATGAAGAGGTTGGACATGTACAGACACGGGTGGGTGCAAGGAATGGATCCCTCCCATTTCCAACCCATTCCCAACAGAGGCCCAAGAAGCTGGGCTAACTTGTTTTTCCATGGCTTTGTGACAGATGTTCTAGTAGGCACCGTCTGATACCCAGTGACCAGCCGCCATCAGAGGGGCAGGAGAAACACGCTTGTAACATTACAAATCTACTTCTGTTGTCAACCCTGAAAAACCCTTGAAAGCAGAAGGCGGCTGGCGTGCTGAATGCACTCTTGTGCTCGGGCAGCTCATGACAATCTTCCCATTGTTACCATTTCTGTGTCAGACGTCTTGGCTGTTTCTCAGCGTACTCTTCGGATATGAAATCTCATAACCAGACCCTTTGCTCCTTGTGCTCCTTCTCCCAGTGGACTCCTAAGTCCTGGCTTGGACTTGTGAGTACAGCCTAGCACAGATGTTGAATAATAGCAGTAGCCACAGCAGCAGTAAAAATAAAGGAAATTTTACTTAGTGCTTTGCCTATGTCAGACTGTAGGTACTTACGTGATCTCTGTTACACAAATCGTGAGCAACTTCGTAGATTATCAGCGGTATTTAGACAACTACATCCCTCATTCTGATGGGAGTTAGGCACTTCAATGCCTTTAAGGATTTGTGCCTCTGGGGCTTATTCCAGATAACAGAAGTCTATGGCAGAGTCTGTGGGAGATAAACTTGAATTGCCCACATCTAAGGGCTGGGGGAAGGGTGGCAGTACCACAGGCAGAAAGAGCACAGCTTTTCCTGCCTGCAGTATGCCTGGCCTCCATAGAAAGCCTGGAGGGAGCCTGAAGAGCTGCCATGCTGACAGCCTTAAACCCGACTGTATCTGAGGTCAGATGGGAGCTAAGGACCACGGGCCAGAGCTGGGCACTGTGTTAGAAACTGCAGACCCAAACCTGTGTCTCTGTGAAGGGAGGCAAGGGTGTGTAAATACAGCTGTAGGGCTGGAAGGCCACCAGTGATATTCACCATCATTTACAACCAGCTGTATTCAGTGGCGAGCACCTTGCAAGCTACTGGGAACCCAGATGTTCTGTTTTACTTTGGGATTTTTATTCTGTTTTGTTTTCACAGCAAAGGAGATGCAAAAATGAAGCAAGATTTAGGAATTCTTAAAAGAACCCTGCTCTTGGACTTGAGAAATCCCCTTCTATTTTTGTATAGAAGATTCATCATCATTCTTGAAGGTTCCCCATATCCTCTTTCCCTAAAATGCCTTTAAATCAGCCTATCTACATGTGTGAAGAGGAACATTAGGTTTTCTTTCTGATGGCAAGCATGCACATTTAAACAAAATGATTTGCATTTTCTCATAATGAGCCACTGTCAGTCATTAGTTGGCCAAAGTGATCCCATCCTGCAGACAGACAGCTGCCAGAAAACAGTCAAAGCCAGAGCCTGACCCTGCTGCTCTTGCTGGACATAGACTTCCCTTGGAAATGGGTTTTGTATCCCATTAAGAAAAGCAGGAACTCGCCTTTAATAAGAACTAATAAGAAAGTTTATAAGAACTATTTTAAGAATAAGAATTGTTCTTTTAAAAGCTCTTTTAAGGAAAGATTAACTCTTCAAGAATTATTTAACAAAGGATAGCATCAGCAACAAGGGATAACAGCAGCAAAAGGGAATGAACCCAAATATCCAAGGATCCAAATCCCCTCTTTTGGACTGACGTGATCCTTCTAGAGTAGGAATAAAGTGTTTCAGCCTTTATTACTTATTTAAGGGAAAGAAAGCCATGATATTTTTAAAGCCTCTGGCGGGAAAGCATGCCTCCCAAACTGCCTTTGGCAACACCGCGGCTCTTCTTCACATGTTCCTTCACCGTTCCTGCTCATAAACTGCCGGGGCTCGCAGCTGGCGCGACCACCGCGTACCCCGCGCCCTGGCCGGTGCGGAGAGGGAGCCCCCCGGGCCGGCGGGGGGATCCCGGCCCCTTGGAGCCGTGCGGGGTGCCAGCCCCCCGCTTGTGCCGAGCTGCCGGCCGGCCGGGCGCCGGTAACGGGGGGCACCGGCACCGCCCGGCTCCCACCTGGGGGGACCGGTACCGCCGTGCAGCCGCGTCCCCGAGGCTCGGGCCGGCGGCGGGGGAGCCGGGGCAGCCCCAGCACCGATGGGGCAGACGTTAGCTCCTTCCCGGTGACCAAGGCTTTGTAAGTCATCTGCATTAAACCGGGGGGTGAGAACTGGGGGGTGGGGGGAGGCAGGAAGAGGCTCTTAATCCCTGGTGTCTTTGTTCCGGCTTGCACGCATCGGAAGCAGGGCTGAAGCCGTGTGATCGCTTTTTATGGAAAAGGAAAGACATTTGCAGGCACTTTGGCGCATCCTGGCCGCCTTGAGCGGGGCTGGAGGCACGGCGAGGGGCACCCCGGTACCGGCTGCCGGCCGGCCCCGCCGCGCTCCCCGCTCCGCCCGGTGCGTCCCTCCCAGCCCCCCGCGCACACCCGCTTTTCTCTCTCTTTTTTTCCCCCCCCAAAGATCAAAAGCTCCTTGCTGTTGCAAAAAGGACTATTTTCTCAGGCGTCCTTCCCCACCACGGCTTTGTGAAAAGGACAATAGACTCCTGTGTCAGTGTTGTTGGCACCAGCCTTGCATAATACAGGAAGCAGCATTTCCTTTCGGGGGTGGAAAATTAACTTGGATCGTGCGTTTCTCTTTTTATTGCTGACCGTACACACCCCGGGAAATTCGGCTCGCTGGCTCTCGGGAAGGGAAGCGGCAGCAGCCTCCTCTCGCATCCTCCCCGGCGCAGGGGAAGACCCGAGCGCGGCTCCGCTGCCCGCGGGCAGGGCCGCCGCCGCGGAAGAAGCGCGCCCCGCTCCGCGCCGCCCGCCGCGGGGTGAGGCGGCCGGGGGCTCCCCGCGCCCTCCCGCCCGCTGCAGCCCCGGGCCCGGGGCGGGGGGGTCCCTCGGCGTTCCTGCTGCGCCCCCGGCTCCTGCCGCGGGTTCGTCCCGCTGCCCGCCGCCTGCCTTGGGCTGAAGGTGGCACGGGGAGTCACAGCGTCTCCTGGTTCTTTGCGTGGGAACGCAGCCTGCTTATCTCTTCGTTTCGGGGAAAAAAAAATAAAGAGGGGAAAAAAAAATGGACTGTTTCTAGTTGGGAGAGTTAAAAAAAGCCAAAAAGAGCTCTGTCCTTTGGCAGCTCGTGCTACCTGTAAAGTCCAACTCCATGAAATAACTTTTAACCAGTTTCTTCTAATGATATTAGCCCTTGCACAGTGCTTGTCCCAGAAAGGGCACACACTTGCTAATAAAACATTAAAATGTCTTTCTAATCTTTGCTCTCCCCAGGAGATGCTCAACCCTTGTATTACACATTTAAAAAAGACATAGTTAGTCCTGCATAGACATAGACCTTTGGGGCAAGTTTTACCTCAACAAAGACTGTGTATAAAGTATAATACATATTTCACAATTGTTCTTCAAATGATGTTATGTTCTTCATTGCCTTGTGGTGTTCAGGCAAATGTGGGTTTGGACTCAGTGACTGCAGCCCAGTCCTGGCTTCTCCATCTTCCCTCTGTCTGCCCATTACTGGGACTGAGGAGAAGTCGGTGCAAACTCTGAGGATCTAAGTCCTGTCACCAAAATCTTCTGGTCTGCTCTTCTTGTCTTTCCCCTTTTGCCAACAACAACCTAAATCTCAGCTTCAGGAGATGAGTTGGTAACTTTGCAAGGTAAGGACACACATAAACTGTATCAGCAGCTCCTGGTACTTGTGAGATCAGTTTATGCACAGATCATTCTCCCTCCTAGGCCTGTGCTCGATCCTGTCTGCCAGACCTGGTGACAAGAGAGCATTCCCAGATGGGATTCAAAGCACCAGATGGGCAGCTCTGAGGCTTGCCGAGTCAGCAGGCAACCCTTTTCTGCCCCCACGTTGTGCTGATCTGCCAGTTATGGTTTTCCTGCACCGAAGGAAGCAAAGATACTAATTTCATAGCGTGGAAATGACACGGCTGCATCGCTAAGGTAATAACTGCCCACATCACCACGAGTATCTTGTGGAACTGGAAGTGAAAATCTTTTAACTATTCCTGTCAGCTAGTTTCATTTTTTTACTGTTTTTTTTTAACACTTCTTTATGCTTTACTTTTTACTTATTTTCAAGAAAATGTGTTGTGGAAAAGAGCTATCTTAAAACTGTTGTCTTGAAAATCTCAATCATGCCTGGAGACCGAAAGAAAAGACAATGCTAGTGCATTTCAGAGGAAGCTCTTTTATTCCCCCCAGGCCCGTGCAGCTCTCCTTAGTCTTCCTCTGTAAAACATCATCCTTGCTACTTGCAGATGGAGCTGGAGATAGCTCTGACATGGTTCTGGGCAAACATTGCAGCTGGAGATAGCTCTGATGAGGTTCTGGGCAAACGTTGCAGTGGGCCCTCTTTCTTTCCACCTGTCTGGTGGACTTGCATCGCTACTGGTTTAGCCCAGTTGGACCTCCCCGGGCCCAGAGCTCCAAATTTGCACCCTGAATCCTCTCTCCTGAAATTGCTCTGCTTGCAGTCGTGTAAGTGAACCAGCACGTGGGGCAGGGAGTACACCAACCCTACTAACTGGGGCACATGTGGTGTAACCATACACATTACTCCGGTGCTGCAGGACCTTGACAGTGCTGTACATATCCCACATTTCCCAGTACAGCTCCCAAGATACTCCTGTGAACATCATTTCTGTGGTCAGATCACTGTTTGCTTTTGTTCACATTTTGTATCTGATTTGTTCCAAAATAATCAGGACGTAGGCATTCGTGCACATCACTGAGTCACCAGCTTCTCTGCGAGCAGCAGCTGCATGGGCTCCTGGCGTGGAGGCCTGGTTGTATTATGGTGAGGGAACCAGTAAGCGTCGAGGGGCTAGTGTTTGGGGTGGTAAGAGGAAAAGAGCTCTTCATTGTAAGGCTGGTTTTCTTTTCATGGCCCAATATTTTCCTGGGTAGTTTTCCCTTTTTGACATGTTTTCATTTGGTTTTGTGGTTCTTTTGCTGACCTTCTGGTTGTCTTTCCCACTGAAATGCAGTGACCTTGGCCTGATTCCACAGGGAGGAGATGCAATCAGTCCTTTCATGTGGTCTTGCCTTTTTCTAAACACTTATCCTGGTACATTCATGTACTGACGGCTCCAGGAAAGGCATATACATATCCTCCCGGATAAAGGGAAGAAGTGATGGCTGGGGACTAGATTTCAGATGCCAGGGAGATGAAGCTGGGAGCGCTACGTCACCACCACACTAACCCAGCTATGCTGAAAGTAGGTCATTCCCATATTGATGCAGGTGTGCATGCGTGCGAGTGGGGTTCAGCCTGCGCATGTGTGCATATAGTGGAAATGCTTACTAGCATTCTTCTATTGTACTTGTGTTTTTTTCAGGGACAAAAAATTCTTGTTCCACTTTTTTTTTTTCCTGTTTAGTGAAATATTGCTGAATACACATATAAAACCAATTGTGTAGTATTTTGAAAGAAAATGTGTATTGTAATAGAGTTTGCTTTTAGTAAGGGGGATGAAATCACTGGTGTTCTGCTGCGTGGCCCTGACAGGAAGAGGAGATGCAGGCAGAGCCAAAATCATGTTGGATGTGCCAGGGACCAGCGAGGGCCGGCTGCTTCCCCAGTGAGCCAATCACAGTAAAAAGGCAAGTGGGAGCAGTTGCCGCACCAGGAAGGAGCTGGGATGAGGAATGGCAAGTCTGGGTCAGGATCAAGTCCAGAGAGAGTGGTCAGGCTCAGATACAGTCTGGTGATCCCCCATCAAGGCCACAGTGATGAGGCAGGTCTGAGGGCAAGCCAAGCCAGCAGGTGCAGGTCAGAGTCAAAATGGCAGAGGTACAAGACCCGCGAGTGCGGGTGTAGCTGCTGTGACACAGCCGTGGTGTAGCACAAGCAGGGACCAGTGGTATGGCCTCAGTTTCAGAGCAGCTCCCAAAGGACAGGAGGGGCAGACCCTCGCCTCTAGCTTTCTCCACAACAGCTACTGCCAGCGAAGGCGCTGACCATGCACTCCGCCAGCTAAGCTCCTCAACTCAGCCACCAAAACTCCTGGAAGGGGGGTGCTCTTCAGGCCCAAGTATTGCAGGAGCTCTTACTCATTAGCTACCTAACCTCCCAATAAACTACCAGGTAATCTGATTAATTGCTCATGCCAGTTGACTAATTATAATAAAAAATGAGCAGCAGTAGATTACATGCTCCTGTTGCTTCTACTTTCTTGCTGTGGTTAGAGAGCTGCCTGCTTTGCCTGCCCTCAAAAGCGGACCTAGCCTTGATGTGGGTGGGAAGTTTGGATGAAGAGGTGACACAATCACTGCTCTGACCTGTCATACCTTTCTGCAAAGGATGGGCAGTAGTGCTGTGAGGTTGTCCTGCAAGGACTAATTCTTTGCTGCAGCTTTCGGCTGTCATTGCCACACACACTGACCGGGTACAGAGCCAAGAGTCTATATAACATAAGGTAAAGCTCAGCCTTGCTGAGCGAAAGCACAACCACAGCTGTAGTTTATGTCCCTGCATACACTTACCTATGCATGTGCCTGGTGGGCAGGTATAAGTAGCTGTCCCAGTAAACACCGTAGTACAGAGAAGAGGTCTCAGCTTTTTCTTGACACAGTCCTGGAGAAAACTAAGGAACTTTACTTTGGTTTACATGCAACTTTCAATGTAGTGGGCAATTCCAAGTAACAGCAGCAGCTAAAGTTATCATGGTGATGGTAAATGGGATTTACTTGATAATGTATTTCTCAAAGTCTGTTCCTGCCATAGGAAGATGGGACCAGAGGATGTCAAAATAATGGTGACTGCAAACATCTTATTGAAAACAGAGGGGAAAAGAGAGTCAGAGGAAGGCCTTGAGTAGAGTAGACCCAGACCATATTGCCTAGGATCTTGCTCCAGGTTAAAGTCTCCTGAGTAGCTAGATCAGTATAAAAAGCTCCAATATTCTTCCAGTTGTCACAGTTTACTGTGTCTCTCATTGTGCGGGTGTGCTGTGAGCTGTATCAGTGAAACGACCCAGGTTATAAGTGGTGCTCCATAGAAAGCAGGCAAGTTACATCCTGAATTATTTCACAAACTTGTTTTACACTGAGCCTCAGAAACAGTTGTGAGCCCCAGAAATGGTTGTGCCAGTGCAGCTGACAAGGGACAAGGGACTGTGGGGATGGAGGAGGCTCCCACTGGTGGACAGGGAGCATTGGACCCTTTCCCACTGGCTCTGAAAAAATAGTAATGTTTTTGGGTGATCAACTGAAATATTGCTTTGCTTATATTTTTGGTCCTGGGAGCACCCAGTCCTCTTAAAAGTCAGTTGGTAGATGCAGATTCCGCAGAAGTCCTGCAGAGGGAGATCCAATCTGCTTTGCTTTGACATCTTTCCTTCTCTCCCAAGAGCTGGAGATTGGGACCATCTCAAAGGCAGTCTAGTCTGTTCCTGTGAGGTGTCTACCTCTCTGCTGTGAGTACAGGGTTCAGCAGATAATCATGAGGTCCCTCAGCTGTAACTCCAGCCTGTGCAGTCTTCTTCTATGGGCAGGCACCTGCTGTGCAGGTGCTGGTGGTCACCTTTTGTGTAACGCTCTGAACATTGGAACCAGTGCCACAAGGAGCTGTTTGGAGCACCAGTGCAAATACAAAAACTGCTTCTATGACTGGAGAGAGTCAGGTCAGGTTGGGAGCGTATCAGCTGCTGCTGTGAGTGGGATTTTCCAGGCTCTTTATTTTTGCCAGATCCACAGGAACTGTCCAAGCGATTCCTCCCAGGAGACTTGGCTAAAACCTTAACTCAGGATGTTCCAAGTGTCCTGCTTCCAAAGGGGAGCAGAATCCACAACCTCAGGATGCCTCAGCAACTTGACTAAGTCACATCCGGGTTGAGAGGAGTCTTCACCCCACCTAACCCTTGAAGCCAGACGTGCAAGTCATGAAGACTGGCCGAGAGCAGACAAGAGGCAATGTCCTGGTTAAGTATTCAGCCGTGAAAGGTCCTATGTGCTCAGGGTGTTGTCTGTGTTTCTTTGCAGCATGCTAGTCTGCTGCTCAAGGTGGACCCAGGAGCTGAATGCCCTAATTACTCATCTTTTCCATCAAGTTTCCTATTCCTCATTTTCTATGTTGTTCTAATGAGTCTTTTTGGCCAGGGAGGAGTAAGGGATGCATGTTGGAGAGCTGGTGCTTTTGCTGCCTGACAACTTGATGATCTTGGTGTCAGATGTATGGGTTGTTCAAGCAATAGGCTTGGTAGAAGCCATCTTCCTCCAGAGCACGGTAAAATGCAACAATACAAGGTGCTGCTGGGCTGCAAGTGAATACTAAAAACAGATGTTGTCTACTGTGAAGGCTGTTTCTCCTCTCTCTTTTGCAGCTTCTGTAGTGCTGGAGATTGGGCAGATGATCAGCCTTGCAGCAAGGATGTTTGCCTAATACGTTTCAAAAGGGGCTTACTCTCAGCTGCTAAATTTGGCTGATTTCCTATTTAGTAATAGTCTTTTTAACAAATGCTAGAAAAAAGAAATTCCCCACATTTCAGAACTGAAGGGAATGCAACAACAGTTACGTATCCTTTATTCCAAGGACAAAAATTGTCCTCACATATGCCACCCACAACTTAGCATCGGACCTAAGATTCCGGTATGAAGAGATCATATTGCCTGCAGGATGGACATTTGCCTGGGACAGGTCTATGAGCAGTTCCTTAGTGTTTGTTTGGCCATAGCACCTAAACCACTCTTAAAAATAAGTTCTCACCCTACTAGGTGTTGCCAGTTACATGATAGTACACAAAAAATAAGATCAAATAGGTTCCATGCAGCCCTCCCCTTCACACACACACTGTCCCTCTGTCCAGATGCTTCAGCCTATGTGTTTAGAGATGCCTTTCATCCAGTTCCAGGCACAGGCTTCCCACTGTACCTTCATTTTGCTTTATGGGAACGTCTGCTGCCTCTTTCTTCCCTGTATCTCACTACTGGGATCTTTTCAGTCTTCATGCAGGCTCCACATCTCTTCTCTCCCTGGCTTTAGTGTATGAAGAGTGATGAGGGGTTACGAGCAGATCTTCAGGTTTGCCTTCCCTAGTCCTCAGCTCCTTGGGTGGATCAGGAGCTGATGACATCCATTGGAGAAGGAAGGAGGTATGTCTTGCCAAAGTGCTGTGGTCTTTGGAAGGCCATGACTGAATGCAGCTGTGATGTAGGAGGTGTGAAGAAGCTGGGGAGGAACTGGTGTGGCATGGCTGCTGAGCTTGTGATGGGGCCTGCATCATCTCAGACTCAGCACGTACTCAGCACTGCGTAGGTCAAAAAGCAGGGATGTACAGTTCCCTTCGCTCCTTCCACAGGGAGCCCTTGCTTCTAGGGGGTCTGAGCTGTCAGGGTGCCCAGTGTCCTACTTCTGGCTCGTCTGTCCTCACTGGCCGACTGTTTTCCCAGCTGCTGTTCTCTCCACTGGAGGAGGTGATTTCTTATGAGTCATCCTCTTCGGGAAAGAAACCTCTGGGTCCTTCCCCCCATGGTGTGAGCAGATGAGGGGGAAGGTATCCATAACTATTTTATTTTCAAGGTCTCAGCTGGGGGCAGGAAGATTGGAAAATGCAGGCTTAAATCCTTAGCTTAAGGTGTCACTTATGAATAGGAGTCGGACAGAAGCATGCAGGAAATATTCTCACAGACTTTAAACTTGAAAGTTAAACAGTCCTCAAGTTAAAAACAACACCAACTTCTCATCTTTTTTCTTGCACAGGATGGTCTGGTGGGACACAGGAGATGTGAGTTCTATTTCTGGCTCTTGTCACCAGCTTCCTATGGCCTTGGACTAGCCGCCTAACCTCTCTATGTGCCTCCATTTCCTTTTCTGTAAAATGGGGGCGATCACATTTACCTGCCCCATGCAGACACTCTTGTGACTTATTTCATAGCGTAAAAATATAGGAAGGGCCATACTGGGTCAATCCAAAGACCTGACTCACCCTTTCTCTGGCTACACAGGGGAAAAGTGGAAACACCGGGCTTGAGTTTTGCTGTCATGGGCTCTCTTCTGGTCTTTCACAAAATAAAACACATATGGAAAACATGAGGTAAGTGCATAGGGAGGAGACATATATTTCTAGGATAGTCCTGGATGTCACAGGGTCAGTGAAGGCCGGCAGCAGGGCTGGCTGGGCAGACTCCTGGAGCATCCTTAGCCAGTGCTGCCCCATCCTGGCTTCCCTGCTCTGAGCGCTCAGTGCTGCTGGCAGGGGACCCGTGCTGGTCCGGGTCAGGCCCCGCACCGGGCAGGCTGCCCCGCCGCTCCCCCTCCCCAGGGAAGGCGAGGAGAGGAGCCCCGGCCCCCCGGGGGCTTTGGGGCGCTCCGAGCACCGTGCCCGGCAACCGGGGAAAGGCTGTGCGGCACCGGCCTGCCCTGGCCCCCGGCCCAGGAGCCGGCGACGGGACGCGGTGCTGCCGGGGTCTTTTTGCGGGGCAGGAGAGGGGCTCTGCGGGGCGGGGACCCCCAGCGCTCAGCGTTTGGGCCGGGACTCGCAAGCCCGGTTCGCGCCCCGCTCCCCGCCCCGGCAGCGCTGCGGCCCCGGCGGCTGGAAACTCCCCAGCGCCGGGCTCCGGCGGGAGGGCACGGCCGGGCTCCGGGGGGCCGGGGGCGGCAGACCCGCGGGGGAGCAACCCGGTGCCCGCCGGCGGGCGGGCGGGCGGAGGACGCGTCCCGGGGAGGGCGTGCTCCAGGCGGAGGATGTGGGCCGGGGGGGCGGAGGGGTGCGCGGTGAGGGGTGGAGAAGTTATAAATCAGCGGGGCCGGGGCTGGCTGGTAATTGATGTCCGCGGGAGGTGAAGCTGGCAGGGCGGCTCGCAGCGGACACTCCCTTTCCGCGGGCCGGGGCGGGCGGGGAGGGCTCGGGGGCTGCTGGATGCGGATCCCGCGCCGCGCTGCGCCGTTATCTCCGCCACCGCGGGAGGAGCCCGGCACCGAGGAGAGCCCGTCGGAGCCCAGCCGGCGCCTCTGCCTCTGCCTCGCCGCCGTCGGCAGGGGAAGAGCCCTGCGCTCCCGCGGGCAGGACCATGCCCCGCCAGCTGCTCTCAGGGACCGTGCTGCTGGGAGCCGCCCTCCTGCTCGTAGGTAAGGGTCCGCCGGGACCCGCCGCCCCATCCAGCCCCCGCTCTGCGCCGGACTCTCCGCGACCTGCCCGCAGCGATGCGCCTCCTCGGCGGCGCCTCCCGTGCCCCTGCCCGGCCCCGCCGCTCCCCGCTCGTCGGCTGGTGCCACCTGCCTCCCCCCCGCCCCTCTCCCCTGGGCAGGGCCGGGGGGGAGCGATCCCCGCTTTTCAGAGAGTCGCGAAACGCCGCATGCCGAGCGGTCGTTAGCCTCCGGATCGTCGGCGGTGTGTCCCGGGAGCGGCGCCCCGGGGGTGCCGGCGGTGCGGAGCCGGGTGCCTCCCCGCTCCGGGCACGGCGGCGGGGCCGGCGGGGAGGCGAGTCTTTCCCGGGCACGGGGGACAGCCGTTCCGGGAGATGTCCGAGCCGGTGCATCACGGAAAGAAAGCACGTCTTGGCTGCAGGGCAGGCTTCTTTCCTCCCCGCTTTGTTTCCAAGTGTCAGCCTCTCCCAGTTCTGCCCGTGAAGCGGAAAAGGTGCCCGTTTCCTTCGCAAAAATCCAGGTCCTGCTGCCTCCCGCCCGGGCAGGACGGCGGAGCATCGGTCGGGGCTGCCTGCGGGGGGTGGCGGCGCGGGTACCCGGCGTGGGGCTCTCTGGAGAGTGGGATGGAGCTGCTCTCCGGCGCCTGCATCCCGCGATGCCGCGTGTGCCGGGATGGATCAGTGCAAAGATTTGCTTTTCTTAATCGAGTTTTATTTTACTTTGAGAGAGGAGCCGTCCCTGCTGGGCCGGAGCTCCGCCGTGGGGAGCGCGTCCCTGCGTTGCGTTGCCGGCCAGCTGGGAGCAGGGGTGCGTGGGGGCCGGTCCCGCGTGGGCTCAGCGCGCCGCAGCTTCGCCGACCTGTGGGGCTGCCCGGCGGGGCGGACCGGCGGCCTTCCGCGCCCGGCCTCCCCGTGTCCCCCACGGGGCTCCCAGGTGCGCGGACGCGGGCAGCTTCCACGCAGCATCGGCGGGCCTGGCGGCCGGCTGGCAGCGGGAGCAAATCCCGGGTGGGGGAGGAAAAAACCGAGCTCCCCCCCCGGGGCGGGCGCCGAGGCCAGTGGCGGAGCAGCGCGGCGTTCCTGCGGCTAGCGGTGCGGCCGCCCGACTCGCCACGCTGCCCCGCGCAAGTGGCCAAGGGCTCGCCCTGCTCCGCGCCCTGAGCCCACGGGAGCGGCCCCGGCGCGGTGCCCGGTCGCTGCCCGTGCCGCCGGCCGGCGGCAGCCGCCTCCCGAGGCTGCTCGGGAGGAGAGCTGGCAGGGCCGCTCCGACGAGACGTTTTCCTGCTCGGGAAGTGCTGATTCATCAATTTTGATATAGATATATAGGTATTCTTTTTTTTTTTCCCCTTTCTTTTCCCCAGGAAAGTGCTAATTTCCCCACATTATTTGTCTCTGCCAAGGAGGTTCTCATGCCCAGGATGAAATAGGCACAGGCATGGGACAGCCATCCTGGATACAGGAAATGTGGGTTCAAATCCTTGCCAGGCTTCCTTCACAGCTTGAGCTTGAACTTCGGCGTCCCGCTCCCACATGGGCTCCTGCAGTGACCAGCTACGCTAGGGGACTGGCTTCCTCTTTCCTGTTGGAAAGGTTTTCCATTGTGCAAATCGTGGCAAACCCACTGCCCAGGGAGAAGGTGGACCCAGGGGCTGCGAGAGACCCTGGTTCACCTTCCTGTTCCAGGGACTGTCAGGGACATGTGCACCCTAGACCAATTCCAACAGGAAAAGCTTGGCTTGTTTAGGAGAAAACCTGCTGCTCTGGGTGCTGGGGACGTACATCCCGGCATCGGCTCACGTGCGGTAGGTGCCAGAAAGATGCTTCTCTGTAGTTTGGCTGAGTGCCTTTACAACTGTTTTGCTGGAAACTTGTATTCCCCCTTAAATGTACAAGAGGTTTGTGCTACAAATCAGAATTTAGACTTTTGCAAACTGTTTGATTTTGTTTCATTTTCTTTTTTTGGAAAGAAAATCATCCTTGCGCAGCTTCATTTGGACATCCCAGATAGGTTGATCGTGTTTCTTCTGGGTCAGCGGCAAAACTCCCCATACTTGCATTTGCATGGAGAGGTTCAAAGTTATTGGTGAAGTGGTGGGATGTTTTGTACCATGCATCTCTCTATGCTTTTCTTCCCATTCCACCCTCCTTCACTGCCTGTTTACCTGAAACTCTTACTCAGGCTGTCCAGCACTTCAAGTTTCAAGTGTTCTTGATGAAACTCGATTCATCACTGCCATATGGTCCACTCTTGTAATTCAGTCTCTGCGGGTGTCTGCTGAGCTTCCATTTACTGACAGGTACTAGAGGAGATTCACAGAAATAGTCAGCGGCTCAGGAGTTACTACAGAGAGCTTCATATGAAAGGGACAGGAGGAGGTCTTCTAGCTTGTATATGTCTATTTAATAATTTAAATTTCCCCAAAGCAACATGCAAGCTACAAGCCATTTGAAAAATGAGGTTAAAGAAATTATGTTTCTTTGACATGTAAGTGTTGGGCACTTCAGCCCTCTTGTATTTCTGTGCACATGCATATTTTGGCTATTGTGGGAAAGAACAAGATTTTTGTCTGTGTTTTGGTGTTTTGCATAGCACTTGCATATGTTTCCTTTATAGTTTGTGTATATTTATTTCAGAAATTATATTGCATACATTTATGCTAAAGATTATATACATAATGGTCAACATGAAAATTTTGGTGCCTTACTCAGGTTTGATCTCCCAGTCCTGGACTTTGTGTGATAATAATTTTTAATTGATAGCATTTGGGAATGTGAAGGACCGTGTTTAAACCCTGAAAAGATCAGATTCTGCAGCCTCGATCAAGGATTATGTGGCCACATTTCCAGAAACATAGGCAGATAATTTGGCTTTATTTCCAGCTGTCCACACAGAAGCAATACCTCACAATTAGCTAGAAGGTAAATAGACTTTTACAATCTTATCTGTGAACAGTGCTATATGAATCTCAGTTATTCCAGTTGGAACTAGATCATCAAAATCCCCAGCAAATGATGGACTTTTCAATTTCATGGTCAGCTGGAAAAAATGAAGGAAGAAATTCCAGGTCAAATCTAATCAGGGCTGAGGTTAATTTCTTGCAATAACTAACCTGACTTCTCCGAAAGTGCTATTCGGATGGAAGTTCATACATTAAGGTTTCAGTTTGGTTTGAGTACTCAGCTGAAACAGCTGCGCAGACACACAGCTACAGCGGTCTCATTTGAGATTAGGGCTGGAGATCTTAGGAGACCAGAAAAACTGGGTTTCCCCCTTCTTCTGGATCTTCATGGAAACTGGGCTCCCTTAAAAATTCCAGACTACATTCACATAAGGCAAAAGAGTTAGACCCTGCTGTATAACACAGATTTTTAAAAAATGTATACATGGGGTTTAAGTATCAAACTTTCTGGCATTGCTAAAGAAAATCACTTACATCACTTACTGATGTTTTACCAGACAGGTGTTTTGCTCATATGCTCTACACAAAGCTAGATTTCATTCTCTTATAGCTGCTGTAAATCTGGAGCAATTCCTTTGGGCTAGGCTAGCATCTTCTAGATTCACGGTTCATGCTGGAGGAAATCAGGACTTGGCCTGTGCCCTAGTAAAGATCTTCATATCCAGAAGCACCTGATACGTTTAAAACCCTAAAAATTTGCCATTGGGGGAGATTTGAGAATTTTTTGGGTGCTGGTGGGTTTTTTTTAGATGTGAACAATAACAAACAAGCTGAGCCTATTTTTTGTCTTCAAAGACTGAAACCAGTAGCCCTTCACACTGTGTGGGTGTATAGGACAAAAGGAAATTGTCCAGATTTTCAGGACAGTTGCTGAGTCCTTACACTTTAATGTGGTTTGGAAACTTCAAGCACAATGTTTATCAACTTGCTAGTTTTCATGTCCGACTGAGATTGGGAAAGGAAGACGCTCAGCCGATGAGGGTTAAGGTTCGGCGTTTCAGAAGTCTGTGGCCAGTGGGGCTGTGGTGGGGCTTTATCAGCAAAATTGTTCCTTTGAGTCCTCCAAAGTTAGGGGTTGGGACTTCCTGCTGCAGCCCCAGGGGAAATGGAAAGCGAGACTGCTGCAAGAGTAGCTTTGCTGTGAAGCGTAGGTTGCCCAGCCACAGTCACCTCTGCTCCTGGAGGCAAGTCTCTCCTATTGGTGTGAGACCTTCAAGAAGCAAACTGCTCCCTCCACAGACATGCTTGATCTTTAGATCTCACTTTCCTCCAGCAGTCCCTCTATCCCTCTATCAATATTTGTAAGAATGTGGGGAAACATTTCTGTGTATATTTGAGCATGAATTCCACCCATGGACAGCACCAGGCTCTTCTCTCTTTGACCTTGTGATGCATCCTTACTACACATATTCCAGCAACTGAAAAACAACCTTTCCCAAGCATTCCCAGCTGGGAATGGCCTTGACTTCTTAATCCACCGTGTGGGAACCGCTCATCCTAAAATTGGTCCAATGATTGTCAGGAAGGTGCCTGCACAGTTTTCTACTACCAAGATGCAAAGTTCAGTTTCATTCCCCCACGGTTTGAAGTCAGCACTGCATAAATCCTGTTGGTTAAAAGAAAAAGATATGCTGCAAGCAGTAGTTTGAAAAGTGAAAATACAGGCATTAGTGCTCTCTCCAAAGCCAAGCGTGGCACAATATCATGCCTTTTGTGACCGGCAGAATGAAGTCACACTGGAACTAAGCAAAGCGATAAGAGATTGAGAAATACAAGGGTGTGGGGAAAGAGATTTGAAACTATACATTTCAGAGGTACTTTTGTCTGAAAGTTAAGTCTTGAGCCATTGAGATGTATGGAGCAACTTGGACTGGGAATGTGGATGACTCTTTCTTCTCTATTAAGTCATGTTTGGTATTTGGGGGTTTTTTTTGGTGGCACGGTGGGTGGAAATGTACCAGCCTAAAGATGAAGAGGAGGATGATTTTGCTCGTGACGCATCTGTATTATTCAATACCATTATAGATGCTTGTGAAACAGTTAACTAATTTATTCATCATCTTTCCCAGACTTTTGTTTGGTTTGTGTTAATGAAGAAGCAAAAGGTTCACATTCATGATGACCTGATTTTACTCTCTGTTGTTTTTCCATCAAATCCCAGTTGATTTTCAGTACCAGAATCAATTTGTCCATATCCACAATGTTAAGTCACCCCTGTAACATATTTAGACAGAGCACAACCCAGTGTGATGGGATTGACACTGATTGCTGTTTGCACGATTCCAATACTTTTCTAGATGGTGGGGCTACTCTTCCAACATTCACTGATACATGGCACTAAGCACTCCTAAATGCGATCCCTTTTAAGTCATATTCCTTCTTTTGGAGCTACGGCCTTGAAACAAGGTACTCTTTGCCGTTAGAGCAGCTGAAGGATGGGGAAGTGGTTAGAAGGAAGCTGTTTGTAGGACTTCAGTGGATTGAAGATGCTGTGGCAATGCGGTGACATTATTTCCACGCCATGCTCGGAAGTGGGGGCTGAACGGGCAGGGCATTGCAGCCCTCGCAGAGCTGGAGACCCCTGAGCAGATGTCTCTGCTCCTCGGAAGTTCCCTTGGGAAGCCCGTGCTCTGGGAACAGGACCCCCTGCTTAGTGCGTGGGGAGCGGCAAGGGATGAGTGTGAGGGCGTTTCATGAGAGGAATTTCACAATTTCACATAGTTCGCTTAAGCGTCCTTCCTGTGGGATTCTTCCCTGCCACGGAGCGAAGGAATCTGCCCCTTTTGTTCCCATTGTCGTTCCTCTGTGGAAAAACCTCTCATCAGGATCACCATGGACTAATGTTAACAGAAGCGTGAGAGTTGCCATCCTGGATCAGACAAGGGCTCTATTTAGCTCCGTGTCATGTCTCCGTCGGTGTCCAACATCTGATCTTCAGGGGAGGTTCAAGGAACCTTGCAGGAAGCGGTTATCTGATAAAATTCTCCAGAGAGGAAATTTTTTTGTAGTATGATCTAAAATCCACTATTATTTACTAAGAAACCGTGGGATTGAGGGTCAAGGAAACTAAAATTAGTGTCTGCCAAAATTTAGGTGTTGTGTATGTTTATGGCAAATGGATATAACACAGTGGGATTAAATTGCATTATATTGTATAATACAGAGAATTTTCTTCTTCTGTTGTGCTGGTAGCATTTGGGGTGAAAACCGACCTTTCTTTGTTTCATCCAGTGCTTTAATTAATGTTCGTCCTAATCTATTTTATAAGTATTAACGATTATAATTTCCCAATGTAAAGTGGACCATAGGCAAGCTTGCCAGAAGCTTTCTGCATGTGCACCTACTGTAGACTTTGTGGTTTAGATGTCATTTAACTGCACAATGGATTCAGCCTCTTGAGCCATTGCAAAGGAGTCATCTCTGTGCAGACTGCTCTGTTTTTCACCTCTCAAGTTTAAATTGTTGTGTTGCATTAGTTATTTTCCCTTGTTTTGAACCCAGGGCTTTTGCTTATAGTTCTGTTTTATAGGTTAAAGTAGAGTGGATGGAAAGTCAGGTCCCAACTTCGTCTTTTTTATTTTTCTTGGAGTGTTACAGGACAGTTCAGCTGTAATGATGCAGCATCGGAAATAATAACGGGCAGCCTTCAGCAAAGTGGAAATCCTGCAACTTTGCTTTACATTTTCTTTTATTTAGTTCCTAATTTATTTCTGTGTGCACAGCTTAATGAATAGTACAGCCCCAAATGGATTTGATAGGCCTGTGTTGCTGGCTGAGCTGGCAAGTTTCTGGCAGGTAGGCAGTTTGTCTGCTTAGACATCTATAAGAAACAGTCTTCCAGTTCAATCCTATTATATTGCTTAATTTGTCCTGCCAGGGAATCTGTAACAAAACTTAAGCATCGAGTTGGTAAATAAATTGAATTTGGTCAAGAAAATTTGCCCCCTTAGTAGTTCCTATATAGGAATTTTAAATTATTTTTGAGTCTGTTTTTAATGTACATGTTTTGTCTTTGATACCATATCAATACTTTCCTACTATGCTAGTTAATAGGATAAACTTTCCTCAAAAAATATCAAACTGATGATTATGCGCTGGGATCTGTCATGGTGGAATTAGAGCAGAGGCACAGTGGTTGCTGACACATGTCAGTAAGTGACTCCTGGGTAAATGCCAGTGGCCGATCACACGGCATTGCTTTTGGATGGGCAGGTGATGGAGTCAGAACTGCCTCGCATCTGCAATGGCCTGAGCAGGGTCTCCCCGGAGGGGCCAGGACAGGCACGTCGAGGTGGAGGGGTATGTACGTGAGCCAGCCAGACCTATGCCGAATGTGGCTGTGAAAGTATTGCTACAGCCTAGCTCTGCAGTACCCAGTCCTTACTGAGAACAGCCTCAGCAGACCTGTTTTCTTAAGCTGGGTATTCGCTTTGTTGGAGAGAAGACCAGACTAAGGTGGACACAACTGTGATATTCCTCTTGCTTTTCTCAGTGCACACCATATATTTGTGTGTTTTGTCCCCTTGGTGTGCTTTACCAAAGTGATGATCCCATGAAGGTTCATAATGGAGATTTTAGACTGTACATTTGGATTGCCATTTGCAATTCCATATGCTCAATGGGGAATAAAGTTTGTGATTATGGCTGATTTTAATTCTTCTCTGTAGCTGCTTTCTCCTTATATAGCTAATGAAATTAGCACCTTTGCCAGGCTAAATGTTGGCAAAGGTGCTCTTGTCAGATGCTAAGTTTCTAGACTTATTAAAATTGGATGGATAAAAGAGGAAACTAAGATTTTTTTTTTTTCTCTCCCAGGTTCTCTGAATGTTAAATTTTGACATTTATTTTTCAATGGCATTAGGCAAAGTGCCTGTGCCCATGCTCAAAATCCCCTGGTGAGTTTAGGGCAGACAGGACGCAATGTTCTGACAAGCTGGTGAAGCTAGTGCCTTCATCAGGTATTGCCTGGGCACAGCATGCTGAACTGCATGGCCTTGGCTGTCTTTGCGGCTTTCCAGCTGCCCGGGTGTGGTGGGAAATGGTAATACTTCCAATTGGTAGTAACTGGAGCCAGATTTATTTCAAATAACCAACTGTGATTTCATCTTGTTAAATTTCTAGATCTGAATTTTCAAATGAACAAAGCCCCCCTGCTCTTTAATAAAATGGTTTTACCACAGGCTTCTGCAAGCACAGCCTTACTTAGCTAGGGCAAATACTGGCAAAATATTTGGTAGTTATTGGGGAAATACATATTTGTTTACATTTACAGCTATCGACCATATTGGCATGATAATATGTACTGCTCAGAAGTGTTAATGAAGTGCTATCAGAATTGTACTTGCTGTATTTTTAGCTACCGTGTGTTTTGCTTTGCCTCTATAACATCTATCTTGTATCAGTGAGTGTATCAGGGACAGCAAAAGCATACAGATAGTAAATGAACTCTTATCGCTTGCTCTGAGATCCAGAACTGAGAGGGGAAGGACACATTTGCTCAAATAATAGACATACAGATCTTTCTGTGCCTGTGAAGACCTTTCCTGGGTGGTAGCGTATCTATCTGCCCTGCTGACGGATTTTTAATTCCAGGGCATGGAGTCAGGGTCAAGGCATTTTAATCTGTCCAGGACTCTTCTAATCTACTGTGATAAACCTTAGGTTGTTCAGACTCTATTACGATGCTGTACCATACAGCAGCCCAGCTTTCTCATCCATTAACCTATCCATTTTCTGGGCTGACTGTTATGTCCTAATGGTACTTTAAATTCTTAAATTATTAATCTGAGATTAATCAGATTTAAGCATTTGATCCAGAAATCACTGGGCGTGTGTTGCAGAACATCAGACTGGCTAATCAGAATGTCCCTTCTGGACCTGGAAGGGACAAATCAATGGATTTATTATTTTTATGCATCAATGTGTACTTCGTAATTAAATAGCTTCCAACCATTTTCTTGATCTTGAAAGCAAACAAGAACATATTTCAGTCACGACAGAGGCATGTGTGAGTGATAGATCTGTTGAGGAGTGAGACAGCTTGAACCGTGTCTTCTGCTGAGTGTGTTTCTGTTTGGCAGCTATGTACCAGCACACGCGGTGCCTCTCTCTGCACAAGAGCAAACAGGAAACAGGGACAAAGCTACCTTAAAGTCCAAGAACCTATGTCTTTTAACCCTTGCAAGTCCCCATGGCCCTTACTTGCCCTGCGAAATTCTGCTTCAACAGAAATAGTGGTTACATTTTGCTGCTTCAGATCATGAGCTTGCTCATCTAGACAATTGTCAATGTCAGCTTGGGACATAGGCATACCTCCTTGCTACCTCACAGGTAAGCTTAGTTTCTCTTCTGCAGACTTTAGGTAGGATGTTTGCATTTACTTCAGCAAAGCGGTATGAAATTAGGTGTATGAAGGACTGTGATGTTTCCTTTAGGATGGGGACCTAGGTGGCATCTGAAAGACCTGGAGATACTGCTTTGAACCTCAGAGTGGCTCATGGTTTGGCACTGTAGGTCTTTCCTGGAGGCTGTTTCTAAGTACAAGCAATGGAGATGGTGCTTTTACTTCTGGGTGCAGGAACCAGACTGCACTGCCTGCTTTGCCTGTGCCTGAGCACTAGAAACCCAGGCAACATCGATGAAAGGCTGAGAGACTTGAGGTTATTCAGCCTGGAGAAGAGAAGGCCCCAGGGACACCTTGTTGCAGCCTTTCAGTACTTAAAGGAGGCTCTTTCCAGTTCAGGAGTGTCCTCCACAAAATACATTTTTGCTGAATGTGTTTGAATCAGGAGGAAATGATATTTGATGGTAAAAACCACAAAGGGTCAGTTATGTTTAACAAGCCTTAAAACGTGCAAATCCAACAGTGACTGAAACAATTACTTCATGATGGATAACTTTATTGCCTACAGATGGCACTTTAAACCCAGAAGGTCAGATCCTTTGTATACACTGAAGTTGCAAAGATAAACTGATCGTTCTTCTTAACCTCTCATTGTGCAGGTGAAAAAAGATTAGTCAGGATGTTCAGGGAAACTGGAGTGCTTGGAAGACAGTCACTCAGCCTCAAATTATGAAAAAGATGTTAAAACTAAAAGGCCACCAAACCTGTTAACTTGAAGGAAATTTCTAATACCTTCTAATATTGTATATTTTTTTTAACTAAGCTAGCTTTTGGGTTTACTTTCTTCAGCCAAAGGTAGCAGAAATTTACAGTGTATAAAAAGAAATTTAAAAGTAAAAGCTAGAAAAATCAGAATGGGGATAATAATCTAGAACGTGGTCCCAATTTTAAGTTCAGTAGATCTATCCTTTTAAGAGACATTGAGGTTTAGCTAGAGTTAGTAGAAGTTTGATCGTGTGTGCATGGTTACTCAGAGGTCTGTAGAACTAAACTCACACATCAGATTGGAAAAATATATGCATGTTCATTTATTTTATCTTTTTTAATTACTTGTAATTGGTGTCTAGTCCTGCGAGGAGCAGGGAGTTGGACTCGATGATCCTTATGGGTCCCTTCTAACTTGAGATATTCTATGAAATTTTTGTTTACTTCATTTAGGAAGAGCATTGCCTTTTTTGCAAGGCAGAAAACAGTTGAAGAAAGTTTATTCTTCTCTTCCTTTGCAAATTACAGATTGTACCCTCTGCTTTCTTAAAAAAAAAAATTTCCTCTTTCCCTTATTTTAGACAGAATGGCTAACTTTTGCAAGCTAAACCAATGTTTGCTCATTAATTAAGCAACCCTGTTGACTGACTTTCACATGTATCTAATAAGCCTTCCGAAACAAATAGAATATGCCAAAAAAACCCACCCCTTTCCCTATGGGAGGAGATTCCTCAGTTATCAGGATTAATTAGTTCTCTTGTTGTCACATGAAAAGAAGTTGCACCCCCCAATGTAGGTCAGTGTGAGGGTAGGCTGCTGATGGTCGCTTAGTGACAGGCACAATGATAAGTGAACATGTCCTGTTGAGCCATGACCCTTCAGAAAAGACAGTGTCAAGTAAAATGCCCAGACAAGGTACATAGGAGGCATAATCTGCTTCTAAATATTGACAGTCGGAATTTCCCTGCTATTCTCCTTCCTTTTTCTTTTCTGGTAAACATGTCAAACTCTATTGCGTTTGTGCTCTGCATCAGTTTTGAAGCATTTAAAAATGTAAGGAAGCTAATGACCCATGAATAGATAGGATGTCAAATAAAGCTATTTTTCTTCAAGACTTAGCATCTTGCTGGTAAAAGCATTGTCTCACATACTTGCAAAAGCAACAATATTGGCTAGAAATAGGATCTTTTACTTCAGCTTTTTGTGAGTAAAAACTAAATGAATGAATATGTAACAAATCTGATATATCATGCCAAATACATTGATGTTAGGTCTTGAATATTAATAGAATTAACTACTGGAGTTAAATGTCTAAAATGTACTTGAAATCAATGATGAAACTCTAGCTTATATCAATGGGAACAAAGTTAGACAAACATTAAGCACTCCTTAAGATCCCACCCACAATATTTACAAATACTGTGGTGTCTTTTACGTAATATGTGTAAAAGGGCAAAAGCTTGAATATGTATCCAGTATATCTGTGTTTCTTTTTTGCCTGCAGGATGGGGTGAAAAGATCTGGGTTGGTTTTTTTCTTTTTTTTTCATTTGATTTTAATAACTCTGAGGCAGATCTTCTGACATACAGACTTCCAGGCTGTCTTGTTTTGTACACTTGATTTAAGATAGATCTTGAGATTTTCATGTGGATGTCTTGTCTTATATGCCTGTAGAGCTACCAAGAGAAAAGTTTGTATATAATGTTTTCTTCTCCTTCACCTTTGGCAGACTTTGACAACAACAGCAGCCCCCATTCCCAGGGCTGGTCTCCTGGTCCCAGCATGGGTCAAGCACGGGCATGGTGCTGCATGGCTGGCTTTGCTCCTGGGCAGGGTGCCAGCGCCGGTGCGGGTGCTGAGCAAAGCCGAGCATTCAGCACCGCAGTCATGACCAGGCACTGCAGACTTGCTTTCCTGCCTTGCTCTCAGCGCCTGTTACTCACATGGATTTTCCACCTTTCCATCAGTTTTACACTGGAAGCAACCTATGTGTTGCTCTTTAGCAACTGCGTTGAGTGTTGCAACTGTAGCAGCTGGGCTTTAGTCCCGATGGGTTCTTCTGGCAGACCATTACTGACGTTTTTTTCATTCATATTGAACTGTTTGTAAACACGGTTGCATGCTTTCAGCTTTTCTAGAGCCCAAAATAAGGAGCAGTTCAGGGAAGCTTGAGGCCAGGTTCTCTGCTGAAGTAAGGAACAAGATTCATAAAGCTGGATATAAATGCTGCCTTCTTGGGAGAGCATCTGAGCCTCCAGTTCTGAGATGACAAGAGGAATACGAATGAAATGCAGGAACATGGTGGTCTCATGAATCTGTCAAATTGTTTAGTTGGAGGACATTGACAAACCTTCTCAACCAAAGTGCCTGGGTTGCTCTTCACAGAAGCTGCCTGAACTCTTGTAATGTCTTATCTCAAATTCTCAGTGTTTAGCTTCAGGGACATTATTTCAGAACTGCAAATGAGTGGACTCATAGATTGTAAGCATCTATGGGAGACTATCCCATAAAAACACAGTGTGCTATTTGGCAGACCCAGCATTTCAGAGCTGAGATCCTTAAATGGTAGGTGAGAAAAATGTATGTTTGCAAGATATGGCATAACAAATTGCTTCTTCAAAGATTTGCTGCATCTTTTTTCTCCCCTCTTAACATTTCTAGTTAGAAGTATGATTGTCTAGACAGATCACAGAGGAAGTCTGTGTATTTGTACAGTATCACCATTCAAATTTATGGTAATATTTGTGGTGCAGTTCAGAGGACCTCTTTATTCTGAAAACTTGTTATGCCCTTGCTTGAAGCCTGTTTAAGTGAGCTATAATTTAGTTTATGTCTATGTTTAAGCGTACCATTTAAATTTTCTTTTCAATAGGGATGGTTGTTAGTATATACAGGTAAACTACTGGAGCCACAGCTTAAATAACATGTACAGGGCTAAAAAGAAAAACGCAGATCAATGTAACTAACTTAGACTCCAAATATTAGTTAAAAGTTAGTTAACCCCTGCACTGTACACTTCCTATATTGTTAAGGAAGAGAAACAGGTCTCTGAAGACCTCTAGCAAACAGTTTTGAAGACCTAATGCACTATTTGCTTCTATTCATGGATTGTGCTAGGTAGTCCCAGAAGGTGATTTAGGTCTCTTGTTTCCACTGATGTTATAAGGAATTAGTAGGAAATACTTACTGACAAATGGAGCACATCTGGCTCCTCAAAAAAGACCCTCAAAACCAGCAGATGAGGGCAATGCCTCTCTACCTTACGTACAAAATCCTTGTACTCTTAACGTCTCTCTCCAAAAGTGGAGACTTGGCTTCTAGGCCTTGCTTAGACTGAAGGAATTCGAGTTCACGTCTCAGAACAAAGTTTTGCCATTCAGCCTCTAATCTGATGCTACATCTGCTGCTGGGTGAAAACTGCTGAATTTAGAGCAGTCATTGACTTTGGAGGGTTTATACAGCCGAAATTTAGTCGCCAATCTCAGCCAGAGTTGATGTCCAAAAGTTCCTTCTATAGTCAATGAAAGAGGGAGGCCTTTCCAGTGGGTGATCCATTGCAGCCAAGTAAGATTCACCTGTTTCTACTATTTTTGGTGCATACAGCTGTTGATATATGCCTGTGGCAGGGACCTCTTGGAAGGGCTTAAAATAGCTAAACTGAAACTGTACTTGGCTGCATTCTAGTGGAAAATCCGCATTACCCTTGTTTATGTGATGCTGCTTCTCTCGTATGTTGACAAAGAAATACTTCCTCTTTGGAGTAAAGTGATCTGGGGTACTCTCTGCTCCTCTCTCACAACACTGAAGTCTTCATAAATTGCACTTGGGTCCAGATTTAGACTTAAACTGGTTTTCAATTTTAACTGTTTCAAAATATTTGCTTGTTATGTTCCTAGCTTCTGGAACACTTTGCTGTCAGTGCGAGGGCAGTGGGGTGGATCAAGGACTGTTTCTTCCCTAAGGCATGCATTTCTGTCCGCTTGCCATGAAAGCTTTTGTGGCCATAGCCTGTTATGGGGCAAAGATAAAACATTATGCCTTTCCAGCACTTGCTGGCTTGATGAGAGGGAAGGTCCAATGTTCCTCTAGTCTTCTGACCGTGGGGCTTTTTCATGGACTTCCTAAAAATTGCCTTCATGTGGCCTGTCAGAAGTCTACCTGGATGTTTTCAAGTGTCCTAAGCCACCTCATGTTATACTGACACCCAGGGTTTCACCCATACCAGAATGGTCTGGCCATGACCAAGGCCATGTTGGCATGATTGCTTTCTCAATAAGCAGCAAAGCTGGTCTGGAGAGTGGCTTGAACTTGTTCTCAAAATTTATTGTTGAGCTGTCCAGTTACCTTTTGACACCACTTCACTGGTAGGAAGCCTGCAGCTAGCGAGGGACCGTAGGTTACGGTACTGTGACCTTCAGTCAGAGGGAAGATCCCTAATCCTCTTTCACTCTTTCCAGAGCAGTTCCAGCTTTGCAGCAAGTTGTTTGAGTGAGAGTTCAGTATCATAGAGGTCAATATGTGGCTTTTGCCATGGAAGTGGCCGACTTTTGCCCTTCCCATTTAAGGGGCTGCCATGGTGGTGTTTCCTAAGGAAACGCAGCCAGTGGTGCTTGAGGGCATGCTTCCTTGGTTAGATGTGTAGCCGCAAGGTCCTGAACTTTCTTCATGGTACACTCAGTGAACCATCCGAGAGCAAAGTCATTGACCAAAACTTGCACAGCTTTCATTTCTGCTTTCTTTCCTGAATAATTCTCATGGAAGATTATGTGAGTCCTGAGTCAGGACAGCAGGACTATGCTCAGAGCAAAAGAGTATGTGCAGTAAGGGGGACATCCCCTTTTCTTTGCTTTCCCCTTCCAGCATAACATCATAAATGTGAGTGGACTGGGAACAGGATGATTTGTCATTGTTAATGTTTTTTTTTTTTATTTGTTTTTCTAGGATCTAGTTCAGGATCAAAATTAAAAGTTCCTGAGCTGAGCATAAATGGCACACAGCACGTTGTTCAAGCAGGCCAGACTTTAAATCTCACCTGCAGGTAACCAGCTGAGTTGGATTCTGATAATTTGGCTGGGAGTTCATACACCTGACACTTTCTTTTTTTGTAACTGAAATTAGAAAAAATGAAACCTTATGTTGTGGGGAAAGGTGGGGAGTGAACTTCAATGGCAATTGTTTAATAGTTCTTTGTTGTTTCTGTTGTTGTTTTTGGAAAACAAGATAAAAGAGAATGCCAGAAATAGCCTGATATAATAAAAAAGAAAGCTTGGGAACTGGAGCTATATAATTGCAGCCCAACATAATTGTTTCTGCTTCCTTATCTGTATTTGCAGGGGGGAAATGGTTCATTCATGGTCTTTGCCTGAAACTCTAAGTAAGGATAGCAAAAGGCTGAAAGTAATTAAATATGCCTGTGGAAGGAATGGGAAGCACTCCTGCAGCAGTCTGACCTTGAGCAGAACTCAAGCAAGTGACACTGGAAACTATAGCTGCAAATACCCAACAAGTCCAGTGAAAAAGAAGAAGGAATCCACAGTCTATGTATTTATTAACGGTAAGATTACATTTTTTAACACTTCTTGATACTTTCACTTCAATACAGCAAAATGGATAAATAAGGCAGTTCAGCTGTGGCTAAATAAAGGGTTTTGAATGAAATTTTCAGCCTTGCAAAATGTCATGATAATTTACCAATTAATGTGTAAAATTTGCTTTCTCAGAACTTGCAAATACAAATGCTAATGTTTTATCTGTTAGGAGAAAAAGAAAGAAAGAAAAAGACCCAAACCAGGCAGTGTACTAGAGTAAATAGAACTCCACATGGAAGTAGACTAGAAGCGAATCTGTGAAATGGGTATCAAAGAAATCATATCTTACGAAATTGGATGATGACTGATGAAAACCATATATCTGGTACAATGTCCACTTTAACCTGTCTGTGTAAGATTATAGACTTCTAGGTAGCTGAAGGATGCCGAAGGTGTCTGTCCAGATCACTGAATTATCTCATGCTGTAGAAAATTACTATTTACATGTTAAGTCACATTCAGAAATGTACTCTGTAGTCCATGTTACACAGATTGTAAAAATCTAGAATAAATGGAATCAAACTAAACCCAGAATTGTGTTCAGTAGACAAGTATTGTGTAATGTATGGGAAATGCTGGAATTAGGTCAGTTAGGCTATGACAGAAATTGCTTTCTGATCCTGTTTTCTTCCAGGATATTAATCAGGCACTTCTGAGAAGAGTTGAATTCAATAGACACATTAATAAAATAAGAAATTATAAACACTTGAGGGATTTAATTTAATTTTATATTTTATTTTTTCTTGATTTTTATGGAATAAAATTAATAGATTACTATAAGGTATCAGGATTCACAGATTTTGGAAGCCCATATTACAGGGAATGTGTGACTGGAACTTTTCCAAATTATGTGTCTGCTGCTTCTAACGAGTTCGCATCAGAGTGAATTAGCCTTTGTTTTCATTTTGTGACACAAAGAGTGGGACTGGTGCTATGAAAAGGCAGAATGAAGTGGACCTCTCACTACCGTGATAGAAAATAAGATAGCTCCCCCCATTATTGTATTGCTTTATTGAGAATTATTGAATAATTCATGCTGTTCATCCTGCTTTCCTTCATCTGAAATATACTGCAAAGGGTTTTGTTTTTCTCACACAACTATTTTCATATAATTCACTGATATCCAACTACAGATGCATCCACGGAAGCATAATCAAACTAGGTTATTCATTTAGTGACCAACATTTCCTGCTGCCTAGGAAAACTTACAATTTTCTTGGATGACCTTTGCAAGTTTCCCATCATAGGACCTTTTTGAACCTCCCACCTTGGATGTCATCTCAATCTGAGATCTACCCACAATCCTCTCCATTCACCACATGAGAAGAGCAAGGACAGTTGTGACTCTGACTGAGAACGTCTCTACTAAACCCACTTTACGATATAAGAGATTCCTTTACATTCTCTTGGTCTCTTTCCTGTTTGAAGTGTTATTTTTTCTGAATTTTTACAAATGGAAGACACAACCAGTCTTTCTAACTCTTCACTGCTTCCTGAGTTGTACGTAGCTTGCTTGCATCTGAAAGAGATCTTCAATTAGATGTATGTGAATCAAGGTTATCTGCATAATTCACATGGTGATGGAAGAGAAACATATCATTGGATAAATGGGTTTTGGATAGCTCCCTCCCAATAATCACGTAAGGAAGACTGCCTGAGTGTCTCACTTTTGTTGATTTTTCAAGGACATTCAGCCATTGAATATTGATGTCACTACTGAAGATAGGTAGGAGGAGAAATGTAATCTAATCCTTACTTGCCAAAAAACAGTAAAATGTTTGAGGGACAAAGCTGTATCAAGCTTAGACCTCTTTGGCATCTTAATTTTCTGAATTTGACAATGCTTTTGATTGAAAACCAATTTCTTAACACTTAAGTGTTGATTGTATCCTAGTTAGCACATGTGAGTTAGGGCAAACTACTGATAATGAGGGAAGCTGCAAGGTAACTGCCCGTTTAATGCCTGTTGAAAGTGTCACGCTGCCCTAAGGTGGGGAAAGGTGTATTAGTCCTCCAAAAATTTACAATTTCAGCAAGAAGTTGTTGAGTAGGTTAAAAAGAAGCAAGATACTGAGTACTAAAACTCGCCCTTTCTGATCAGTGTAGCATTAGCATTTGGAAAGAAAATACTTAAGGAATATCTTAATATAAGTCATTGTTTCTGTGAACATGCATGAAATTCAATTATCTGGCTCAAGTAGGGGTGAGATGGGGATAACAAAATCCTCTGTGAAGACTACCTTTCTTGAGTTTAGTTTTTTTTTTAAATTAATTTGTGGGTACTTAGGAAATAAACATTTGTAAAATTTGGATCCCTCCTAGTTTTGTATTGTTTCCTGTGGCAGGACATTGTGTCAGTCCATTTTCCCATATTAGCTCCATGTGGATCACCAAGGTGCCTGTTTCCCATGTCTTAGCATGCTGCAGATGAGAACAAATGGTTACTATTTACAAACACAGAATGCAAATCAGGAAAGTTGATATCATTTGTACAGGAAGTCATCACTTCTTGTTTTAAAAATGTTACTCATTTCCGTAATTAGAGTGATACTGAATATGAACTGAATTTAAAAAAAAAAACCCAAACCTATAAACTAAGTCCTTTGGTTCAGTAATGAGTGTATGCTATGGCAGCAGATGAGCTTCTATAGACCAAAAAAAAGATGCAAGACAATGAGAAGGAGACTGCAAATCCCACGTGCCCCAGGATGACTCGAAGCATTTCTGAAGTCGTCTGTTTGGGTGATCAAGAACAGGCAGGCTGGTGACGTTTCTTTGAGGAGCTAGTCCTGACACCACCCTTCTTTCAGCTGGAGAGGTCACTACTGAGTTGCACAGGGGAGTGAGTGTGCAGTGTGTGCCGCAGCAAGTCTTGACCACACACAGCTCAGGAATTGAGACATCAAGCGAGGGAAATGAATTCTCTTAAGAGCCTTGGACTTTGCTCTAAGAAAACTGATGGCCTGACTTCCACCACGAGCCATGGGAAAAATCTGATATGAAGCAAAGCCTCTTTGCCAATTTCTCCACTGTCTCGGACCAAAAAGTGCTCTGATCTTTGTTTTGTTATGCAACTGCAGCCTAATAGTAAAATGGAAAGACTTGTAATGAACACTCACTGCGTACATTGGAGTGAGGCATGGGGAATTTTCTGCTTGAAAAGAGATAACTATGGAATAAAGACATTTAACAAACACCAAATTATCAGCAGGCTGTTTTGAAACCTATGTTAGCTTTCCCTGGGGACAGTGCTAAAGGCTTTTCTTTCTTTCTGCCTTTCTTCTGGTATCTCCAAGACACTCTTTTCCAGTTGCTGGAGCTCATTCACTTTCTTCAAAAATGTGCAGTTCTCTTCATTCTCTACTCTCATCATCTGTTGCCTTTGATCAATTGTTCCCATGGTATGACAGAGGAAAAGCATATAAGTTCAATTACATTGATATATCCAGGTTAGATTTTTGCAAGAATTTAAATAAACTTTGGTTCAAGTTGAAGAGTTGCTACTTCCTGTGATGAAGGTAGCTTTCAGCTATTAATATACAAAAGTGATGTCTTAATTCTACTGCAAGAGAGAATTTTTCTCTAAGTGAAGTTGTACTTGGCTTAAGGGTATTAGCCCATTTCTTAGTCAAAGTTCCCCCTCTCCTTGTCTCTCCTTGCACTCCCTACTGTGCATGTCTTCTGCCCGCATGCTTTTTCTTGCAAAGTGAGACATGTACCTGGTACTTCAATCAAGCACCATTCAAAATATTCTGTTTTAAAATCAGACCTCTAGGCTAAGTCAGTTGTCTATTCTCTTTGTGTACTTAAAAGACAGAAAAAAGTACCTTCTGGTAAGTATTTCTCATCACTGACTTTACAAGGAATCTGGAGAACAAGCTTAGAATAGGTGTCTTGCTTTGAGATGATTTAAGTCAGGTGAGACAAATGACAGCTGGGTAACTAAAGGTACAAGTCCTGAGAGTACTTGTACTCACCAATGCCTGGAATGTCAAACATGTCCACTAGTTTTGGATATTTGGCTTGAGGTGTGTCTCAGGTCGGACAGTCCAGAATGAAGGGCTTTAGCATTAGTGAATGGTTCAAAATGTAAGCCTTTGAAGTGCCAAAACATCTGGGGTTTTGAGTGCATTTTCAAACTCTAGAGTTGTATTCTGCAAGTGCTGAGCGTATGGCATCTCCTTGGGAGGTCCACTTGTTGACAGATAGCTGGATCCAGCCCCAGAACTGACATAGTTTTAACATTTAGCTTGAATAGCTTGACTCCTGTAACCCTAAAGGTACTATGTTGCAGAACAGGGAGGGCATCAAAAGAGTTCCCCAAAAGGGTCTCTTAAGATCAGAAGCATCAAAGTCAAAATAATTCAACAGGTGAAAAAAGCAGTAAGACAAAACACCCTGAAAGCTAACAGAAAGGAAGATTTTCTTTTTCTTTTTCCTTTGTCTTCTTATTCAGAAATAGTGTACTGACAGAACAACTTGCTGAGGCCTGGGAAGCTCTTCCTCCCCTGTGCCTTTTCTCTGTCTTTGCTTTTGGCACAGTTTTAACATATGAGCTGTACGGTTTTGGCTTACACTGTCGAGTGAATAATATGATAGCACTTCTGCTATGAAAAGGAAACTAGTTGAAATTAAACTATGCTACAGCTGTATCAAGTATGTGGACACATTTTTAGTGTCTAATGAGGTTCCTGTTACAAAACAGAGCCCTCTAGGACTTGCTGACGTCAATCACCTATAATTGCCGTGCTTTTGTCATTGTGTGTACATGGATTTCACATTATAGTACACTGTGTTGAGCGGAGCATGTGTGGATGCCTTGGCAGCATCAAAGGCCATGCACTAAGCCCTCTGAGGTCCTTCTTCCTCAGCAGGGCTTATAGCTGCTACTGAAACAGAAATACATCTCCAAGATGAACCATCATGAAGGAGGAATACATCTGAAAAAGTGTTCCTAATGTCCATTAGTCTTTCTAGAGATCACTTTCTGAACATAGTAATTGCTCGAGCATGGATTTCCTGGCTAATGTGGGTAAGGATATTTTTCCTTAAGAGTTTTAAGTGTTTTATGTGTGTTATGGACCTACGTTGATGATAGCATAGTATAACTAGCCCCAAAGGAAAACAAACCCTGCCTAAAAATCACTGTACAATTATGCTAGCAATGCTTTTTGTCTGAATGTGCTCCAGATATAAAGTATTCCCCTCCTTCCCCCCCCCCCCCCAGGCTTCTATGATTATTAATTTATATCTCAAGTCTTCCTTCAAGGATTAGAAATCATTTGAATTTGAAGAGTACTATTTTACAGGCTAAGAAGAGGCAAGGGTGGAAAAGCCCTTCCTGCAGATGTGTTGTGCTTCCAGACATATAAAATGGAATTTTTTTTCTTAAGGAACGTAGACACCTACATGTGAGCAGGTTGCATAGATGCCTTTCCTAGGGCATGATTCATCTCACCATAAAACATGTCTAAAACAGGTCAGATGAGTCCCATGGCAGAATTCCACCTTTCTCCCCAGTGACAACACTAACAGTTTGGCCACCTAGCTCAGTGAGAAATGTCTATATTTTAGATGTGTAAGTGAGATGAGAGCCACTCTTGATGCGCAAGGTTCTCCTCTGATTGCTGCTAAACAGCCCTACTAATTTAACTGGGATAAATAAAGTTATTTAGGGTGAATCCCTACAATGGAAAGGGGAATTTGGCAATTGGCCCATTAACTTTAATGAAGTTTGCATGTCTGTACTTTAGTAAAGACTTTGGTCCTCTTCACAGGCATGAGGGAAAAGGGTGTTATGTGAATGTGAGGAAACTGTTTTGGCTCTTTTAGCCTGAAAAAAATCTTAATGATGAGCCAAGTGTAAATAGGTATTTTGGAAGAACTTCTGAGGATAAACTTTCAGAGATTTCAAGGAGCTCAGACCTTTCTGCAGAGACTTTTCTTCTTGCAAATATATGTGTAAGTACTCTGACTTACATAGCTCAGATTATTAAAAAATAAAACAAACCCAAGAACAGTAGCTGAAGCTTGTGGAAATAAAGAATCTCTCCATCTTTTTTGAATTTGGCGTTTCAGTGTTGGCTAATTTAGTTGTTTGTGCAAACCCCATAAATAGCCTAGACAGGTTACTGATACCAGACATAATATTGCTTGTGTTAAGTCTCTTATCAAGTTTGTATCTGGCTGCCAACCAGCTTAATAAAAAGCTGCTATTTATGTTCTTTAACAATATAGAAGTGACCTTCATGGATTTTGTGATTTCATGAATGCTCTTTGTGGTTTCATGTTGATTGTAACTGAGAGATATTGTAAGGAACACAGTCAAACCAACACACAGTCATTAATTCCAGGCACAATTTAAAAATACACTAAAATGACTTTTAAAGTAACCTTTAGCATATGCAGATCTTCTGGCTGTCCATCTTTCATTTCGCTACCCTTGCAGGCAGCTCTGAAGCAAAAAAAAACAACCAAACAAACAAAAATTCAAAGAACAAGGTCAACCCTCTTAGATCTTCCATTCCAAATCCCAATGGAGCTGAATGTGTAACTTGGATGTGGTCTTCAAGATAAGTCAATCTATGATGTTCCTTTTATGTCTAGTGCTTTCTGAACATAAAAGTGAGTGAAGCTGGTCCAGAAGATGACTGGTGGGAGGTTAGGTCATCCTAGATGCGCTGCCAGCCAGCTGTTCAGGGAAGGATGGCATTTATCTGCCCTTAAGAAGGAATCGGGAGGAAATGTAGCAGGAGCCATTGGCAATAGCTAGGGCTATGATGGAAGGGAACAGAAGGATTTCATGTCATTGGCATACCCTGCCAATGTGGCATAACCTGCCCTGGTGCTGCTGTGGGTTCAGCTTTGCCTGATCCAGGCTGGTAGAGCCTGCACCAGATTCTGGTCTTGAGGCACCGAGAGTATCCCCTTATGGCCATTAAGATGGAAGGAGAATGAAATCAAAGGGAATCAGGAAAAGCCTCTACACTCATTATGAAAACAAAACTGTGCTAGGAAACATGATGCCTATTTCTTTTAATCAAAAGCAGGAAGACATTTGGAGCACTTGGGGCCATCGATTGCCCTCCGGCCCATGGCGGAAGTCCCCGGTGATGTCAATGGGAGCTCTGCACGCGAATAGCGGGGGCATGGAGACGCCTTGGTGTACCACTGCAGGGAGTGTACCAAGAAAAGCTGTGACTGAGCTTTAAAGCCTACTGAGAGCAGGCAGGGCATTCAGTTGACTTTTATAGAGCACTTCATTGACTTCTCCAGGTGCAAACATGCATTTCCATTGAAGGAGAAGAGGGAAAAAAAAAGCCAAGCGTGGTGTTTTGTGCTTGTTTCCTGTCCCTGCCTTCGGATGGGCAGGAATCCTGCGAGGTCTGAGCCGCACAGCCCCCACTGCCTCGATATTGGCATCAGTCAGTGGTGACACTGTGTCTGCAGACAGCACCGGTAGTCCCCAGAACAGCTCTTCCTCACACTTGTAATGATCTGGAGATTACGATACAGGAAACTACTTTGCAAAGCTTGCTGGTTTTGGGCAGGAGCTCTTAATTTTGTGACAAAGATGAATGAGTCTTCGGGGAGTAGTAAATCCGTTTGTCTGGTGATGTTAAGGGGCAGGTGACCTCTTCTGTGGCTGCAGCCCCTGAAAAACAAAAAAGGTTCTTTTCACCATGCTACAAACAGGTTCATTTGTGGTCTTTCCTTGAATCATATTGCAGAGGAAACGTCAGCCTAACAAGTCCTTAGGGTATTTTTTATTACATACGCATCCTCTATTACTCATAAGTTCCTTTTGCAATCTCGGTGGACATTTAACACCTATTATTAAATAAAACATTGTGGCAGTCTTTAATTTCAGAAAGTTTGTGTAACAGTTTCATTAAACCTCTTTAGGAAAACTTTTTTCATATCCTGGGGTACATTTGAGATACTGTACCTTAGGATTCCCCCCAGTATAAATTCAAGTAGAATTTGCTTCTCTTCCTGTTTGATGTCTCAAACAAAAATATTATTGCATATAATAAGAAAAGAAGATCCTAAGGGCAGAACACTTCTATGACAGTGGGAACTGCAGATCATACTTTTGAAAGAGAAGCAAAAGTAATGCATTTGAAGAACTACTTGAGTGAACATAGGTCAACATGCAAAAGTCTGGGACCAGAACACTTTACTAAAGTATTGCAATTTAAGGTTTTATAAAGGGTCAGTTGTTGCTAGCTTTACTCATTTCTTTTCCAAGAAAGATTTCCGTTGTTATTTGTAAGATTTTTGACTGAGTGAAAATAATAGGATTTGCCTGAAAAAACATTGGAGCTGTAGATAAGCACAGAATTAAGATCTGAATGTCCCACTTTTTTAAGAGTTAAAAGCCAAACCTTATGTGAATTTTGAGGTAGTCTGTTTGCACTGGGAGTCAAACCGAACCTTCAGATCTGAACACCTGCAAAGAAGATTTGGAGCCCGAGCCTGTGGCTTGAGCCCCTCTTTGTTAAGTGGCCCAAACAATAGCAACAGCAATGTTCCCTGTTCCCAGCGCAAGCTATTTATGACAATGCCCTTTGTTAAAGGGATTGTTCAAGGGACGGTAAATTACTCTGCCAAGCTTTAGTTATTGAGTCGAAGGGAATGAATGTTTTCCTGGCATTTTCATTTACCTTGTCACTTACAAAAGAGACATATAGGTATTGTGGTAGTGGGAAGGAGAAGAATAATTAACTCTCACTAGTCTGTATTCTCAGGGTTGAAAATACAGCTGAATGATCACAGTAGATTCTTTCTGCTGGTGAAGTCAACGTGAGTTTTTTCCATAAATTTCCTTGCAGAGAGCAGGAACGTGTCCTGTTTAGGGGTTTCCTGATAAGTGAATTTCAGTCACTTCCCATCTAATTATTTCTCCTGGTGATAATAAAATAGAAATGCCCTGAAATAAGAAGCACATCTCTCAGCAGTAGAGATGATGCTGTAATGGGAAAAATGTATTTTATCTGTCCTGGATTTTAAAGGAGATGCCAAAGTACTGCTATTGATATTAAGCGATAAATATATTCTTGAATAGTCAATAATGTTGTACTAAACTTGTTTAGATAAAAGTAAACAGAAGAATGATTTGAGGACTTTGCATAGCCTTCATTATGGACAGGATTAGTCAGTTCTTTCAAGACTGTATGCACCATTACAATTTCCATATACTGTCTTAAGAGTTCAGATATTAACCTTTTCTTTTTCTTCTCTTGCAGATACAGGCAATCCATTTGTAGAGATGCACAGTGATATACCTAAAATAATACACATGACTGTGGGAAGAGAAATGATCATTCCATGCAGAGTCACAGCACCAAACACTGCTGTTACTTTGAAAAAGGTACCTCAATCCAAGCATGCTCTGAAAGTGTTATTGTGGATGATGCTTTTTGGGTTTTGTTTGTTTGTTTTGTTTTGTTTACAACTATTGTAATACTTTTGAAATATTTCAACAATTTAATATTTCTTAAACAAGGTTCCTGGGTGTCAGTGTGTTTAGAAATATTTCAACCCTGGAGGTTTCGTCTCATATCTCACAGAAGGGCTTCATCAAATCTCTTATACTGGATGAGAGTTTTCTGAAGAAACTTAAACTTTCCATACCATTTTATTAAATTTTCACTGACAAAGGTTTCTTAAGCCCAGGAAGGAATTTCTGTTAGGAGAAGAGATTTCCTCCCACCTCTTCCCCTGCCCTTCCTCTCCTTTCCTCTTCTGTTCTCTGGAACAGCTGGTAAGTGCAGTCCCTGGAGACTTGCTGGGGCTGTACAAGGATCTCCACAAGCCTTTACCCTACCTCACTCCCACCAGCGACTTCGCTGCTTCTTTTTCCATATGAGTGCGCTTATCAGACAGGGGGTGCCTTCTCTTTGTAGGAAAACCTGCAGAGGTTGAGACGGTGGGGGCAGTTTTAGAAAATCTAGACATTTTTCATGTTTTGGGGAAACCATTTCTTTCCTAGGTTCCTTGGGAGTTACATGGACAGTCAACTGACCTATATGTCTGTAGTAAAGTGCTTGGTGTCAAGACAGAGAATGGTGCTTCTTTTTTTAAAGTTCCTTTGTTTGGCTTAAAAATTAGGTGGAGGTGCCAGTGATGTTTTGTTTCTAAATAAAGGGAGTTCTGTACATAGCGGCATAGAGGTTCATGATTGTTACAAGGAAAAGAAATTTGTCTTTTTATAGAATAACATGCAATTGCCAAACAATACCACCGTAAGATGGTTATTTAGATCAAGGCAAGTCTTTGATTCCTCTTTGACTATAGAGTTTTACATGAGTCACAGATTTGATCTTGTGTTTTAACTTGACCTAGAGGTTTACAAATTATATCCAGCGCTGCTTTGCTAATATAGATAATGATTTTGCTTCTTGGTTTCCACCTGTTAAATCATGTGAAAGAAAGCAAAATGCAGAGAAAAGCAAGTAATCTGACCTAGGATGTTACCATATGTGTGTGTATGCACACACATGGTTCTCCTGCAAGAAGTGCACCGGGGTGGATGATGCACAAGATTCTATGGCTATAGAATCAGAAGTAGATGAGGCTTGGCTTTCCATAGGGTGGATGTTGTAAAGTGGGAACTTATGGGTACTGTATTGTCGCATCTGAAATCTCAGCATGTTAAATTCCTAACTGAGAAAATTTCTGTCAGGTTTCTCTCTTATTAAACAATACAAATTTTTTTTTTCCCCTCCTTATTTGGAGAAGATTGAGACATATCTAGTCTCTTTTTTTTTTCATATCAACTTGTCTTTAGCTTGGGGTTGTGGTGTAAGACACATCTTTACACCATCAAAACCAGATGTAATACTCTGAGAAGGAGAAAGCGGAGGTGGAGCCAAGTCTTGAAAGAAAGGATTGGTTGCTTACATGTTTTGCATTCCAGGAAAAATAAATGTGTTCCCTAACTGATCCCAGAATTTCCTGAAGTATGTAAGCTACAATGCATTACATAATATCTTACTTTATTTATCATCTGTGACACCCATGTATGAAGATTCCAGCAAGTTTTTGCTCACATAGCAATTAAGAGATGTGTTAAATGCATTTCGCAGCTGCAGGCAAACTACTTCTGGAGAGCTGGCTAAAGCTTTTCTGTGTTTTCCATTTAGCAATAAAGGAAGAAGACAGTGTCCCCATAATGCAGTCCTCTGGAGCTGGAAAGAAAATCCCAACATTAGTCATTAGATTCTGCATTCTATATTACCAGGAAGTCAAAATATGGAATATTTTTTGGTAATCTCTCTCTTCTGAAAGGACTCATTGGGCCAGCTGCATGAGCACAGCTTCCAGCATTTTGTTCCTGTGCAGTGCTATTTCTTAGTTTTACTGAACCAATGTGGGGAAGGTTTATTGTCCATCTTCAGCACTACAAATGATATTTTTACTAAAACTGCATCTTTACCTTAGTCAACCCTTTTCAGATACTGCGTTGCTCTAACTTCTAGGCTGAATATCTGTACAAATTGTACTCTATAGCATGGCAATCATATACAACACAGGAGGACTCTTAAAAATCAAGAAGCTAATAAAACAGGGATCAGGAAATGGGGATGGAGCTTTTCATTCCTATTTCAAATCCAGCCTTCAGATAAACATTATTGCAACTAAGATATGTGCTTCTCTTGCCTCTTCATTTGCTCTTATCTTGCTAAACAGAGAAAGCATCACCTTTTGGTACAATGGTTTGATCCCTCTGTTTACTCTCCTGTTGGATTCTCTGTCATAAAGTCAACAATGACATTCACAGGATTAGAGGTAAATAAGCTTCAGCATAAGGATTAAAAAGAGGAAAAAAAACCCAAGGGTGTTGAGAGTCACACACCTGGACAGTCTGAATTCTTAATAATGCCACCTCATCCTTCCCAAATTGATGGAAGGGGAAACATGAAAAAAAAAGACAAGCATTCAAAACTCTAATGTAAGTTTTTACTATACTTTCAGCTGGCTCTTTCCAATACAATCTGCCTTTGGAGACATTGGGAACCACAGCTTGACTGTATACTCTTGACCATAAGTATACACCCAAAACCTTGTGGTAGTACTGTGTTAATGCCACCACGTACCAAAAAGGTTCAGTGGTTGGTGCTGAGCAAAGAAGGAGGCACAACCTATACCAAAAGAAACTGAAGTCTAGTTTGAAACAAAGTGCAAAGAAGGTAAAAGGCCAAGACTGCACAGAGCGCCACAGCTATGTGGTTCATGCAGATAAGTATGTAGAGAGTAAATTCCATGTTTACTGCAGCTGTTGCAACAAATTGATTCTTTGAATGCCTCTGACTATCTGCTGGTACTCATCTGTAAGCTATTATTTTAGCTGGATTTATCCTCTGCTGCTTCAGTGGAAATCTCACAGTTCCAGCACTGTGTTTCTTCACAGGTTTTCTACTTCTCTCTATGATGACCAAATGGCCAAGTTTTTTGACAAGGCCCTGAACTACATTGGCCCTGCTCTGCATGGGGGATGGACCAGGTGACCTCTAGAGGTCCCCTCCAACCTAAATTATTGTGCGATTCTGGGATCCTCTGTCCTGTACCATCCATGCAGTGATCATCATGGTGATGATGCTGTGTCTCTAGGTGGTGGCCTGGAAGCCGGTTTAGGGCAGAGGAAAGCAGCTGTGCTTCTCTGAGAGTGGGAAACAGGTCTTCTGAACCAGTGGGGTTGGCAGAGGAGAACAGAGTGGAGGAGAGCTGGGTAAGAAACCAAAACAAGTAAGGAGAGATGGTAGAGCTGTGAAGGGCCGTGAGGGTAAGCACCCAGCCACTACCCTTCACCTCTTCCGAGACAAAATCCTGGTATTTCCACCCTCTGAAAGGGACTTATTGCAGTATCTTGTTTCCCCAACTTAGGCAGAGACCAGCTGTGTCACAGTGGTCTTTCACTAGTCATAGACTTCAGTTTTCTAAAGTGTCTTGTACAGTAAACTGAAAATGTCAACTTGTGGTTTCATGTGTGAGTGTGTGCAACTTTTTAGTCTCAAACCTGCAAAAAACTATGCAAAAAGAGGTAGCTCTAGCTGTTTTTGAGGGGTGTCAGATGAGTAAACTGTGCAGGCAAAGATTTGCCACTGGGGCAGGTGAGCCAGTTGGATATACAGACAACCGACAACACTTGGTGTTGCATCATATTCATGAGCACTTTATTTCCAAGACTCAGACACTTCGTATGTGTTTTGGTTACTTTCCTGTTCCTGGAGTAAGGCTAATACAAATTCAGTAATCTATCAATTAACTAATTAATGTGAAGCGAATGCATTCCTTGGGAAATATCAGTCTAGGGAGGCTCTGAAGCTCTGACTTGGCTTTTTCTTCATGGTATATATGAAAACCTATAGAGAAATACGCTCAGAAATAGTTTGGCTTCCACTAAAGCAGCAAGAGAACAAATCCAGTTGAAGCCCTTGAGAGCATAACTATGAACTAGTTAAACCAAAGCTTGAATATTTGTTTTATTTAGAACAGGAATGGCAACAGAGCTCTTAGAGTCCAAGATACTGTTGAATGGTAGCCAGCAGGCTATACTGTAATGGGCTTTACTTGTGTGTGTGTGTGTAACACACACTTCCCTGTGATTTGCATGCTTATTATAGTGTCTTATCAGCTGTTGTAAAGATAAGCAATTCTACTACAGCATTTTGTGCTCTGCAATTATTGTTCATTTGATTCATCGTGCATTTCTGTTGGAGGAAATGGCATGAGATGAGTGGAGGTGATCTCAAGGGCAGTTTTCGGCATGTGCTGAGCAGGCAGCATCGAGGGTGCAGCCTTTTGGAGAGACGCTGTATCACGCAGGAAGGTGCCGGGCAGCCACGCTTCCCCCAGCCTCTGGCAGCCACCCATGCTGGCTTTGGCCGTAGGAAGGAGAGGGCTGGCCAGCATACAAGCCCTCTGTTCAAATAAAGGGGAAGAAAGAGATGAAGGGGCCATAGTGGGACTGGGTGTACAGTGAGAAGTGATGCGCTGCAAGATGTTCAGTTGACCCAGAGGTCTTTGCTTAGGGCACTAATTCACTCAAACTCTGCTATGTGCCATCTTTAAAAATACGTTATTTTTACCATAAAAACAGGTTTTATAAAAACAGAGTCACATCTAGGCTTTGTACTCATGGCTGATCTCTGTCTTATCTAAATGGTGGCATTTATTCCGTCGATAAGGCATAACAAAAAAACATGATGTGAAAACAAGAGCTCTTGTCTGAGCTTCAATGCCTATGTCGTGTTTTGCCTTTTCAGGGCTTTCATGATACCTCATTAAAATGGGGCTTAAAACTCAAAGGATCCTAATGTAAAATATAATTTGTACTGCTGACAAAGTGAACACTTGATCCCACATGGCAATATTTTAGTCTATATTAGATTTCAAGTCTTAAGTTTAAAAAACACCTGATGGCTTTACACTAATTACTTGTTGGGTCCTCAACTCCTGAAGGACTTAGAAGTGCCAAATTTTTAAAATGCGCTGAATACTTTTTCTCTGGAAATGTGATATATTTAGTGTTTCAAGGTGTCCTTTCAAAATCTCTAGTCAATATGACTTTCCTCATTCAATATGATCAGTAGTTCTGAATAAAAATGCCCAAGGAAGCTTTGTGGCTTTAAAATTTGCCCTTCATGTTGTATTTAATGACTTAGAGACATGTACTCTGTGACATGTCAGCTTTGGAACAGCCATTCATGTCCTTAACTTTTTTTTTTATTAAACAGTCCAGTCCTTTAGACAACATAAACGTGAGAAGCATCAGATTGAATCCTAGCAGGAATTTGTTAAAGCCATGAAATGACAGCAAATTAAATCCATTTGTCACCTCCATTGAAAAATGTGTATTTGTGTCTCAGTGGTGAAATCAGGATACTTAATTGCAAAGGTTTGCCAAGACGAGCACTTCAGCTGCCAACCAGGAGCCCACAGAATAGCAGCCCAAGCGCTGAGGCTAATGATAGTGTCAATCTATTGTGTCATAAATTACATCCTGTTATAAATAATGAAATCTTGGAAACAAATAAAACATTCACATTCTTCACCCAGATTTTTCCTCTATTTTGTGATGAAAATGTGACTTGAAAAATCTGCATAATTAAATGTCATCCTTTCTACTTTGATTGGCATTTTTTTAGGGTGTTTTTTTCCCATTCCTTTTTATTGGGCTGCTTTGATTAGAGAGTGGCATGAGGATAAGTTGTTTTTATGATGTGTGTTTGACACTTCCAGATTCCACGAGAAACCCTAATTCCTGATGGCAAGACAATAATCTGGGACAGCATGAAAGGCTTCAGAATACCTAAGGCCACCTACAAATTCATAGGGCTCCTCAGCTGTGAGACAACCGTTGGTGGACACAAGTATAGCACAAAGTACCTAACGCACCGAGAAAGTAAGTAGCATTCTCCACTGTGCGTCTTTCAGAAAGCACTCTGCCCTAGTGACGTTATTCACTTTTCTTTCTCTTCGTTACGTGCAGCCAACACGATTTTTGATGTTCAGTTAAGCACACCGCGTCTTGTCAAGTTGCTGAAAGGAGACAGCCTGGCAATTAACTGCACTGTCACCGCAGCCTGGAACACCAGAGTGCAGATGACGTGGACTTATCCTGGAGAGGTGAGTGCTGTGATTGAAATAAAGAATCCAGGGGTTTCTCATAGATGCTGCTGCATCTAGCATCCCGGGAGGAATTTTGCCTTGAAATGCTTGCCGTGGTTCACATTCCATTGGTTTGACCCTTGCTGACATGTCTTTAAAGGTTTCTTTTTTTTCTTTCTGGTGCTTAATTGAATGAGTAAACATGTTTACACAATGTATTCTGGTTATATTGCATAATTGCGAGCGAACGCTAGCGTTGTTTCATCCCTGGGAGCTTCTTTTCAACCTGGAGAAATGGTAGAAATTTATCACCCAGTCCCAGGCAGGGACTCTCTTGTGACAAAAAAGTTTTCAGCGAGGCTGTCTTTCTCAACACATTCATTTCAAAGACTGGCAGACAGTCAGACACCCGACTCGAGCGTGTTTAGAAAAGATATTTTGATTTAGCTAGCCAAAATCTCATTTGTTAAGTGTCACATGAACAATCCTCTTGTTTTGACAGCTACAGGAATGATCTTGAATGTGCTTCTCCTCCCCCCACATTGGGAGCATCCTCATAAATATTTGTCACTTACAGAATAACTGCCAGGGAGTCCGTGTAAAGCTGATAAGAAATTTGACATTAGTTTAAGGTTTACAACTCCCATTCCTTTCATGTCAGTTTGATTTATGCTAGTGATTCAAGTCAAGATCATTTATTATGTCACTCATTGTGCCTAATCACAAGCTGAAATTATGATTACATTATATAGGGAAGATTAATGCAATCGTTTCTGCATTCTGTAGCCATTTTCCCTGGCATTTTTTCACCTCAGAAATAAACAACTTGGCAACAAGAAATGCTCAAAATATATCGGTCATTGCTGCCTTACCAAGCCCTAGCTGGGCACTGCACTTGTGAAATTCCACTTTATTTTTATTTGAATGGTAACTGAAGGGTGCTCAGTGTTTATAAGACACCGATGATGTCCTGGGTTAAATAAACTTTGAGGCCAAAGGCTGAGGGGGAGTTGCAGGAAATAACTCCTCAGACTCACATTATCTTCAATTCCACCCAGTTATTCCCTTGCCAAATCTAGTCCCTTTTCTGTCTATAGCGCTTCCAGAATTCTCCCCTTCTTGTGTTAATGCACTCTTCTTCTATATGTCTGCTGCCTATGGACACTGAATCCAGACACCAAACTATGTGCCGGTGACTCCAGGGATTTTTATGAGCAATGCTGGACAAGGTGCAATGGGGATCTGGGCATGTTAATATGGCAAGCCGTACAGAAGGGGTGATCTTTGTCTGGAAAGAACTAGTTTGGATGCTATTACAATTTCTGTGAAGATAAGAATGAATTGCCATATAATGTTATGTCTAATTTTTATTGTTGACCCTCTGGAAATGTTAGGCATCTTTTGCATGTCTGTGCTGTACAGAGGGATCTGGATTTTTTTATTAAGGTGTGGTGGCAGTACAGTAAAATAAAAATCTTAATAATCATGAAAATTGGTTTGATTAAGCTCTTTCTTGTTCATTTTTGCTTTTATAGGCAAGGAAGAGAGGTTCTGTAACACAGCGTATTGACCAGAAGAATACGGAAGCCAACATTTTTTACAGTATCCTCGTTGTTGACAAAGTGCGTGATATTGACAAAGGCCAGTATACCTGCCATGTGAAGAGCGGGCCATCAATCAAAGCTGTTAACACAACAGTCATTGTTTACGGTAAGAAATGTTGCAGATTTGTAGAATACTGAATGCTCATGTACCAAGTTCAGTCATACGATAGCTTAACACAAAGTGGAAGTGAATTTATAGCATGTTCATCATTGGTAGAAAAAGGAGGGAGACCAGAGAGAATATGTGCCTTTTCTTCCATGACTGTTTTGTGTTGTTGACAGTGGATATGTTAATGTTCAGTTTGATCACTCCTGCCTGCTAAGTACTGTGATGACCCTGTCCTCAGTCAGTTCTGGCAGAAGCAATCAGTTAAACTGTAGTTCTAAAGAAAGGGAAGAAAAAAAAAAGTACAAGCTGAATTTAAACAGAAGAATCCCACTTCTTCTTCTACAGTACTTGTTTATTGTTTCCTATGAAAAATGAAGAAAAAATAAATACACTAGCTCTACATGGAGCAGGTAGCTGCTAGACCATTCAAAAAACTGAAATAAGCACAAGGTACTGCAACTCATTAATGTGGTTTTACAGTTGGAGCCTTAAACAAGTTCCCTATGGTCTGTCAGGGCTTCCTGTGAGATATGGAAATCCCTTGTATTATTTCAAGCTTATGTGAATTCGGACTTTTGTGCATTGGGACTCTATAAGAAGCTGCCTTCTTTGTGGTGTCCTGTTACAATCAGGACTATCCAGGATCTTTGGAGCATCATTGGTATTAATGACCAAATGGCTGGCAGGTGTCCTCTACAACAGATGAGTCAGGGTCAGAATATTCATTTGTTCTGTCTTTTCAGTGGTCTGTCTTTTCTCTCTCATCTGGAAGTATGGACTAAGCACCAGATGATGGTATTCTTAAGAGTATTTCAATTCACTTTCTCTGTTTAATCCTTGGACTAAGTCACTAGGAACATAAGATGAATCATGATACCAACTCCTGATATTCTTGAACTGATAAGTCTGAAGCTATCAGAAACTGAGTTTTAGATTAAACTTAAAGTCAGAGAAGCTGGAACTGTTGAAGCTAGGCTGTAAACTCTTACTCACATGAGCAGCTCCATCTATGGGATACCTATATTGGAAAGAGCCTCTGTGAATAAGGGTTTGCAGAATCAGGGTTGTATCTTTAAGTATAACCTGATTTATGTAATTAAACTTCTGATTTTTCTTGTGCATGTTATTTTCAATGTACATGGTGAGTGTGATTAAATATTGCACTTGTTTAATAGGTATCCAACATCCTTATGCAGTCCATAATGTGAATAAATATTGCACCATAGTTACAATCAAAAGGGCACTCAAACAATTTTTCATGTTTTGAAAGTTTTATTTTGCTTAAGTGCATTTTGGAAAAAAAAATTTTTTTCAATATATTGTACGAATATTCTGGTTTATTGCCTCTGGTTAAACCCATCAACTTGCCAGAGAGTTTGAAATATGGGGCAGTACAACTGGAAAAGAATGAATTCCAGCAGGTTGAGATTCTTCCAATGAAGTGCTAAAGATTTGTTTGTTTGATGAAACAGCTGTTTATCAATGATACAGAAAGTTTCTGCCTTTTCCTTTGCTGTTTCTCTCAGGGTCCCTTAAATCCTCTCTGGCAGAATGTTTTCTTTTGGAACATTCATTGATTCTTGGCCTTTAGGGGTGGAACGGTCATCTGCTCATCTAGTTCAGCTTCCCATGGACCACAAACCACCTTATCTCTCTTGTGTTGAAACCAGTGCCTTTTTTACTGACTGAAGCACAATGTGAATTTTGGCCAGAGCGTATCTTCTCCAGGCAGATTTATGACCTGGGAACTGTATCTCAGTTTCTTGTATATTTGTGGTATTCTCTATATTTTTTGGATCTTTAGGAGGCTAGGTTTTATTCTTGCTGTTGCCATGTGGGAACACCAATATTATTGAAGATCATTTTTATTTGTATTCCTGTTCTCTGTCAGAGAGCAACTATTTCTGCAGCCTGAAAAATCAGTAATACAGGTGCACTCTTTTTCTTTTCTTTAAGATAAAATGTTCATTAATTTGAAACGTCGAAGAAAAACTACACTGGAGGCGGTAGCTGGAAGAAAATCCTATCGTTTGTCAATGAAAGTGAAGGCATTTCCCTCTCCAGAGGTTATATGGTAGGACAACAGTTACTTCCACATATGCACACTGGATCTCTCCTTAGATGAAAAATAATACCTTGGTAAAATACTCAGATAAGTAAGACCTCATGAAATGGCAACAAACTGGAGACAATACAGTTGTGGAGTTCCGTTGGAAGTTTCAGGGTTGTCCTGGGTTTTAGCAATTTATGAGAACATTATCTCGATTTTACAAGTGCAAAAAAAGGAAATCTGGAAAGTTTTTAAAGCTCAGATCCTCAAATATGTTAGATATGTCTCCTGTTGAAATCAATGGACACTCTACAGCTAAATATCTCTACCAACCTTGCCTGAAGTGTTGCGTCCAACTCCACTCAGACCTAGATATGAGACCTGAGCTTGCTTTTCAGACAGTAGGAGATAGAAAAGATAGCTTTCATTAAAATAACTGAGTTGAGTCATACAGGCATGCACTATTAGAAAAGCAATGGAAGTTGTTTTTATTATATGGTGATCTGCAGGTTGTAGACCTACTTTAGTGACTGGAGCTTTCACTTTGGCTCACGTATACTGTGCTAAGAAACATTTTGAACAGTTTTTTGTATTAACCCAAACCACTTTTATATAAAACAATGTTATCTATTCATGATCTCAAGTGGTTTTTTTTTTTAAATCATTTTAAATACCAGTAGCTCTGGCTCAATTCATTGCACGTTAACAAAGGGTCTATGACAAGACTGATTAAGAAAACAAACCGTACATACATGAACAGTGAGAGTTCATGTTACTCACAGCCAGAAATTACTTTTGCTCCAAACATTTTGCTTTGTTTTACAAAACCCTTACATTTATAGCTCCACATGGAAAATTAAGGTGCGAAAGGGAAGCTGATGCTAGCCATTTATACAGTATTTTCTGTTTCTTTAATGGTTGGGCTTGTTGACTACACATATAGATCTAAAACTTCTGAAATACAAAAAAAAAATCCATTTAAACAAGAATTTTTATTCATTTTTTAATTTATCACTCTGAAGCTGGTCAAACACTGGAACAAGTATTGCAGAAAGGCTGTGGAGTCTCCATCCTTGGAGATATTCAAAACCAGACTGAAAATGGTCTTGGGCAACCTGCTGACCTTGCTCTGGCCAGGGGGTTAGACTAGGCAATCTCCAGAGGCCCTTTCAGCCTCAACTGTTTTGTGGTTCTGTAAAATACAGATACAGTGACATGCCTAAATCCCTAGTCTCTAGATCCAATTTTTAGTCCTGTGCTAGTAACTGTATGAGTTTTCTGTAAATACGTACTAAAACCTGCAAATCATATTAATCAAGTCCATCATCACAGTGAAACTCTGTTGCAGTCTTCTACTAACATTGTGTCAACCTTCATACAACAATCTACCAAAATGTGCTTTATGCTGTATTTTAGACTTTGAAGAAAAATGTTGTGCTTCTTCAGGAATCTGTGTGTGAGCAGCAGTTAGTACTTTCTATGTTGATTTTCTGTTATCTTTAAAAACATTCACTTGATAGCAGGATATCTGATTCTTAAGTGCTTATCTAATCTACTTACTCTTCCTCTTCCTAAAATCACAGCTGTGCTTAGGCTACTGTAAGACTTTGTCCCAGGATGTATTCTGAGGTCATAAAGAAATGGTCAGTGCTGGATGATGCAACCTTTATTTTTGTGAATGACTCTTAGCCAAAATGGTTGTCTTCTAGACTAAATGGCAGCGCAAGCATGGAAAACTGGGATCTTCAGAGACAGAGTTGCAATTTTCAGCAAATCTCTAATACTATAGAGCCCTGTCAGCTCTTTATCAATTTTAGTATATAGAATGGTATTCTCCAAAGTGCTTTATAAATATCAGCAATCTTATTTGTAAGGGAAGGATAAACCTCTGGTAAACAGACGGAGACTGTAAATTCAATCCTTGCCCAAAGATTGAGAGATGTTGTGAAATGAAATAACGCATGCAGTTTAAACAACAAAATTTTGATTTCTGGAATTCTTTTAAACAGGTTAAAAGATGGGCTACCTGCTGCTGAAAAGTGTGCCCGGTACATGGTTAAAGACTATTCATTAATCATCAAGGATGTTGCTGAGGAAGATGCTGGAAACTACACTATAATATTGAGCATACGGCAGTGGAACTTGTCCAAGAATCTTACAGTCACTCTTACAGTAAATGGTATGTTTATAGCATGTTCCCATGCTTCTCCTGAACATGTAAATGCTAAATTTTCATTGAGCTAGATTTTTATTGATACTGCACAGTTCAGGTCATTGTGGGTTTTCTTACTGACTTTCATGGACCCAAATCCAAGGCCAATATGCGGGTGACAGACCCATCTTGGAATCAGAAGACGGACACTAGTTTTCATTAGAAGGGTTTCTGTCTTCCATGGTCACATACTTCTTCCTGATGATTTAAATGTGTTACCATCCACTCATCTGACTTGACTTAGGCCTGCTGCTTTTCTTTGTTGTCCTGGGGATTTTTCTTATTACTCACCCTGCAGGAATGTAGTATTTTCATGATCATGCAATACATTGGAAATGAGCTGGTTTTAATTGCTTTCCAATTTTTACCCTTTACAGTGAAACCCCAGATATATGAAAATGCTGTGTCGTCATTTCCTGATCCCAATCTGTATTTACTGAGCAGCAAGCAAGTACTGACATGCACTGTGTATGGTATTCCTCAGCCTAAAATTACATGGATGTGGTATCCCTGTAGACAAAACCATTCTAAAACAAGGTAGGACAGCTTCCTTACTTCTAATTAGCATGTCTTCCCTTATTATTACACTTAACTATTTACTTTTTTACAAGAATAAAGCTTGCCATGGCCATTGCTTAGTTAGTAGAGTTTGTATACTTTTAATCAATGTATTTTTTTAGTAAACATGTAGGCACAATGCGATTTCTTCTGCATCATTACTTGAAAATGGAGGGAAGAGTTGTTATTTTGTATTGCTACTTAGATTTATTTACAGTTCACTACTATTCATGCACGCAATGTCCAGAGGTGATAATTGCTTTTTCATTTTTATGAGGGAAGCCTTGCAGCCAATGTCTTGCAAAGTTCACATGCTTTCTCATGGGGGAGATTTCCATGGTTTCCTCCGTGCTTTCCTCCATGCACAGTGATTCCCCTGTGTGGCTTCTTTAGAAATTCAACAGAAATAATCTTAAAGAGTTTTTCCATTATGAAGGTCAAATCTCTGTTACGATACATTGACTCAGATTCAGTTCAGCAAGCCAAATGTGTCCAGCATTCTCCAGATGATATTTCAACAGGGTAAAATATAAATGGCACCATACAAGCGTACTTGATGCTGATGTGGTGCTTAACTAATCCTCTTTTATATTTAAGCTTTATTTTGAACTCTGTTTCTTACGATTACAAGTTTGTGTGTTGATTCATTTACCCAAAGCTCTTCCCGAATTGTGAAATCTGACACAATCTTAATGATTAACACTCAACCTCCACAATGACATTAGTATTAAGCTACTATTGGAGGGTTCAAACATGCAAGGTATTTGGATCACAGCACAACGAAGATATTTAAAAACCTAACAAAAGTTTGGGAACCAACATTTTCTCAGTTTCAGTTGAAGTTAATCATTTTACATCGGATTTAACTTCTTTAATACTTTCATAGAATTGGGTTTTAGTGCCAATCCAGCCAAATATTTAAGCACATGCTTAACTGCAGGGATGTAAGACACCGCATTCAATTAAATAGGGCAAACATCTTATTCCAAATTAAGCATGCTTGTAAGTGCTTTGTGATGAGCGAGAGAGTGGTCAGCACTTCCTAGAAGCACACATAGTTTTTCCAGTTATGCCTTGCTTTGGGATTATGCAAATGGGTGGCTTTCTGTGCCCTTCTCACCAAGAGGTGGCACTAGCAATCTCTCCTTTTGCTGGAGTAGGTATAACCTGAAATTCTCCATTTTGAGGACAGGTGAGGGCTGCGTTTCATCTATCTGTTATGTTACCTTTGAAGGACAAGTTGCAAAATTCTGAGTATTAATTTATTTTTGCTTATAGGTGTAAGCTGTAAGAGAAAAGAAATCACAATATCTTTTAAGTAGAGAAACTCTGTGAAAGGCGTGTATGAAAATTTTCAGTCTTTTACTTTCTTTCAAGTGTTTATACATCTATGCATATTCTGGATTGAAATCACGGTGTGGCACTGATGAAACAGTTGGTTCTTCTTTGGGAGTTGGGGTGGTGCTCATCCATTGTCAAATATTTCCTTCTGTTAACAAGCACAGATCTGCACTACAGCACAGGAGAGCGTGTCATCAGAAATAGAAATTAATATCCGCAAGCAGGTGTTTAATAATGTGCTGAACTGTAGACTCAATTAAATGCTAATTAGAAGTGTGTTTGAGCAGGTGATCAAAGGAGAAATGTAACAATTTGAATCAGTTATTGGCTCTGTTACAAGGTTGTTTCCAGACTTGCTTCCAAATTGCCTTCATAATTGTTCTGTGACAATTCTCTTTACCCCCCTCCCCTTCCTTCTCCTTTAAATGCTCATTGAAGTAGTAGTCTGGAGAACACCATTTTTTAATGCTTTGCCTAAGAGGAGTGGAATAACTCCTTCTGAATAATATGGTGACAATTAACTATTGCAGAAAGGCAGAAATACCTGAATAATTACATTTTTGTCTCCTGCTCCAGGAAGGGAGCAGAGTGGACGACCTCATCAGCTGGCACACCTTGCTCAGGCTGATGTCTGTGCCAGTTCAGGTGTTCTCCCTGAAGAACTGGAGAATCCTTTAATCCCACCTATTTCACTATACTTTTTGTGTGAGGGGAGGTTTGCCTAAATAGATTTAAGGTGTGTGTACCTTATGCAGTAGATAAAAAGATGTGTCTTATTCTGGCATTACAGCATTTCCTTGGATTTATCTGCCCAATGTTAAGTTTCCAAGGCTAAACTATTACTCTATTTGTGCTCAAGTAGTGCCTGTTTCTGTGCACAGACATACCTTGTACGTCTTGTTGATAACACCGCCAGGTTACCATTATTCGGTGTATGGCAGTAGGGATTCTCAAGTTTCTGAGTCCCATGCCACGGGACAGAGAGCACACTCCAAGTAAAAAGATGCTGTTGCTGCAAAGACCTTGCAGTGCACAGATCTGTTTGCTTCAAGATTTATATATGTGCTTAACTGTACATCACTGGAGTGCTATTACTGCAAGCTAGGGAATGATGCATAGTGCATAAATTAGATGGTTTTATTTTTGAAGGACTGTTGCCTGTGGGCTCCTTAATAGAAACCATTAGGTTATCTGGCTGCTTCTTTCAATTTCTGTTCCAGACAGTATTTCTGTTTCAAAAATCTAAAAATACCTCAGTGGATTCCATTGCTTTTAGATAAAATGCAGATATATTTTAATGCTTTGTGATTAATAGAATCAATTTGCATAACTCTCCTCTTTACATCATTCAGGCCAGTAATAGGAAGCCAGCCAGATTAAACAGTTTCCATAGTTTCCTGGTAGCAAATTAAAAAAAAAAAAAAAAAAAAAGGGCAAAAAACCAAAACAACCGTAAAATTGTTCAACAAATTTGACTTTTTGGAATGTGGAGAGATCAACGGCATTAAAATTCCTTGTTCTTTGCTTTCTGTTGAAATTACTGTGTCTAACCTAACTCTATTGCCATTAAAGAACCTTTTGTTAGCTAGCTAGCTAACTAGATGGATACGTGGAAAGATTCTCTTCCAGTGTTGACCCCAGCAAGGAAACATAGAAGAGTCAAGAAAAACTGTCCTGGGGGAAAAAGTAATGTTTGGGGGTTTTTTGAAGCTTATGCAGAGCTAGTAAATTCAGAGATGGCAGGCAAAGACAGTAGAAGACACAATGAGAGTTAAAATAAAATGCAGTTTAAAAAAATAAAGATTAGTCTTTTTTAAATGACTGAGAAACTCCTTTTCTAGTGCTATCTTACTCCAGCTTACTCTGCTGCTCTGTAGCAGACACATAGATTCCCAAGCTGGGCAGCCCCCAGTTGCTCAGTGGATATAGCAGAAGAAAGCCTGTGGGACACTTGTCCCACAGTGTCCATCAGCCTCCTTGGCCTCTTTCCTACCACCCTCGAGTTGTTCTTTCTGGCCTCGTTTTTGCTCAGGTTGGGTTGTCAGCAGAGGGGCAGCCAGCGGCAGGGCTTGATGAGGGGCTCCGGAGCCAGCCAGGCTGGGCTCCACCTAAACCTCATCAGCTCTGAAGCTGCAGAACAAGCGTCTGCACGCTGGGGACGTGCTTGATGTTAATGGTTCTTGACCTGAATCTCTTCAGCAGATTTTTGTTTATCTTAAACTGGTCTGGCAGAGATTGCCAAGAAAGGCATGTGGGATACTGATATTGCTCAGTGGAAACACTGGTTTCCTCAGTGGTTGCGCAGTGTCATTTGGGGGCAGTTTCTCTCTCTGGACATTTCCATGTGGGCAGTTCAAGAGAGATCTTCATTGTGCTCTGCCTGAGGTTTGACCGCTTGGCCCTTCAGAAACTGCAAACAGATGCAACGCTGAAATTTTACCTTGGTGTTCCAACTCTCCCACCACCTTGCTGCCTCCCTCTCTCCTTGAGCTATCAGTTTTGTTTAGCCTCAAACTGAATATCAGATTATTATTTTACAACCCTGCCGCCACATCAGTCTGTGTTTGCTTGGCTTTTGTGTTTTTCTCTCTCTGTGTGTTCATGAGGGAGAGAGAAACATGACGGTATTGTGGAGATGCCTACAAAAACAAAGTCATTGGAAAAACTGGTACCTGGTTCTCTGCCCCCTTGACTACAGTGTCAGAATATGAACTATTCTTGGTCATAAAACCACCTAAATGGTGGGATTGGGAAAGAAGGGGCTGAATACCTGAAGTTGAGGACAGAAACGGGCAGCAGGGACCAGGGGCTGTGCAGCAATGCCTAAGCTGGTACTGCTGCCAAAGAGGCAACCTCAGGAAACCATGACGTGTGTAACGCTCTGATGTGGGTCCATGCTCCTCAGTGGAATCACTACTGGTTTAGCACAGAGTGATGAGAAGGGAATATTATCTCCCTTTGAGGCTTGTCCGCAGTGTGAAGGTAGGGTCACATGAATGATTTTCAACAGAAATAGCTCTCCAGCACTGCACAGGGAGGAAGAGGAGTGTGTTGTGGATCTCAGTGAGGCAAAAACTAGAGGTTTTCCTTGAAACTTCTGCAGAGACATAGAAAGCCTGAAACTACCGTAATGAAAGTGCATGGCCAGGCTTCCACCAGCTTCAGTGAAAGGGGAGGCAGGCCATGTGTGCATAGCAGTCTAATTGCATTTCTGCATTGTTTATGTCAGTGTATTAATAAGGGACTGAAAGGCAGAATCATTAGGATGTGCTCGGATATATTATCGGGGGAAACCAGATTTGGAACATCAGTGAGGTATGTAAAATGAACAAGTAAAGAACAAATGTTAATTGTACTTAATTAGAAATGTACTGAACCACCCAAATTTAATTGTTGGATGTCTGCAAACATTGATGCCCATTAGTTTGTCCACAGTGACTGTTTTTGTTCCCCATGCCACCTTCTATTTTCGGGAAGGGGAAGTCTGATTCCTTAGAGCTGGTAAAAGTAGGTCAGATGCCATTAATAAACAGGTAGTTCAAAAATGCCTTTGTTTAATTTGACATGTGGCCAGATCCTCAGCTCTAAATTCACACTGGCTGAGGATCTGGCTGGTGGCCTTTGTGCCTTCCACTCTCTAACAAGAAAATCCTCCTACAGCGGTCTAGTAATGTAAAGGTACTTAAAACGGGTACATGAAAAAATATGCTAGCTATTCCCTTATTTTGCTTTGGTTGGGGAAATAGATTAGCGTAGATAAAAATCAGACCCTGTGTTCTTCACATATCTTTCAAAAAACGCAGAGGAACAGACATGAGTGTACATTGCGGCAGCGTGGACTTGCAGAGAATTTGAAGCCAAAAGAAACAGAGAAATGAAATAGCATCTGATCTGCTTCAGCCTGAATAAGCAATGTGTTGAAGCATCTCATTCTGCACTTCCCCTGTGAGCCAAAAGTCAGTCCTCTGAAAACAGCTAGTAGGACTGTATCCTTGTCCTCAGTCAGTATTTGGAAATTTTTAAATATGTTTTAATATTTTACTTTCAAAATGCCATATGAATCAGACCTGGCATATACATTTGGATAAATAAGCTTGACAAATACATGCTATACACTGAGTACAGTTTGCCCCAGTCTGTCCTCAGGGTAACACAGCGAATGCACTGATGAATTTATTCTGCAAGCTGTAAATGGTTTCACTGTGGGTCTTAGCTGAACCAGAAGCTTAAGATTTCGAATTTTGGTATTGCTAGTTTTCAAATCACTTTAAACCAAAGTTTTCCAAGTCTATTTCCAAAATGTTTTAAACCAAAATGTATTATGTTGCCCAAGTAATTTTTTTTAATTAATCATTGATCAAACCTAAAACATAAGGACTACAATAACACCCAGATGGTCAGGAGTGCTCTGCTTAGTATCGTACTTTTAACCCTCGCTCTCCTATCTGTTTTTCACTTGCTGTTCCTTAGTTTTTTCCCAGTTTCTTTTTTCCTCTTGTTGCCTTCACAGGATGGTCTCTTGGCTTTACTAGGGACAGTCCGACACCCAGTCTTAAGGAAGAACACATAAGGGTCATGCAGGCAGCTGGACGTTATTGCTTGATCTTTTACTCACTCTGGCCCAGCCCATAGAAACTAAAGCGTGTGACAGGCTGTACGTGGGGACCGCACGTCGTGAGTGAGTCCCTGCACGCTGGCAGTGTCCGAGCCAGTGGGATGTCCCAGCCCATAGCCAGAAACCTGCTCCTGCGCTAGCAGGGGCTCTTGGCCAAAGGAAGGCACCAGGTCAAACTCTGTGTGTGCTTAGGAGTGATTATGAATGGAGTACTATTACTGGATCGAGTACACCTTTTACAAAAATATACAAACTTTAGTTAGCATCCTTTTTCCTTGTATGCCTTTCAAAAAGCCCTTGCAAAAGGCTTTGAACAGACACAGTGTATGAGGTAAGATCATGCTCATAAAAAATATTCAGTTAAAAAATAGAAAGCAGAGGTTAAGAGGGAACAGCCAGTTCTTGCAGCGTAGGGAGGCGACCAGTGAAGTTTTTCAGGAGCTGGTGCTGGGGTCTGTACTTGTCAACATGTTCAGAAATAACCTGGAAAAGGTGGTAAGGAGGTGACAGAATTTGCTGATGATACCAAGTTATTCAGATTTGTAAGGATGAGGGCTGATTGTGAAGAAATGCAGAACTATATGAATCTGGGTATTTGAGTGATAAAGTGGCAGATGAAATTCACTGAAGATAAATGTGCATGATGTGCATAGGAAAAAGCAATCTGACTTTCACATGTAAAATGTAAGTGTAAAAAGGCTGTTGGCTGATCATTACTACCACAAAGAGAGATCTTAGCATTGTGATACACAGGTTTTTGAAAGTGATCACGATCATGAGCAGCTCAAAAAGCAAATCAAGTGTTAGGAATTACCAGGAAAGAAATAAAGAACAAAATAGAGAACACCATGGTAATTCCACATAAATCCATAAATCACCAACATCTTTTATACTATGAGCATTTCTGATCCTTTCATCTCAAAGGATGCAGCCAAACTGGGAGGCACACCAGGAGGGGGAACAAAAAGGATCAAAGGAATTTCAGGGAATGAGAGGAATGTGTGAGGGATGAGTGAGGAGGGAGGTCAAGGCTCTGCAGACCAAAAGAGAGGTGACTTGGGGGCTACACAATAGAGATCTACAGACTTGTGAAGGATACAGGTGTCTGAGAATCAGTTGTGTATACCTTTTCTGGTTCAAGAAGTAGGGGCCATTAAATGAAGCCAGGAGGAGCGCAATTCAGAACAGAAAAAGGAGATGGCTCTTCGTGCAGTGTGTAGCAGATCTGTGAAACTCCTTGCCAGAGGAATTTGGGGGTTTGAAAAGTTTGTACAAAGTCTTGGAAGAGAAATCCACTGAAGTGTAGAAACGGCCTCTGTCGTGGGAAGCTCTTGAGCTGATAATAATTGGTGACTGGGGGAGTATTAGGAGGAAGTATCTGAAGTTAGTCCTGCTCTTACTCATCCCCAACCATCTGCTTATGGTCATTGTTGAGACAGGATATGGGGTAGATGGATCCTTGGTCTTATATCCATGTCTGTCAGTATTTTCTCTTCCTGTTTTCCCTCTAATCAACTCCCCTCTCTCCTTAAAAATGTTTCCCTCCATTCTTTCTCATCTCTTCCTTGTTTTCTGCCTGCACTTCCAGTCCCTCACTCCAGTCAGTCCAGAGTTGCTCTCAGACCCCTACTTGGAGTGAAGCTGAAAACAAACTGTCTTGAAAAACACAGCCTCAGCGCAGCAATAGCCCTTTCATCTCCTCCACTGATTACTGGAAAATGGAAAGGGTGTTAGTTGTGCTTCCAGCTTGTCAGCAAGACAGGGGGTATTAAGGACTGTGTAAATAGATTAGTGAAGAATTACTCTTTTCTAGAGCCAAGAGGATTCAGTCAGGACAGCAAAGAAAAGGAAGGGAATTTCGGCATTATGAGAAGGAAGGTGTTGGGGATACCTGGATCTTGGCAGGCTATAGATGTGAGGTTATGTCTAGAAGTCGAGTGAGCTGTTAGGAGTGACTTGTGCGTGGAAAATAACTTACGCCAGAAGGGTCTGAACCATATCTTGGACTTTATATATAAGGAGCTTATTTGGAAATAAAAGAAACAGAGAATAGGAGTGGACATTGCATGTAGAGGTTTCATGGTCTTTCTCTTTAGGTTTCTGACTACTCAACCAAATCAGAAAACACCTCTTCCTTTCAGTACAACACAGACTATTAAAATAAAACACTTTTTCCCAGCAAGAAGTTCTAGGTGCTTGTGGAAACCTTGTGCTTTGAATAAGTCTGTAGTTCCAGCCAACATTCAGCTCCTCTGTGGGAGGACATGGCTGGCACTCTCAGAGAGAGAAAGTGGAAGCTGAGTCACAGTGACCACATGGGAGATGAGAGTGATTACAGTCTAGCAAAGGAGGGAAAAGAGGCGGACGAGAAGGAAGGAAGGAAGGATTGGCTGAAATGTGATGGTATTCTGTGTCCATGAAGAATGTTAAGCAGTGTGAAGCAGGAAACAGAGGGTCAAGAAAGCAGAATATATTTATCTGGTAGTCAACTCAAGGTGAGCAAATTTCAGGTCAATTCAGGATGTGCAAAAAACTGAAAAATTACTTTCAAATGCTGTTATGATGTTCCCTGATGGCCAGGGATCTTAAGTACTGGCAAAGAAGTTGGAAACAAAATGTATTTTTCGGTGACCCTCAGGCATTTGCATTTTTTGTTGTGAATAGCTGGTGCTGCATGGTGCTCAGGTGTGCAGATGTAGAAGTGATTTTTTTTTTTTCTCCTATGGAAATGTGAGCATGGGCTGATTAAGGGTTGAAAGGTGGGATGGGTAAGACTGCTGTTGATCTTACTGCTTCTTTTGAGACAGTTCAGATCAATCAGCTTTCTGTCATAGCATACTGGAGTAGTTCAGAGCAAGCCATAATGTTTGGAAAGGATGACTGTGAAAAGGAAACACTGTCCATTTATCTGGTTGTATGTAGATAATAGAAGGAAAGGCAGTGTACAGCTGTCAAACACTTTCTTTTTCCGTAGAGCCATGTTGATGTGCAACAAGACCATGAATGCCATATACCCTACTTTTATCTTTTCAAAGATGCTCACCAGGAGGATGAGGCATTCAGGACATTGGGGATCTCCCCTAGAGAATGCACTTTCCCTCTAAGTATCCCCCTCAGTGGGGATGCAGAGCATCCTACAAAACAGAAAACAACTCAATTCTCACTCTGGCAACTGAGCAGTGCACCAGGGCCCAAACGCAGCCTAATGCATTGAGGCCACTGAGAAACCCTCCAGCCACCCTGCAGCTCAGCAGTGAATAACTTTTCAGCACAGCTAATAGTGTCCAGTGTACTTGGTCAGAAGTCCACTCCCATGCTGGAGACAGAGGGTGAGGAGTGGCAATGGAAAGTTGCTGTTCTCTGGAGTCGTGAGCAAGTCTGAAGTGAGACGGGCTGGTGATGTTCCATCTGTTCTTGACGGGCAAGCGTTGACACTGTAGGGACCAGTGACAGTGAAAGCAGAGAGCCGAAGGGCTGAAGAATGAGATATGCAGAGGAGGAACCTGCACCACTCTCACCAGGACTTCTTGTTTGGCAGTCCTTGATAAGCTCCTAAATAAATATAAGTAAACAAACTACAATATATGATGTAAACTGTATCCAACTCCTACTCTTTGTAGAAGATTTCCTCCTAGCCCCAGTAACCCACATACTCTGTGTGAGTGTGTCTATTGGGGAAGGTGCTTGGGATGAACTCCCAGCTGGCTGAAGCTTTGCCACTGAATGAGCTGGGGCCAGCATTTCGACCTCTAACTGATTATTTTTGACTTAGAGCGGGAACGCTTAGACCATAGCTCCTTAATGGACAAGTGCATTATAGTGTTGCAGCGAAAGCTAGCGGAGCATGCTGGCAGGGGGCCAGCACACGTTCTTCCCCCTCCACCCCCATTAAGCACGTTTCACAACCTGTACATGCTCCCTGCTACTATTTTCCCTCTCGGTTTCCTGCCTCAAATCGACTCAATGTTCCTCAGGACACATGGCTACGCCAGCCTCGCACTACCAATTGCACGGCACTGGATGCTGAGCTGTGGAGCAGGCGAGGCCCATGTAATTCAGATTTTTTTGATAACTTCCAAGTGGAAAGCAGTTCCTATATATTCTTTACAATTCCAGGAATTTCCAGAGTTCCTGTCTTAAAGGTAGTGTCGTCACCACCGCCTCTTGAAAGACGTGAGTCAGCCCAACTTGAATTTGTAATAGCATTGCCCTCATGCTGCTAGGAATGCTTGTTGCCCTCAAAAAAGGATAGATGCTGAGAAAAATATTGTGCCTGCTGTCAATCACTCTCAAAAGTGGTCACCATCAGGTGACAGGATGGCTTCCTCTTGCTCCTGGTACTGGTGCAATTGCCAAATACTACTTCAGTGAACGAGAGTGTGATTGAGGCTGCCAGTGGCTTTGCCAAGAGGAATGCTTAGAGAATTGAATGGGATGTTACAGGAGGGGAAGATTGCAATGGCCTCTGGCATCACACAGGAGGATGGAGGGAGGAGCTGAGATGACAGAAGATGAGTATTTTTCCAACCGATATGGGGAGCGAGGATGTTCTGCTGGTATTTGTCACTGTACTACTTGAGCTGCAAATTGCAGAACTGTCTCCAGGATGGGGAAGATGTGTCTGGACACAGCCTGGGTCTAGGGCTTTCATTTAGGACTGTCTATCATACAGAGAGTCAAATCTGTCCTTTGAATAAGTAGACAAATCCTTTACCTCAGCTACTATGCTCTGCTAAAAATCACTGGGGGGACAACAAAACCACTTTTCTTCTGAGACCAGTAGTTTCATAGGCAGGACTTTAGCTTGGAGCTGGTTTGTAGTTTGATTTTGGTGAAATACATCAAGATGACATGAAGTACACTCTTACCCTGGAAACTTTTCCCCGTTGATAGTTATAAATATACCATGCTATTGTGCTTGGCATGCTGTATGCTAATAGAGGTGAGGGCTCTGAAACTCATTAGGAAAGGGAGCGGGCTGCGGAGCAGAGTGAGGACAGTGTGAAGCTAAGGTTGATAACCATGGCCTTGTCCAGAATAGGCCATGGGAGTTTTCTTATCTCACTTTGGCAGGAGGTGCTGCTAGCTTCCTGTGCGAAATCAGGAGCATATGCTGCTTTCCTCTTGTTGTTTGGCTTCCTCCGCTACACAAGACGGTTCCCAGCACTGTGATTATCTTTGCATCTTCAAACATGGCACACTCTGCTTCCTCAAGGGCTTGATGTATTCTTGAGAAGCAGGCTGGCTCCCCTCCCCCAGGCCACTTCTCCAGGACCCCCGCTGGTGCCAGCTCTGCACATCACAGACCTTTTATAAAGCTGAACTTACTTCTGGCTGCATAAACCTCCCTCCAGCCCTTCCAAAGAAGTGTAAATTCCCAAAGCTAAGGGCAGGGAGCAGGTCCACCGGCAGAGCTTGCCCTGCACTGCAGGCAGCCGGGCAGGCAGCGCGTGCTGCCGGCTTCCCCCGGCCAGCAGAGCTGCTCTCACCCCTCCTTTCCCCCATGCTGGGCTTCTCTCGAAACCCGCAGGAGAATTAACAGCTTCTGTTTTTACAAAGGAATATCCTATTCTCAGGCTCTCGACACAAAGGATGAAGCGTGCCTGTGTGTGCGTGTGTGTGTGCCTGCACACAGGCAACGCGCATGCGAGCACGCACACAGGCACATGGAAAAAACTACTTAGGGGATGAGAAACCTGATTGCTGTGCTTCTCCCAGTGCTCGACTGAGACAGCAGAGTCTGATTACCTTGCTCTGAGATTGCGTACTGTTTATAAACATACAGTTGTACACACACCCCCTTAGCATTTATTGTGTAGGATCTCTACGCGTGCATAGTTGCACCCACAAAGTAGGAATGTGAAAGGATCTGCGGGGAAACAGGTGTAAGAAGTGCTTAGAAATGTGCTGGCAGATACTAGCTTGTTTATCAATCTCTGTGCACACTGTGTGCTTTTTCATTAGCCTGGCGGTAACCCTGCTCTAAGCTTTCCTGAAGATGCAAAGCAATGAGGCTCATCCCACAACAAAACATTTCAGGAATTCATGCACTCCGGAGATATCTGGAGTAAGATTCAGATATCTAAAATTCAGTAGGATTTCCCTGCAAACGCAGGCAGTTCTTGCTACAAATAGGATAACCTTGCTATTTTACTGAGTGGATAGTTTGAAGTAACTTGTAATTTCTTTACAAAGCATAAAAATGTGTAGTTGATGTTATCTGAGGACACACGCAACGAAACACCAATTGAAATAATGGGAAGATGATTGTGCATTTTGGTCCCAGCCAGAATAAATTTTTATATTTTCATTTTTCTCTCATTCTTTCCAAGCATCTGTACTTAACACAAACATTTGGTTTGATGACTACATCGAAGTTCAGTGAAGCCTTTTCTCTTTCTATTACAAAATGCCTGCTCTTAGGAGCTGAAGTCAGGTTAGGAGGCAGGACTCTTAATTCCTCCCACTTATCCCTTCCCCATCTCTACCTGATGCTGCTGGCTTAAGCAGTGGCTTCATGTGGCACCCCTGGCAGTAGCAAGAGGGAGGACGATCGAGTACTAACCTGAGTAACCAGCTCAGAAGACTGGAGGTGGCTCGTATTCTCTGTCCCTAAGCTGTGCCAGTGTATTTGAGGTTAAAGCGAGAGCATTTGGCAGCTGAGGAGAGAAAGCATCTGGTTCTGCATCAAAAGGGATAAGTCTGAGTCTTGTCCTAGACTTTGCCTGGCAGCCACATTGCAACTGATTTGTAAACGTTTGCTGATCCAGCAGACCATGGAGCTGAAGTGGCGCGTACAACAGTACTCACATCTCCCACTGTGTAGTGTGGGCTGTTGGATAATGTATTCTCAGCTTGATTGTGACTCCTTTTTTATTAAAACCATGGACAACAGCTATTAAGTGTATTTGATTTTCTACTATAATTGCATTAACATTGTAATAGGCAGTTTGGAGATAGTATGGTATGTGAAGTCAGTAGACTTCACATATGTGCCTCCAGGGCTAATATTTCATCTAGTGTTTTACATGTGTTTTTCTTGGTTTTGTGATGTTATTGTAATTATGATGGTGGTTTGTATTATGGTATTAATGAGTAATCAGCACCCCATTGTGCTAAGCATCAACAAAGACATAACACTGTCCTCATCCCTAAGACATTGCAACCTAAATATAAACAGTCTTTTTCAAGGAATTATGAGGAAGAGTATAATAATAACGAAGCCTGGAGGCTCCAGAGCTGCAAGAAAGGAGATTGGAGATGCCTTTCAGAGCTGCACAAACAGTTTCTGAATATGCATTGTACCTTCCTTCTGTCCTTTACCAAAATATGTCTCTGTAAGATCTTTTATAGTAAAAAGCACAAATTTTCAGCATTGTAACAAACACACACAAATTCATTCTGTAAGGAAAGAACTGGTTTTGCACCTGTTTGAAAGGATGAAAATTTTAAAAATTATTTTCAGTATGGATGAAATGAGATTTTGGGGTCTCCGTCTTCCTGTACAGAGATTGCCCCAATATCCAGTCATGAGGATGTGCCTTTAATACTGCCTGTTTGTGTGCCTACCGTACTGGCATCATGAAATAAGCTTTGATATCTGCTATGGCATGGAAATGTTATCAGTTTACCAATGTTATTATGTCTTCTGTGTTCTAGTCTTGTTACAGAACCAGACTTCTTAAAGTATTAAATGTGCAAAGTAAATGTCTACCTTTCTGAACAACTTTTAACCATTTTTTCCCATATGAATACATCAACTGTCTTAATGCAGCTGTCTTTCATCCACCCTGGCCTCAACAGTCACGTATTAGAAGTTGGCTTTTAAACCAGAGTCTGGAAGAAATGTTTGTGTAGATAGGGCTTTTTTGCCAAGCTATTGCTCCCTGTCCTCTCTCCATGCATGAATGACCATGGCCTGCTCCTGGTTTTTGGCTTTTTCAGCTCACTAAGCCTCTCAATGCACGTTAAGAAATTTGAGCAGACAATCATATATCTGTGTTAGTGATCACAGCCCAAGTTAGCTTACATATCATAATTTCTTTAAGCTGTAATATCTGCTAAGACACTGGCCAGTTTGACGCAAAGCTGCACAATTAAAAACAAGCATGTAAAGTTACTGTACCATTGATATTATAAACAACACAACATTTAAGCAAACTGCACAGTTCGCTGAAGGGAAATGAACCTCATTCTTTGGTCAGGATTGCATCACATGCCATTATCCAGTCACCGGGCTTTAAAGGTCATTTCTCCAAACAACTGATATACATGTCAGAACTATTTGATTACAGATACTACAGTCGTTATCTTTCAAATCCATGGAAGATCAAAGGAACATATCGTATTTGAAAGAGCTTGACCCTGCTGAAGGGTTAAGCTCTACTGTTGAAGCTGGAATTGAACAAGCAACAAGTAAATTTTGGATGAAAAGCAAAACTAGATATCCTCAAAGAAGAATAGGGGCAGACAGCATTTAAGAAGCATTCCAATGTGTTTATTTCCATGTGTACCAAATTAGGCTTTGGGAAACAAATTAGCTCTACCATGACCACACCTGAATGTTCTGATTAGAAGCCAATTTGTTGTGTAAGGCAAAAACATTTTTTCCCTGCGATTTCCATGACTTTGATTTTTTTCAGATTAAATGAACATTTAAATCCCTTTGGCAATTAGGTATAATTTTGTTTAACTTTGTTTTGCGAATTTGCAGGATTATGGTTATTTTTACTGTGTGTCTTGTAATCATTGAATCCCAGTATTGATATTTTGCCATTTTGTAAACTGAGCCGAAGAAAACATTCAGAAATGAGAACTCACATCATTTTTCATGATAACAAAAAGAACCTGTACATAGTGAAATGGCATCCAATATTTTAGGGACTGGATCTTGAAACAAATATAACTTGTCTGGAATTTAATGCTGAAAATAAATATGAACTCATGTTTGAAGCCAAGCCTGAACCATGACAATGGCTGAAAATGGGAGCATTGGAAATGGGATGTTGGTCTTGCACAGCCCTATAATTAGGCTCAGATTGTAAATTCTGACCTCCCACTCCACAGTGGGTTAAATGTTAACACTGACTCCAGAGAGCTAATATTCAAGGAGGGGCTGTGGAAGTGGATCCAGTCATCAGGCTCCAAACCTCAAGATTTTATGAAAAGTAACTATACTTGCCTGGTCGTCATAGCACCTGAAGTTTCCCTGACTGATCACTGTTTCTAGAATAATTGTTTTGTCTTATGTGTTGAATGTTTCAGTCTATCACCAAATCAATAAAACTTCAACTTTTGTTGTCTTCAGGCATGGCTTTTGCTTTCATACTGAAGGATCTTTCATCGTGAAAGCTGGCAGCAACACAGGAAACAGGATCCAGAGCATCACTGAGCGAACAGCTGTAATAGAGGGCAAAAATAAGGTATGATTCCTAGGAGCAGATAACCTTTCTGTGTGACAGCATGTGTTGAAAAGGCACTGTAAAATGCTATCAAGGCAACAGTGAAGAAGCCAGTATTTTTATATTGTTCAGATTTGAAGAGCTGCATACATGCAAATAACTTCCATACATGGTATTTATCTGCAGAGATGTAGAGATGTACTTATTCCTGCATGCAGTCATATTAAGGTAAATGACAGGCCAGGAGAGTGTATCAGTGGTATTCACCGTATCTGCTTTCTTAGAGCTGGTCTGTAGTATCTTGGGGCACCTCAGGAGCACAGGGGCAGGGTTCCAGGCCATCTTTGCTTCATTTTGTGACATTGCACAATTTCCTGTTGTTTTCTTCCTATAAGAATTAAACAATTTACTCTCATTAGAGAGTTTATTCACAGATGTGGTCCTAGATTATTAGATGACCAGGTTTTTTCTTGCAATAAAAAATTTAAAGGGCCAAATGAATCCAGATTACAGAAGCAAAGTTTAAGAGAAATCTCAGTCAGAGACAGTATGGTGGGATTCATCCCAGCTGCATTAACTGTCTAAATGTTCTGTCTAGCCCAAGTCAAGCATCCCTTTATGGACTATGGGGAGATGCAGGTACTTCTGAAGGACAAGTAGGCCTGTCATCTGTTGGTGTTTAACGTGGGAGAGAAAGCCAATGAGATTAACTTGCCAAGGGGCATGGAAGATTCTCCATCAGTTAAAACCTTCAAATCAAGATGTTTTCCTAAAGGATGCCCTAGATCAACTGCACTTCCCTGGGTTAGATGTGAGACTGATGTGGTGTGGTTGGGTAGCCTGCGTTACACAGTAGCGCAGACAAAGATGCACAGCGCCGTGCCACTGTCACAGCATCTGGTTTCACAAACTAGTTTGGTTTGTGGCAGTAATGGCTGAAGAGATTAAAAATTTTAAAGCCTACCTTATTCTAGGCATGTCATTTCCAAGGACACTGAAATGCTTTTTGTAATTCTAAGGGCACTGGGGATATAGGTCTCCTTTCCTTGATGGCTGCCTTCGGTCTTCTGCATGTGAAAATGGATATAAACTGTAATTACTCTCATGTTAGGGCCCTTTCACAGACTGCAGAATAAATAGGGCTTTGCATGCAGCCAAGAATCAGGCCTGGGACTGCATTTTCTCCTGCTGTTGTATTATTTAGAAAGCACCACAGGTGTTCATGGCGCCGTTCCAGAGCATGGGAATGGGCTGGATCCCAGTGAGGCATTTGCTCTATTTAGCTGGCCACCTCTACGTGCTTAAAGATCAAGGCAAAGATGGGAGAAAACAGCTTCCTAGGGGAGACTACCGTAGGAAAGCACATGAAAAATGAGACACAAGGAGGAAAGGGAAATCATTTCAGGCACAGGAACACACAGTCTATTCTAAAGGGGGAATGATGAACAAAAGATGATGAGAACCAGTTATTTTCCAGAAGGAATCTAGCCATGATATGGTTGAAGTTTTACCTGCTCACAGGGTGCAGAAGGAGCTGTCTAATGACCAGACCTCATTTTCCTTGTGTGCCATGCACTTTGGAGACAGCAGAAGAGAAGTAGCTGAAATGTCAAAGCAACTTCTAGTCAATAGCAAATAAATTCCTCCCTGGAGGAAGATGCTAATAATGGGTCCTTCCAGCAGAACTGCAGGTTTTGTTTGAAGTCTTTGGCAAGCAGCCCTTTTTTAAAAATGTGCCCAGAAATGAGCCAAGGCATGGTTTCTGCATGTGTTATATGGAAAATTTTGCAGTGAAACTTAGTGGTTCTCCTTGGTATTCCTTGTCTTCATGCTGTTTAGTTCATCTAAGAAAGGTCTACCTTACATTCCTTTATTCCTCCTGGTTCCTATGGGGAAGGGAGGTAAGTGAAACAGTCTCTTTGCTCCACTTTTTCACAGCTTTTCTAAGGTTTCTTCATTTCTGCTGCTCTTCCATAGCTTTTCAAGCACAGCTGGATTGCTATTGTCAGTAGAAAATGCTCTCTAAGCCTGGGTTCCTGGCCAAGCTGTGAGTTGCATGATTTGTGCACACACAGCTGCTCTAGAGCGTCCAGGATTTTTTTTTTTCCATGGGAGTCTATAGCTTTTCACTCTTTGCAGTCCAAGAGTCATTGTTGGTCTCCCAGAGCAAACTCAAAGGGACACAGTTCAGACAAAACCCTTCCTCATCTGCTGGGGTATTGTAAGACTGTTAATAGCACTGAGCTCACTGAATGCAGCACGTCATCACAAGTGTCTGGCTCTGATGGACTGCTACTGTGAGCAGTTCTGCTACTGCAAACAGCTATGAACAGCTCTCTGAGGCACTTCCACATCAATGGAGTCCTGCTATCTAAACAGAGTGTCTACCCCGCTTCCACATCCAAGCATAGCATGCATGGTAAAAACAATCTCAAAGCTCAATGGAAACAACAAAGACCTAGGAGACAAAGCAGTAGGAAATGGATGAAGAAACTCAAAAAGTGGCACATTTGGGTTAGCATGAAAGGAGGAATGGGGGTGACCACAGGATGAGATTATTGTAATCAAGGGAAGAGATGAACAAGGAATGGTCAAAAGGTTTCTTTTAGCAATCAAGGTAGCTGTTTTCACCTTGCTTAGTGATATTGTGCCAGTTCCACCCGTTTCCTGTATGTGCAACATCTGAGTCCCTCCAGTTTGCCCTTTCGCTGTGGTAGGTTGATTGGTTGTTTGTTTGTCTGTGGTTATCAAGGTAGCCACAAGTATATTTTTAAAGTTAGAAAAACCTCAAACCCTGTGTCTGTACAGTTAAAGTAATGCAGGAAGCCTGTGCTACATTATTCTTCTGGTGACAGAGAAACCGTGACAGCAACAGTGTTTTAGTAACATTTCCGTTGAAGCCTCTCTAAACGGACATTGAGAAACTCGAGTGGTATAATGGCAGAACTTTGTATCATAAGCTGTAATATTTAATCATAAGAGAACTCTTGAAGTGATTTGATTCCCCCACCCAAAGTTTTCATTCTGATTTTGTTGGACATTTCAGTGACTTCCTACAGAGTTGGGCTACTCTTAGGCTTATCATGTAAACAGGTCACAGACACTCTCCTGTCATTCAGCTGCTAAACCCCATCACTTCTCAGTGTTCCCAGCTAAAGCTAACTGCTATGAATAACTCAGGGATAATGCTGATTATTGTTATTCTTAGCATGATCAGTGTTGGTTAAAATGTCAATCTGTGAATGACCTGCAATAATGAGGTACAAAGAGCTGGTGTATTCATCGATATCAGTGCATACATATTGGGTATATGTTCTCTCCCGTGTGTGCAGGCACATACTGGTTTATCAACAGCTTTGTAAGGAGGAGTCAATACTCCTTATACAGGGGTACAAGGGGCAGGGAGCTGCAGGGGAGGTGGACAAAGATCCTGGGCATGGAGAATGCATAGAAGAGCGCTAAGAAGGTGAGTTCAGATGAGAGAGAGTAGAAACTGTTGGCCAAGAAGAAAGGATGATAAATCCAATGGAAGCAGACAGTAGACAGCAGGACAGTTAAGCATAGGGAAAAGTTGGGGGGAGTGGGACAAAACCCCCTTGTTTTGGGGAAATAACCTACTAGAGCCACATTCTTGAGAACCTGAAATGGAACAGAAGGTCCCTGACTGCCCCATCCCTCTGCTGCTAGCAAATGTTGGGGTCCCACTGACAAGAACAGGTACCATGAGAGCTGGGTCTGTGTCACAGTGCATGCCTCCAGGAACTGTATATAAAGAACAGTAATGCATGAACTTGTGATTTATCATTCATATGTGTATGTGTATGTGTATATATATGTGTGCATGTGTATTTTTATATATGTATGGCCTTATTTTCCACTGCATAAATACCTTACTGACACAAGTTTTTAGCGGTCCCATCCTTTGTGAGTGACAAAGCCACTTGACTTCAGGGAAAATGGAAAGTAATGACCTTGTAACAGGATTCTGCAAGACCAAACCTAGGCTCATCCTTGTCCATCTCTGGTTTGGCTGGCAATGATGGGTCAACCTGACTTGTGCTGACTGTGGGTAGTATTAAAAACTGTGACTGTCCAACATAAAGGTGGAGTGCTAGGTAGTCAGAAGAGACAATCCATCTTGGACATGACTGATAAGGTGTGACCATGCAAAATAGGATGAGCCCATCTCTCCTGCATCTTCTATGCCAAGCCCTAAACATCTAGCTCTCTTCCATGTCCCCTCATTACTGATGAGGAGAGGAAGCATGTGTTGTGTCTGTTCTCTGTCCCTACACATGCCAGCTGTCTGGCCTGTAGATCTGTGCTGATAGGCCATCTGGAACCCAAAGCAGAAGAGAAAGCTGTTTAGCTTACTACAAGAACACTAATTTTGATCTTTCTCCTTTACCCACAGCTGGTTTTCATGAAATGCATGAGATCTTATGAGCTTTGAGTTGTCTGTCAATTTTGGTTTAAATTGGGCAATGGGTTCAAAAATTACTGAGAGTGTGGGGGAGGAGAGGATACTGGCAGACAGATGGGCAGGCCAGCAGACAGATGGACAGAGAGACAGTGCGATCTTCCTAGGAAGCCAGGCTAAAGATAGCAGTGGCAGCATAGCTTACCTCTCTTTCAGCACATTGTAACTTCTCTTGGGGCCTTCCTGAGCGCTGCTAGAGTCGCTGTCAACACTTTTAAACAGATCGCTGGGAGGTGCCAGCTGAGCCGAGCCCTTGGTGAGATGAAAACCAGCAAAACTTGGCACCTGCCTCTGCCAAGCTGCTGCTCCCTCCAGCTCCTGAAATGGATCCCCTCCCTCGGTGTGTGAGGGGGCTGCCTCAGCCTACCTATGGCCCTGGAAAGGAGGGCAGGGGTTGCCCGTGGTACAGCTCTCTTTGGCGTGATCTCCTCGCGAGTCAGCTGGGTGCATTGAGCCTCATGGCCTGTTCGAGCTGGACAACACATGATGCAGAGAGAAACTGCAGCTCTGCTTGCTGACAGCAGTGACTTGCCTGTCTGACCCAAGGGGGAAGGGGGTGCTCTCCTGCGTGTGTTCATGTCCTGCTATTGAAGATATTTTGGTGTTTCTTCTGTGGCGGTCCTGGAAGCATGTTGTCCAGATGTTTTGCACTTATGCTCCTTGCAAACACGAGGCATGCAAATCATATGTCTTTGGCATAAGCAGAATAATCCAATGGTGTGCTGCCAATATTTCAACATGGGTCTTCCTAAATAATATTCCTTTAGCTGAAGATAAATCCAAGGGGATGAGGAGAGCATATTTTAATTTCTTTCCCTTTTTTTTAACAAATATGTTTTCTTAAAAGCGTAACTAAGAGGGAATCAATAATATTTGGCAAACTGCGCTAACCTGCTCAATGCTGAAATGACAGTATTTTGTTTTTTTAAATGTATGGGCTGTTTAGAGAATTACCACAGCAATCTCTGGATGGAGCATGTTTATGCCTGTGTGTGCAGAGGCCTTCTAGGAGTCAGGAAAGAGCCAAGTTACCAACCATTTTCTGAAACCTCCTCTTGCTTCTCTGCCATCATCTGGAGCAGTGGGAATCCTCTATCTAAGCTACTTTGAGACAAGAGAAATACAAGCAGACCCTCCAGGGGAAAGACCGGCCCACCCTGACTCCAAGCACAATGATCATGCCAGTTGCTTTGCACTCTCTTTTCCCCCCTGTCTTTTCCTCATCAGTTTCCACCACGAACAAATCTGTAAATTTCTCTTCCATCTCTCAGGATTTCTGCTTTATGCCTCTTTTATTTGCTGCCAGAAGCAGCAGCAGTATGGGATTTACTTCCTTAGCCCTTGGCTTTGAGATGAGCCTGTAGCGTAGTGCTTCAGCTGAGATGATAGGTGCAGAAAGGAGGAATAAAGGATCAAAGCTTTGGTGGTAAATGGGGTTTGTGGACAGTTGATGCTCAAGATGCCGAGCATGCCAGGAAGGATTTTCCCTGTTCTGTCTGATCATGGCAACTGGATTCAGACTTTCTGTACATAACATGGTTGCAAATCCAGGGCCTGAAACTCTCTGTTGGGAAGCCAGAAGATACAAGGCTGCGAGAACTTTTTCTCTTGCTCCTTTTGCAGCAATAGCTGTATAGAGGAACCATGTAGCACAGACTGATCTCAAACAACCATAATTGCTCAACAAACAGCAACATGCCAGGCTTAGTTTTGTACACACTGCTTCTCTGGTTGGTTTTGGCTGGCATCCACAATGCAGAACACAGACTGCACCACTGGAGGGCTCACAAACTATTTAAAGAGATGTTATCTTATCCTTATGACTAATTTATAAGCTAAAAGATTTATGCAGAGACATGTTGTCTCTAAAATATTCTGTTCTGTTGCAAAGTCAGTCTTGCTTTTTCCTAGACACTACAGCTTTCTCTGCCTTAGTCAAGTAAACATACCAATGACTGCTCTCTGGCACCAAGGCCTGTGTTAATAACATTTATCTCCCTTACCCTCCAAACGATGTTGGTTGCGTGGAAGTTGCCTGTTGGGAGTGATCCTTGGCCCATGCTAGAGGAGTATTTGGGACAGTGCAAATTGGTCAAAACCAAAACAATGCTGGGGAAAAGCATTCAGTTTAGATTACTGAATTCCAGTGCTTAGGAGTGTTCTCTAGGACCATTTAATATGCAAGAAAAGGCATAATCTGTAACCGCTCCAGTCAGTAACTGCAGTCATACTGCTTACGTGTAACTGTATGCACAGTCCTCGGTGTAATAAAAGTAATAATCATATCATAGTGGGCTGGAGCAGTAAAACTCAGATAGGGTGCACAATTTTTCATTAAGAACTAATACTTGATAATGTCAGGACAAAATACAGTTTAATAGTACAAAGAGATTTCCAAACCATTGGAGTAATTGTGGGAGGAATAATTCACATGTATTTTTCAGGCTGAGAAATGCTCTGGTTCTGGGTCTAGTAGGATAAAGACAGGTGACCTGGAGTCAGAAAGTAAGAGCTTCATTCCCTTTCACTGTGCATTTTAGGTCACTGTTCCTACCTGGGCAAAGTTGCTATGAGGTAATACCACCTAGTGCAAAAAAGGCTAATTTTGTGGTGGAAAGTCTGGGATTGCAGAAGCAGTTTTTAACCACCCACGTTAGCCCTCTGGCAGATGTTATGGGACTTCCTTCTATTCTGAGTTAGTGTTGATAAAATGGCTGCAGGAATCCTGCCACTGGGCCCTGTGTCCACACTTTACAAAATTATGTTTAAAAACTGGAAGGAATTCAAAGAGAATGACAAAATATAGACAGGGCTGGACCCACGCTTTATAATTAGGAATTCGTAGAGGTCAGCCTACTCAATTTAGCAAAACAGTATGATTTTTTTAAGGGCTGTAATTATCTATCTGGTATTACTGAGCCTCTCTCATCTCACAGAAGAGCCAAAAGAGTAGGTTAGAAAAATTCTAGCTAGAAATGAGATGTAGTTCGTTAGCAGACAGATAGCTGACCATTGAGACAGCTTAACAGGGTCGAGGTGCTGTTTGCATCACTTGTAGTCTTGAATTTGCCATAGGGCACCTTTCTAAAACAAATAAGCCCAAATCAAACAACTTGACTCCACTGTGTTTGCTTGAGTAGTAGGAAAAGTAATAGACTCTGTCTACTAAAGAATGTTTTGGCAAACAAGATGATCTATATTATTTAGGGGTTCAACAAGGAGTTTGGGGATGGCCATGAAGTCTCTGAGTGGAAGACATAGAAGCAGTGCAAATCTTCAGCCAGTGTTTATGTAGAAATGTAGATAACTGGTCTTTATTTATTACTAACTCAACCTCTTGTGCTTGTCTCTGGACTCCAGCAATCAGGCAGACTTAAAAGAATATATTAACTGCACAAAATGATTTTGAAGGTTTTTAGAAAAGCCAAATAATTCCAAACAACAGGATTCCACAGCCACACAATTTCCTTTCGTCACTGTCCCAGCTCTGCCTGTAACTCCAGCCAACACGTTTTACAGAAGTAAAATAGAGACAGAAAGACAGAAGATTAAGCTACTAAGTTGCATCTGAGAGCACGTCCCACTGCTGAGCTCCATGTGCATGCCCCATGTCTCAGCTCCATATCAGAATGACACCTCAGTTGTTTCGGCATAACTTTTTTCTTTCATTTAGTGCCCAAGTCATTGGACCATGCCTTTGCATCACCATGAAAGTACAGGTCTTGTTACAATGGTTTTTATTTTTCTAAAGGCACATCAGGTGTTGTTGGTCCCTGGCCTTCCAAGGCCTCATCTTGCAAGTCATATCACTTCTTTGTAAAAATATTTAGGGTGCTGAACCTCTTAAGATGGTGATAGAATGCGATGTAAAGAAACCCAGCATATTATTATTTAATAATAGAAATATTAAGTCCAAGAATAGGAAATATTCCAAGAGAGGACAAGTAAACGTCTCTTTTGCCCCTGTCTTTTTTTACCTGACACTTGAGAAAATGAAAGAGAAATCAAATGCATTTAGTGCCAAACAGAGCTAATTTTTTCCCAGCATTATCCAAGTGCCTGAGGCATTCCTCACCTATGCCCTTGGCAGTCTGGCTGCCCTACAGGCTGCTCATCTCCTCGGGTAAACCACATTGTGTCACACTTCATGTTTTGTGTCTTATCATTACATCAGGAGCAAGAGATACATCAACCTGAAAGACACAGTCAAAGATTTTTGGTTATGATGGCTCTGATAATATAAGGGTCTCCCAAGGAGCTTGTTTTCTGTTATTCTTCCACGCTTTCCAAAACTGTATACAGTGACATCTCCTTTAAATAGCCCCAGTGGTGCCCGTCACTGAATGACTGGAGAGACTGAATCATGGGACTGTCAATGGTGACTTAGGAAAAAGAGAAGGGAAGCTTTAACTGACTCCCTGATCCAACGAGAGCTAAACCTCTTTTTTCTTTCACAGACTGCTAGCACTCTTGTTGTAGCTGAAGCCAAATCGTCTGGAATCTACAGCTGTGTGGCATCCAATAAAGTGGGGAAAGCCGAAAGAAACGTCAGCTTTATTGTGACAGGTAAGATCTAGTCCCCACTAGAGCCAAACGTGTTTCCTGGTCCTAGGATTATAACTGTTAGGCTGTTGTGGCTTTTTCATACACCACAGTTTGAGAATTGTTGTAATGTGTGCACCTGTAAACTCATACCATGCTTTTGGGTGATCCTGGAAGGGTTTTCACAGAAGCTGGTCTGGATTTCTAAGGACACCAAATTTGGTGAATGACTCACCCCTCCATCAAGTATCCCACCATGACACAAATTGCTCACAAATATAGCAACCTGCAATTCCCCCCTTTTAAATCACCTAGCCTCTGCAGTCATTCCATACATGAAATTTTACTGTATTTTCATACACCAGTAAGCCAGTTTCATGTGTGACACTGAAGGTGTCTACAGCCTCATCCTGCTGCCAACCAGGAGATCTCACAACGTAGTGCCCAGAGCAGTGCCAGCATCTGCAGGCAGCATGATGCCAGAGGAGGGATGCCTGGGGTAGCCGGGCAGCTTCTCACAGCTCTCAGGGACTATGGCAACTTGTAGGTAGAAAAGTGGCGGGATATAAACTACAGAGTTTTGTTCCGTCTTCTGAGAAAGACAACCTTGGATGTCATTTGGGCCATGGCACTGAGAAGACTCATTGTGTTACCTACCCATATGAGTATGTTTCCAGTTATTTTTCCATTACTAGGTGTACACAAGTGTTTGCAGGTTCAGAAACAAATGATTAAATATTTGATTTCAGGAATTACTGAAAAAAACACGAGTTTTTTGAGAATAACTACTGCATGATTTAGCAGTGTATTGTCTGCAGATGCCGCAGCAAAGGATTTGTTTTCTGGTGAAAAATGTTATTTTGGTTTTGCTAACAAAGTGGTAGTTCATAGAGCACTTAGGCTGATGACAACTTTCAGTGTAGGTCATTAAAGACATGCAACTCATTCTGAAATATGAGAAAAGACAAAAAGGTTAAAATATGCTGATACTTTAATACCAAAATCATAATCTTGAAACTGAAAGGGAAAAATAATTTTAATGTATCCTGCTTAATTTTTGTTCTTTCTTTTATCTGCTTTTTTTTGTCAGTCTCTCGCTTATTTTTCTGATGAGTGATTTTAGTGAAACTCATTCTGTTACTATACTGAGAGATATCGAAAGAGAGTAGACAAACACTCACTAGATTTGGTTAAAGAAAAGAAAGAAAACTTCTTTGAAAAATGTCCTCCCTCCCTATTTTGTGGACCAAAATTTGTATTTTTTAAATATTCTGAGTAGCTGTAGTAATACACTTCCACATTTAGAAACTGCCAATTATCTATACATACAGAAAACTGGTAACAAGCATGAGAAATAGTTATTGAAGTAAAAACAGATAAGTGACACATAGGCAGGTTGTATGTTAAAATACAGAAAACAAGAACATCTCCATGTTCTATTAAAGGATGTGAAAAGAACATTTGCCACCTTGAAAATGACTGCTGCCCCTGCTCTCAGATCACAGTTTTACTTTCGTCCCTATCCTTACATTGTGTCTGTTTGGACAAAAAGCTAAACAACGACGCATAGTTCTCCATAAATTAATGTGCCAATGGAGCTGTATTCTCGTCTTTATGTGGGGACTTCACATGTAACTTTGAGCAGTCACTGAGAGGCACTCACTGAGGCTGTTGCTCTTTTATTGTGCAAGATGCTGAATTTGGCCTTCTCTAGCTCTTAGTCCTCAGTCTTCAAAATGTCACATGGAAGATCCTGAAACCAAATGAAGCTGAAGTTTGATGGGCCCCATTTGCTGTACCCAAATCTCCCTTTCAAAGTTTTGATGGCAGTTTCAGATATTTTAGTGCTGTGACATGAAGGAGTTAGTTAGTTTCCCTACTTAGTTCTCGCTTTCTTAGATCTTGACCAGGGATGGAAGGAAATCCTTCTCCTTCATACCAAAGCTTGCATGAGAACATGTAGAATATTATGACTTTCCTTTGAAGACTCTTGTATTGGCTGGTGTTCAGAACGAGGAGTGGCTGCTTTATTATGGCTTGGAAATTCTTAATGTCTTGAGACTGGTGGCAAACTTTCTATGTAGGGTGGTGAAGTTGAAATGCATTTGTCCTTTGAGTTCCTGGAGCTGAGCACTTCAATTGTGTGACATGGAAAGTCCTGATCATCCCTGACGCTCAATGGCACTGATTGAAGGCAGTTTGTTTAAACAATACTGCTGTTTTGTCCTTACAAAAATCAAGTTAGGCTCATTTCTCTGGTTTGTGCACATCGCACATCAGTTGGGCTCACACGGTGTAATCATAATTCTCCTCCATCAGGCTGAGACTAAACTGATGTGGCTGGGTAACAGCCTGTGTTTCACATCAATGAAACAAACGCATCCAGCATTTGCTGAAAAACACGTTGAGGGAATAAAAAAGAGAGCCCTAAATGCTGATAGATGTGAACAGGACACTGCAAAGTATTTCCTTCTGATGAGTCCAAAACCAATACTTCAAGTCTCGTGTGACAGCTTGGGGCTAGTTTATCTTGTGTTGTTGGGTCTGCTGGCGCCATATGAAGCCAGCCTGAACCGTACAAAGGTAAGTGTAAGAGAAGTGTCTAAGCAGGAGAAGGTGACCCCTTGTAGGAAGAGGAGCTGCTGCCCTCTGTAAAAGGGACAAGCCAGAAAGGACTCCAAAGAGCAGATGGAGACAAAGCCTGTCCTGAACAGGAAGAATCCTTTTCCTCAGAGGCAATCTCCTTCACGCCTTGTCCTAGGGGTTAGAAAACACTTGTGCTCCAGTGAAGCAGCTGTGGTGGTGTGAGGCATCTCTTTTCTATAGGCAGAAACTGTTGGGGAGGTGGTGGGAAGGCAGAGCTTGTCCCAGCAACCCTAGTTTGGCAGTGGCATATTCCACCTCTTCAGGGAAAGGTAGATCTGAGGAAATAAGTGCAAGAAGGTATAGTAGAGAGGAGCCAGTAAGAACAAGCCCTTTCTTAAGTTATTGTAAATCTCATTATTTCTGGGCTTGAAGTGCAACTTGTGTATATGTTTCTGGGAGGCTTGAGGGTGGTAAAATTTTATACCCTGTGCCTGAGGGTGTAGGACATGAAGTCAGTCCATGGGCTCTGCCATAGCTTTCCTTTCCTATGGCCTCTGTCAAATGGACATTTTTGAGGTGTTGTCACACCGACTTATTACTAAAAGCAAATCTTGGTTCAGGGCACAAAAGTAGCTGTGAGCCTTACATAAAAGCAATGTGGAAAGGTGATTTCTGAAAGCTCTCCTGCTCGCCGATATGGAAACAGTCTCTGTAACAACACCTTTATGCCAAATTTAACTGTGGTAGCCTCCCTCCCTCCCGCCTGCCCCTTTCCCTACATTTTGGGCTGTTTTGCTGGCACACAGCAGGCCCATGGGTGTGTTTGCAATTACAGAGGGTGAAACAGGAACAGCTCTGCCTTATCTCCCTGGTTTCCCAATGTCACTAAGCGCATTTTATTTTGAGATTCCTGATGGTGCTTGGCAAAGATAAACAAAATCTTCCATCAGGAAACCTGGGAGCTATTTCCACAGGAAGCTTCAAATCACTAAAGTAAATAAAACCCTTTTACATTATTCCCAGCCATGTTATTTAGCTAGCCTGAGTCTGTAACAATCGGTGAGAGGTGTCATATATTAGGGGGCTTGTAGCCTTTACACAAATGATTTGCTTGGAATCCTGTGCATTTTGCTTTTGTTGCTAGATTTATTCAGAAAATAGTCTTTCTTCACAGAAGACACATCTAGGAAGAGCTCCAGACCTGACAACATGGAAGTAATTGCAACTATATTATTCTGTTGGCACGCTATCCTTTTATGTTAAAAATAGTTCACTTGCCTCAGTCCCAGGGGATCTTTAGTTTCATCTTAAGAGTTTTGCTTGGCTCTTCCTAGCTTTTTCTGAGTACTGGCATCTGCGAAAGCCAAAAATTAGCAGTATTTCAGACCCATACCCTGGCTTTCCCACCACATATCAGAACAATTTGAGATGTACAGTGAGTAAGACGCAGCAATTTCTTTGATCCAAATACTTATCCACAATCAAAACTTTGGTCCCTTGATTGGTTTTAAGTGTGTCTTCAATGCTTTTTAACAAAATCAAGCATAGGATTCACTTCATCTAACTTAGCTGGTCATGTAGAATCATTTCATAATTAATTGTGAGGGATCAGGATTTCTGGAATTTGACTCATCTTAAGGCGATGGGTTGCATTGCCCTCTGGAGGTGCCTGTGTCACTCCATGGGCTGTAAACTTTTGTCCATACACAAAACAACTATATTGAGGTAGATGTCTACGTTTTGATGGCTTAGGCTAAATATTCTCTACACCCTGTATGGAAAGCTTTCACCTTAGTAGCACTCCCAGTCGACATGTTCTTAATTGAGACCAGAATCTGACACCATGCACCCTGACATATCAAAAAGGATGCTGATGGTAGTCACTCATAGATGAGTTCACTAAATTTAAAGGAGTTTTTGTATTTTTGTTTGCTGGAGAGAGGAAAAAAGGGGATCCCAATGAAATGTAAGAGGAACAAGTCAACACACAGGCTTTAATATCCAATCTAATACGTTAGTGTCACTGCCTCCATTAGGTTGATCTTTGGATCACACCTGAACTACAGCTGGTGACAGGCACACACTTTGCTCTCACTGCAAGGGCACAATGAATTCAACCAACAGAAATCAGGCCTCTCCCTGGAAGGCATCTACAGCCAGACGAAATTTCAGTCCAGGACTTGCAGGAGCTCATTTACCCTGTGTTTAACACTCAGGGATAAGTAGGGCTAAGTGTGGAAAAGAGGGTATTAAGGGGAGGAACTGATGCCAGACTTTCAACAGGCAGAACTTTGTTTGAAAGGCAGAGGTGAGCAGGTCATGTTCGTGGCTCCCCTGGGGAGGCAAAGCAGCTCAGTTTGCATTGTGGCGGTTTAAGGAGAAGTTTTCTGATGGATTGGTCAATCAGTGAAAGAGGTTACTGAAAGAAGGTGTGGCATATTATTCACTGGAGATCTACTCTTTGTGTCCCTGCTGCTGTGTCATTAAGCCCGATGCAACACTGGTAAGCATGGAACTGAATGAAAGTTGACATTCAGCTGTTCATGCTCTAAGAGACAAGAAAAGAAGGCATAATTCTCCCTTATGAAAGACGCAACCATTCTTATGTTTCTGAGTCAAGTTCACAGCCAAGTGCCGTAGCAATTAGCAGTGAAAGAACAATTGAAAATGGTCAAAGTCAATGTCACTTGACCGAGAAGAAGGAAATGACTTTATCAGAATATTGGCTACAAATAAACGAAGAGAGGTTGCATTCTAGGAGTAAAACTTGGAAGTGCTTTCTCTCAGGAACTTGCTTCTACTTTCACTGAGGTCAGTGGCGTAACTCTCCTTCGCTGGAGGGATGAGCCCCAAGTGGAGGCGGCCGGGAGGCAATCAACACTGCCGTGGGTCTGCGGCGCTCCCCAGGTGGAAGAAGCTGCAGTAATGTTACAATGAACTGCAAACATGACTTTTTCAAGTATGCCTTTTTACATTGTCGGCTAAATTATTCCTGCCTGAACTATCTGCTGTGAAAAATCCTTGTGAAAACTTAAGTCATATTTACATTTAGTAAATGGTTGGTGCGATGATCCTTGATTTCTCTCAGGTGGAAATATTATTCATCTATGTTTAATACCAAGCAGTCTGAATAGAGTGATCTTCATCCTAGTGCTGCTCACACCCAGCTGGCCACCCAGGCCAGTGGGTACTGTTTCTACTGTGCTCTTGGGTGGCTGACACTCTTTAAATGCATGGAGGGTAAATACCTCTGTTCCAAGGGAACTCTCAGGTGTGTAATCACAGATTCAGTAATTTCTCAGGATTTGAAGTATTTTTAAGACATAATTTGTCTGAATACTCATGAATAGCAAGAAAAAAATACAACCAAGCATGATGAGCTGCAGTATTTTTCTACTGTCCTCTTGAGATTAATTTTCTCTCATGCAGTTCAGAAGCTGGAGTTGAGATCAGAATTTTCATCCTTTTTCGTAGTCCCACTGTGCTGTCTTTAAATAATTCTGCTTTTGGTACCTTGCCTCAGCCTGTCTTAACTTGGCATAGCATTTATACAAACTCATTACTTCCAAGAGTGACTTCAGTTTACACCAACTGATGTCTGAGCCTAAGTGTCTTGTAGCTCCAAGAGAAATTATAAGAATAGCTAGAGCCTAGCATATGAAAGGAAAGTTTAGAGACTTCAGCAGGAAGACAACGACATTGATTAGTTCAAAGGCTTCCTGATAAAGGGGAAAATATATGCCGTGTTAATTTTGGCTCATTCATTTTGTATAAACTAAAAAGTGTTCTTGATTTTTGACAGATGTACCAAGTGGATTCCATATTAGTTTGGAAAAAATGCCCATTGAAGGAGAGAATTTGATATTGTCCTGTTCGGCCAACAAATTCCTGTACAAAGACATTGCTTGGATTTTACCGAGGACAGTCAACAATCAAACGAAAGCAAAAAGGTCTCTCAACAAGGAGTACTCCATCACCCTCACTCTGACGATCAAGAACGTTTCCCTAGCACACTCGGGCACCTATGCCTGCCGAGCAAGGAACATATACACGGGGAAAGAAGTGCTTCAAAAGAAAGACGTTACAATCAGAGGTGAGCACTGCAACAAAAAGGCTGTTTACTCTCGGATCCTCAAATATAAAAGCACAAGGAATGATTGTACAACACAAAGCAATGTAAAACATTAAAGGACTCATTAAACAGTAACAGGTGTCTCATATCATCTTGATTTTTTTATTACTGTTGCTACCTTTCAGGCCCTGAGGTGGTGCACATTCCCCCATGGGTTGGACGTAGGAGGAATAGCAAACAAAATCGTAACGCATGAGCTTCCAGTTGAGTTCAGACGGGTGTTTTCTGCTTTGACAAGGCACGTGGAAGCTGGGGTTTGGAAGATCCCCTGTGCTACATTTTGCATATTGTTATTTTTTCTCTTGCTGTCTCCTACTGAGCGATAAGGAAAACTTTGGATCAATCTTTCCTTCCACTTTGATATCGGCCTCGTCAAAAGTGTCAAAGCTGAATAAACTGATTAACTTTAAAAACTGCTGTTTTCAGTCAACAATGGACATTTAATAAGTTAACTTTAATGTGCGGAATGAGCACAATTCAGTTTGAGATTGACTGGACTATATATTTTTTATTTTAATCTGATCTTGATGGACTTATAAATATTACCTGCTGAGCAAGTTCTAATGCTTATTTATTTGAAATTATTTTCTACACTAAAGTACATTAATCTTAAAAAGTATCTTCTAAAGGAAGTATGCAGGGAAGAAATAAAAATGTTGATATAATGCACAGACCTATCATATCATTTATAATAATGATGATTTTAAAACTGACAGACGTGAACCATGTTTCTGCAAATAAATCCAGGTAGACTTCCAGTTGCTGTGTTGGTCGATTTTTAAAGTCAGTTCTGCACTAATGTAAAAAGCTACTGATAGAAGTGTGAGTATTGCTCCTGGCCTGAAGATATAGGAATTTGTAATGTTGTAATTATTTTATTAAATGAGAAATATTACACTAACAAGACTGACAAGGTTGCAGCCAGCACAGTGAGTTGTTTAATATGTTTTGAAAAATACAAATCTAAAATTGAAGCCATTAAAAATATTCATTGCTTTTGGTATGCAAATGACAATTGGGTTTATTATGGGGATTAAGAACCAGCCAAACTGCTGAAGGAGAATTAAGGGCAACCTAAAACTTCCTTGTGAGCGTTTCCCCTTTTTTTTCCTTCGTCATGATTTTGCTATGAGATGTTTCTGTGTATTATAAATTCTGTATAAGGAAGAAGTTACTATTTTTAATAGATCTGATAACTTTATTTTTTTACAATACATAGCTTTTATTATTTTTGGTTACATTTATGATTGATCATTTATATAGCATTTACATAAGCCATAACAAAACAGACCGTAGTGACCAAAATAGCTACAGCAAAGGAACAAAGTGGCTGTGCTTTTAAAATAGAGGGTGACAACATGACAGTTTCTTGCGCTTGGGAACTCACCAGACTATTTCCTCCTTTAGGTATCGAGACTGTGTCCCACGGCTAAACTTGTCTTTCACGTGGGAATTGCTTTTGTCAAGTGTGAAAGGGTAAACAATAGCATTTCCCCATAATGCCAGTTTCATGGAGCCTAAAATGCTTAGAAAACAATTGATAACCTGGAAGTTGTCAGAGTAAAGAAAAGAATAATCATTTATATCTTGAAATGTCACCTATAGCCTGCTTGTATACAGTAGCTCTTTTGTTCATTATTAGTGTGATGGCTTCCAGAAACAATGTGTTCTTGCAAAGGGACCTGGGTCTCTTTTTTTCTAAAATATGCCCAAAAAGCAAGCGAAATCATTGGTGACTGCTTAAAAATGGGGCAAGTGCGCTCTTTAGCATTTGCAAGTCTTCAAAAGAATTACAATAAGAATCCCCTTTTTTATGAGGCTGTTCTGTGAGAAGACATTTGATGGCAAGGTGGGCGGTGATGACAGGACGTTATGAATTTTCCATGGCCTTGGGAGCTGGAGCGTGATGGCTGGTAGCAGCCAGTTGCCAGGCAATATGAGTTTGGGTCAAAAAAAAAAGAGATACGGCAATTAGACTGTTCCTCTGTCAAATTGTTGTGAATTGTGATGATGTGTATCACTGCTGGGTGGACGTCCTGCCAGCCTGGTCTTGACCAGCGCTCAGAGGGCCACGCTGTGCAAGGATGTCCTAACATCCCGATGTGACTGCCCGTGTTGGGAGGCACAGAGAAACCTCACTGGAAACATTTGAGGAAAGCAGTTCTTGGTGGCCAGATAAAAAATACTGATGTCACTTTTGACGTCCTCAGATGACTGGAGAATCTCATCGGTTTGAGGAGTTTCTCTGCCTTCTGTTGTGTAATATATTATTTAGGGAGAAAGGTGTGAATTATATTTCTTGGGTTTTTTAAGTGTTAAAATTAAAGCTTGTATTTATATTTTTGTACTGATAAATAAAAATAAGTGAACAGACAACATAATCATAACAAAGGGCAAAAATGGATGGAATGCAAAAGTATATCCCAAAATGAACAAATTGTAATGTTTTCCTCCTGTTTGCCATTGTTTGCTTTTGGAAATGCAAATTTTCCCTCCTTACCACTCCGGGTTGGCTGAGTGGTCTGACACCAGCATCCCCTTCTCCCCTCTGTGACCCCCCTGTCGCTCCCCTGGGCCAAACTCTGCCTACAATGAAGTTCCTCGGGGGCACTGAGAGCAGAGTTTGGCCCAGCCGGGCAGTGTTTGCGGGCAGGCACGAGGGCTGGGGACAAGTCCGGGGGGCTGCCCTGGGCACTGAGCCCTGCACTGTGTATGCTGGCAACCAGGGCAGCCCCTCAGCTTTGGGGTGAGCGGAGCGGGGCGTTGGAAACTCCCCCCCTTGGCTTCACTACAAAAATGTGTGGGAGAAAACAGGTGGTTTGCAAAAGAGAATAATCCTCAGGTTGACCAAGTCCTTGAAAAAACAGCTGATTGCAGCAGAGAAATTATTGAAAATATGTGAATGGTGACTGGATCTAAGTTTTAAGCAAAAAAAAGTTTTTCTTAATATGAAAACCCATCTTTAGTGTATGGCTATAAACAAATTAAAATTAATCACAAATAACTCACAGAATGTGTGATTTGCCTTTGTTGTGTCATCTTGTCCACCTTCATTTTGGATGTCTGGGCTGGGGTGTCCCATCAGGGATTGCTGATAAATGTGAAATGAGGAGCTCTTCTCAGCGTGCGTATGTGGACACGTGTCAGACGGTGCCTGTTCATAGACAGACTGTGTTGTGAAAAAGGAGAACTGTGGAAAAATCGAGGCAAGGTATCAATGAGAAGAAGGCAGTCTTCTTGGCTGCAAATATTGTTGACCATGTCATTGTGTAGGCATTTGATGAAGACTTTACAGCCTCTCTCATGAGCATTACTGTTTGGGAAGAGAGAACAAATTGTCTACTACACTGTAAACAAAAAATAGCATTGTCTGTGCAAATTGCAGACTTGCAGCTCAGAAAAGCCCAAACTGGTATTTGCAGGGTCATGACTATGCTGGAATTAATTTCAAGGAGTAAGATCATAGCAAGGATAGCTTACTTTAAAAGTGCTTTTAGTACTACGGGGTTCATGCACACTGTGTAAGCTGGTGGTACATAGGTGGTTAATTTTTCTGGAGAGTTTTTATTTACAACTGGTAACAGAATGATTGTGAAGATGGAAATGTCTCGTAGTCAGTTTTTCTCAAAGGATAGAGAATAATCTTCCAAACACAGAATGTCAGAAATTCAGCTGATGTTATACTTGAACTTGGTGTACTGGTATCTATTGGAGTCTAGAAGAAAACATTTGCAAAGAGTTGGTTTCTGCTTTGTTTTATTTTATTTCATATTTTGTAATGTGTGTCTTACCATGTTAGTAACTGCTGATCCTGGCAGTGTCCTTGAAGGGAAAGATTGCAAATAATCAGTTCTTGCAAGACCGGGGAATTTGAGAGAACCTGCAGAGTATTTGCATCTGTGGGATTGCTCAGGAGCTCCCTGGACTCTCCATCACTGCTTTAAAGGGACGAAAATACCAAAAAGGACGATATAAGAGTAGCAAATGTCACAGAAAGATATTGCCATATAATGTGCGTAAACATTGCAAATATCTTGATCTTTGTCAGAACAACCTTTGGCTCTATACGAAATGGGGGAAAAAGCAGGAAAGGGTTGAAATGAAGATGAGAAAGATTTGTTGTTTTACTTCTTTCAGGGATGACTTTAACATGATGTTTACAGAGTATTTTTGAAATGCCCTTCTGGGAGGCCCTTGAGCAGAAGCAGAACAGATGAGATGTGCTTCTAATACTCATTGTCACTGACTGTCATGGAAATGTGTTTTATTACATTGCGTTCATATGAATGTCAGTAGATAAAAGTAAAACAGGAGCAGTGTTGCTATGCTGTGTGGCCTGCTGGCACTCCACTTCGGCCCCTGCCGTCAGGGTTTCCAGCGTCTGTGGCTGCCAGAGGACACGGGCACATTTCTCACCAACGCAGTTTTGGCAGGCGGGCTGTGGTGTGGTTTGGCCAGGTCTTGTTGTGTTCAGCCAAATATGTGAAACGCAAAAGTGGAAGAATTTATGAAGACTTTGGGACATGTAACACAATGCTGTTGTGCTTACGGTTTCTGGTTTTAGATGATGTGAGTTTACTGAATATGATTTGTAACTGTACTCTTTAATGTAAGTAAACGATAAAAGTCACATTCAGGGGTATCGTGGTATACAGAGCTGCATGGTGCTATCAGTGGCGCAGAGAGACTCTGCTACAAGGGTGTCCTGCTAATGGTTAAAAACTTTGGTGTCAGTTTGTTTCTCCTGATGATGCAAAACTCTGAGCTTTCATAGAAACTTGTTGCTGTCGATAAACAAATGTGGTTGGTAATGGAACTGAGGAAACCTTTTAAACAATCATCACTGGGTCTTCATTGGTCACCATAACCTGCTATCACTGCGTAATGGGAGTACTCTGTACACACCAGATGCTCTTAAGCAAACTGGAACGGTAAATAAAATTTGTGAACAATGAACTTGGTAGAACAGCCATAGCTGTTTACATCAGTAAAATGCTGGTAGGGAAGATAACTAAACCCCCACAGTTACAGGAATGTAAAACGGAGGTGTTGTTTTGTCTTGTAGCTCAAGAGGCACCAGCCCTGCTGCGGCACCTTACGGATCAGACAGTGAACACCAGTAACTCGGCCATGTTGGAGTGCCAGGTTCGTGGCATCCCCGAGCCCCAGATATCCTGGTTTAAAAACCATGAGGAAATACAGCAAGAATCAGGTGAGAGCCCTGTGTACTCGCTTACCTTTTACAGCCTTTTTATTTGCCCGTCTGCCTTAGGTAGCCATTTGCAGTCATTGGCATCAGTACCCAGATGTACGGAAGGAGTATTGCCTGGGTGTTACAGGCAGGCAGGCAGCAGCACGGGTCCTCCGGGTTATTCTGTCTCACACCAAACCTCAGCCAGGCTGGAGGTGTAGGCACAAAGGGCCTTTATGGAGTCAGTGGAAAAAATATAGCTCTCAATTTGCATCTTAGAAGAGTCATCTCCAGAGAAACATATTCCTCTCCATTTACTATAGAGGGAGCCTAAGGATCAGGTGTCTTGGCCAGTGTATAGCTAGGCAGGAGAAAACCAAGCTTGAGTGATGTGCGTAGGAGTACCGGTGGGAGTCTGTGGTCAGGCATGCAAAGTCTGTTCTGGATTCACAGCCTAGCCGCCAGACCAATTCTGTATCTGGGGTCTCTAAAACTGAAATGCATCTGCCAGCAGCCAGGGAAGTCAGGTCTTATGCAGCAGAAGGGAACAGCTTCCCAGGTGGCATGCTGCAGCTACAGGAAAACTTTGGGAGGTATTTACTGCTGTGTCCAGAATGTGGCTTCAAAGATCAGCTAAGGATACATGTCCAGCTCTGATGGTATCACAGTCACAGAAGCGTTCCTTGGAGATTTCATGTGGAGATGGATGATGAGGCTAAAGGCAAAACCTTTCTCATGGGAATTCATCCACATTTCAATCAGGCTGAGCAAAAATGTTCAAGGAGATTTGGTCTGTAGGACCTTGAATCCTGAATGTAGTCTTCAATAACAATGTTTTAGGAAGTTTATGTTTAATGTTCTGTCCTGCATTATTGGAAATTACTATAGCATGAATAAAGGCAACTGTGAAAAACTGAGGATTTCTCCAAGTGAGTTATAAGCCTGTGTAGACTTGCAGCATAGACACTAAACTTAATCTAGAGCCAGATTTCATGAAGCTTTATAGTGACCACATCATTGTAATGTGCATTATTAACACTATGTTCTAAAATGAGTGTTACGTGTCTAACTTGAGTGTAATGCAACACATAAAGTTAGGAGCCAGGAAGATGCTTCTAGAGAGTAGGTCAGAGCACTTTAGTTAGGTGCCTGAAATAGATGGTGGGAATACATTTCGATGGGACAGTAGTTCTGATGGAGCCAAACGCACAAGCGTACTTGACTGCACCTTTCCTGGCTACACAGTGCCTTAAATGCAGTCCTGAGGCCAAATCTGCTGCCTGCCTCTTCCTTGCTTTCTGGAGTATTACCCAGGCTGGCCTCTGGGTTGACCCATCTGGAATGAACAAGATGTTGAAAACTTCAGGTAACTCCTATGTTTTAGGGTATACCTCATGGGACCTCTCTTTGCACTAGCTAGGGTCTGTCCAAGAAGGGGCCCATCGTTCCATGCCACATGGACAAGTGAGATTTGCAGCAAGTCTGCTGCCCATAAGGCCAGTGTGGATGCATGGAGTTGGGTCTTGGAAGTGCTCTAAGCTCGAGCTGCTTCTGGTGCAGCCCTATGCCTGTAAGTGCAGTGCTAGGTAATCAGACCACCCATTTCCCAAAACTTGGAGACATGCTGAAGAACTTGGATGAAAGTCTAGGCACAGCGCTAATCAATATACATGATACCAAGTGCTCCCAAGATCATTTCCTTAGGCTCAGCTTTTTCACTCACACAAGTGCTTTGTAAACACAGATTTCCAAAAGACTCCCAAAACATCCAAGTACATTTGGCTCTCCTGCAGATAACACTGTGCTGTGCAGTCTGTGGCTCAGATTTCTTTTGAGAAGAACTTGAAGCAGATATTATTACACAAGGGCCTGTTTTTGTTTATATCCTGGCTCCCTCTCATTGCAAAATATTTCATTTCACAGGAATAATTTTAGGGCCCGGAAGCCGAATGCTGTTTATTGAAAGAGTAAAAGAGGAGGATGAAGGACTTTACCAGTGTATAGCCACCAACTTAAAAGGGTCCGTGGAGAGTGCAGCATATGTGACGGTACAAGGTAAAGCATGGCATTAAATGGGAAGAGTAAGCTTGCCAGGGTGATGTTCTTACTCAGGCTGGAACGGCGGGGGTATGGCTTGAGGCTCAGGCAGTGATCTCTGAAGGCAGCAATCTGAAGGAAGCCCTAGCAAGGGAAGCATACCAGGTTGGAAAGGAAGCCTAGCAGGAAATGCTAACTCAGAGAGTGTTTACACTGACCTAAAAAGAAGAATTGCTTCAACCCAACAAAGATCAGGTCAGGGTAGAAGAGAAATGTAAATTTAGTATCATCAAAACAAACAAAAAACAGAATAAGGAACACTCTCTTACCCACTGCTTTTCCCATTTCAGGTTAATTCCATAGAAATTAGAGGCCTGGGATACTTTCATTTGTTTATTTTCAATGTAAAGTGAACTGCCACATTGGACTAGAAGATTTTAGCATAGTGATAGCTACACATGCATTTTTCAAAGGTACTTGTTGTAAGAAGTAGGTATGATCTAGTTATTTCTGTAACCATTACTTGAGTTATTTTGCTATTCATTTAAATGCCCAGCGTTGTTCTGCCTTCTGCCAAGCTTGACTCAGGCATGTGGCAGTGGCTTCTTTCAAGTAATTTTACATTGCATAAAAATAAAGTTTATCCAGTGACTTTTTAGTTTCATTGAATACCCTTTTAGTTCATATACTACGAGATAAGAGAAGTAGGTTGGCATTCTCCATGTAAGTCAGTGCCATGTATAAATTAAATTTGACATAACCTATCTTATTGATCTCATGTGTTAAGTAAATAGTCCTAAATGCATTTAGTTTCTCTTTATAGAAGACAGTTTGACTACCGCTAGGTCTCTCAGGCAGGGATTATGTGTTTGTGGATGTTCTCATACAATTTCTAAATGTATCTGAATACTACTGAGTATTTGGATACTACCCTACAGCAGAAGACACTAACAGCTAGTAAATCAGTATTGATTTTCTGCCATGAGTGTGTTAGCAGTCTCAGTTAATGGTGATCGTTGATGATACAATGATGGTTTTGATTTAAAAGGTCAGGGATAAGTATATGTACGTGTGGGCTGGCCTAACTGGTGTAATCAAGGAGTTAAAAACACCTATCTCTTTATGAATAATGCTAAGGTTTTTACAGCCACTATAATAACTAAAAGAATAACTTGTGCCTAAGTGCTTGCTGTCCAATGCATCCTTCTAATTGATAGTCCTGGACAATGTAATTCATTATTGTATTGATTTTTAACATCATTGTAGCGTGGCTGTTTATTACAACCACAAGCATTCTGTCAGATGGCTTCTAGGAAGTCATATCTCCTAGTCCATGATCCAGAGGAGAGGAAAGACAGCAGCCAGGAAGGCTTCTTCTCTGGTTACATGTCCTGGGGTCTGCTGGCAATGATCTTGTGTGACTCCTATGGGAGCTCTTAGATGAGCAGGAGATGAAGTCTACCATATTAAAATCTGTAGCTTTGAGACTGGATGAGAAAAAGAGAGAGAGTTTGTCTTATCTACTATGATCAAGGAAAATGCCTTTCCACTCTCTTCCTACTGCCTGAAGGGACATCACTGGAGGTTTTCTCACTCATTCCTACGTCGAACTGGAGTGTCTGTCCCTCTCCCAGGGAACGGCAGCCTCTCACCCCATCCCTGAGCCTGGAGGGATGGGATCAGGGCTTAAACATGGGGCTTTCTCTAGGCTTTGCCTCTTGCTTGTCTTTTGGAGAAATACAGACCCTGAGACTGCCACTGCAAGTACCAAAGCCTTCCCTCTGTCCCAGCGGCTCTCGGAGTGCAGGGCTGCAGATCAAAGGGAGCGGAGCAATGCCTCGTGCTGGTGCCGTGTTTAGCAGATTGGAAGAGTAGTTTGTGAATGAGTCAGGAAGGAAACTGTCTGCTCTCTTTATTTCCTCCGAAAAAACATTCTTATACTCACAGATAAAACAGTGTGTTATTTTTGTATCCGAGATGAATGAATGGATGGTGGAATCCAAGGGCTGTCTTTAAATAATTGCAGCCCGTGTTTGGTTTGGAAGCCATGCTTGCTGGGCTGTCTGAGGAGGAGAGGGACCATGTTTGTGGACATGTCAGAGCAAGCTGCCCACTTGCTTTTGCCTGAGGAACTGAAGATGTAGTGAATCTGCAAGGACTGAACAAGAACAGCAAATGGCTGCAAAAGCACCCATCAGGCGGAGGGGACGGTGTCCCTAACAACCTGGGGACACAAGCTGCTGAGCACGGGGGTAGCACAGGCTGTCTTGGGCAGCTATCCTTCGGGGGGTCATCCGGCCACACAGTGTCTGCCCTGCTTGCAGAGTGGATGACTTGCCATGAAAGCCTTGCCCTGCTTCTCCTCCCGGGGACCCTCACACCCCCTCTCAGTGGGAGCCAGCGATACAGCTAGTTGCAGAGGTGCTGCACCATTTGAAGGGGGTGGGCTGGCGAAGGAATGAGCATCTTTTACAGCTTGCACTCACTCAAATCCAGATGTATAACAAGCAAATGAATATAGCAATATGCCCTGTCTTAAAGCTGATGCTTGATAACTTAATGTGATGCCTGCTGATGAAAAGGAAAGCATCACATTTATTAAGCATTCGCGGAACTATTCTGACACTATGAAAATGGTGTTTGCTTTTTAAATAAACCTGTCTGGTTTTCCATCTATCTACCTTTCTGACTTTGTATCTGAAAAAGTTGTTGTGCCTTTTGGGTCACTCTGACTCTGAAGTCATCAGGAATGTTCCCATGAAGTTTAACTGGAATTCCCTCAGCTGCTGAATGAGGTTCAGCCTGGGTTATGTGGGTGCCTGTAACAAAAAAGGTGAACATTAGGGGACACAGACTCCTGTTACCTCAGAGAACCACCAAAGGGGGTTGGAAGGGAGTCCTGGAGGTCTCTAGTTCCACCTCAGCTCAAACCTGGATCATCACCAACACTACATCCAGTCGGTCAAGGCTTTGTCTGGCCAGGCCATGACAACCTCCAAGGATGGAAATTCCTCAGCATCTCTCAGCAGCCATCCCAGTGCTGCACTACCAGGATCATGGGATCACACAGATTAAGCAGGGTAGACCACATTGGTGTAGGGGTGAGGGACATTTTGGGTGCAGCAGAGTGGTGTTTGTGCCACAGGCATTGCTTTTACCCTGGTTGACACCTGACACAGAGCTGCAGGGGCAGCAAGGGGGCTGCCACTTGCTGCAGCAAGTCAGACAGGGCAGAGCTGCACATGGGGGAAAGTCTGTGTCTAATGAGGTAGCTGGTGGGGAAAGGTCTGGGAGCGGTGTAAGGGGGAGCCAGAAAACTTGGGCTACTGGGCAGAGAGAGGGGTTTGGTCCTGCTTACAGCCCCTCCAAACTCTGCTAATCCTAAACTCTCTTCTGAGTATTCCTGCCTGTTCTGCCTCAAATCCAACCTTTTCCTACACAGCTAAGGGGCACTCAGCCAGCTCTGGCTGCAAGGCTTTTAGCAAGACTAGGAATCCAACATTTGATAACCCAGCCCAACCCCAGCCCAGAGAAATGCTTTCCAGTTGCCTAAATTCACTCGGACATTTCAAAGACAACACCTTCACATCCCTTCGCTAACTCCTGGGCAGCGTACAGTAGCGGTTAGGGAGTTGCTGCCTTTCACCCCAGGACTGGCTGTACCATGCCTCACAGGTTTTCTGAGTCCTGCCATATGGAGCAGTGGCAACAAATGAACTTTCAGCCCCTCCAGGTTTTGCTGAATAAATGTCAGAAACTATTACTTGCCATCTGCACAGGCGCTGCCCAGAAGCAAGAGGAGAGTATCCATATGTAAAAGGAAAGCCTGATGCCAGAGGATAGGCAAGCTGTATTAGGCTGTATCGTTTATGCCATCACTATGTCCCATACCTAAATCAAGCTTTCGAAAAAATACTTCTGAAAAATTAACACTCTTGATACTTTGGAGAAATAGGTACCTTATATCTCCATTTGTAGTTGCAGCTGTATTTTTCTTCAATGAGCTTTATTCTCAAAGCTCCAGAATGGACATGCCGGAGCAATCTTAGATATAGGGCACGAATGCAAATCTGATTATCACCTTCAGAGAGGGAAGATATTATGCTAGTTAAGCCACAGCTACAGGAAGCAATTCAACCTCTAAACAAAGTTCCATAGCCTTGGCTAAAACCAGGCAACACATCCCTCTGGATTATTTGCTAAGCCCACCAGTCAATCATCCCTTTCTCATGTGTCAGGAGTAATACCGAGCTGCCCGGGGTCTGAAACTGCTGCAAGTGCAGTTGACAAAACCACTGTGAAATCATGTTCAGAATGACTCCTCCTTGTCCTCTCATTTTCTCTCTCTGGAGGGTATATCAGAATAAGAGGCAGAGCATGAGGGTTTTGTTGCATTTGCTACCAATCAGATGGAAAACATATTGTGGGAAGTGTGGTATTTTGACACAATCACAGGATTTGCAAAACAGACTGCTCTGAAACCATTTTACAAGTCCCTAAGTAGCAGTCTGAAGTGAATTTTATTTTGGCTTTTTTTTAAGATTTGTCAGCGGGCTCTAATACTCTCCAGATTTCTAATGTTCATGTTTTCTTGCTGCTCCGTTTTCAGTCATTGTTTTTGTTTTTCCCTTTCTGTGCTTAATCTGTTCCCTGGTTTGGAGAGCCCTCCCAGCTCCCAGCCAGCTGGGTTCTGTGAGGTGCTGCTGGGGACTGAGAGGGCCCCGTGTCCCCTCCGGGAGCCTGGCCCCATGCTGCTGGTGTGACCGGCAGGAGACCTGAGGGCACAGAGCCTGCTGGGGGACCAGTGGGTTGGAGGGAGCACTGGGTCCTACACCCCGGGTTTCTGGCCACACTGCTTGGTGGGGATTAGGACCAAGATCCCCGTGCCATGCTTTGAACAAGCTGAGCTCACAGGTGCCAGACTGGGTCCATCCAGACCATGCGAAGGTGAGCTCATGGACTGCTGCCAGCTGCACCACGAGCCTCCAAGGGACCCCCCAGCTCCCCCCGAGAGAGGCTTTTGGTGAGGGCTGGCGGGTTTCCAGCACAGCTGGATGGAGGTGCAGGCTGCAGGGCTCAGCCATCAGCATGGGAGAGCTCGCTGAGCTGGGGCAGAGCAGGCGCAATGCCTGAGGAAAGGCAATCAAACATCCTGGACAGCAAAACCCAAGCAGCAGCACTGTAGCATGCCCCAGGTCCCACCTGGATTCACTGGTGTCTATGCCAGCACAAGCCCTCCCTGGAGCTTCTCCTGCATGTTATCAGCAGCTCTCGCACCCAGCATTGCCCCCGGGGAAGGACCAGCAGAGCCATCCCCTCCGCTAGCCCCATCCTCTCCAGAGGCTGCTGGGGACTAAGCCTTTCTGAGACCTCTGCTCCTCTCTCAGATGTGGGCTTGGCCATATGGGTTTCGCCGTTGTAGGGCGGGGAAGGGGTGAAACTGCATAAGTAGGCCCACACACATTCTCACACAGAGAAAATTTAGCTAAAAATACCCTGCAGCTGAATTTCTACCTCAAAAGGAAATTATTATCTGACTGGCCATCTTCAACCTGGTTTACTTCACCTCCTGCACCCCAAAGAAGATCTGACTTTTTACTGAGAAACTTACAGATGGATCAAATGCAATTTTGCTGTGTTCAATAAAACAGCTTTGCTGGGGAGACCATTTTTTTCCAGGCTCTGCGAGCCAGTCCAAACAGAGATTAGTACCCCATTGAAAAGAAGCTGGTCCTTCCTGCTATTTTATTTTAATGGCAAAGAAACTTAAAGTGCCCTTGCTTTGCAGGTCATTTTCTAAAATGTTTGTTGCTTGATTTTTCCAGGCACATCAGAGAGATCAAACCTGGAGCTAATAACCCTGACCTGTACCTGCGTGGCTGCGACGCTCTTTTGGCTCCTGTTGACCCTTTTCATTCGCAAGCTGAAGAGGGTAAGGACAAACAGGGAGCTCCCAGCAGCATCTGCCTCTCCTTACCAGTCCTTTGCTTGTGTTAGAAAATCCTTCCCAAGCCACTGGGATTGCTGAGTCTACCAAAAAAATCTGAGTCATTTACTGCTCACCTTTGTTCCCTGTGCAATCACCAGGCTGCTGATGGGTGCCCAGGGAACCGTGACTCGCAAGCCTGAGTATGAGTAAGCCCAGAAGCAAAGCCTGGGTGGGGGGCAAGGCTCTGAGACTTGCAAGCATTTGGGTGCCTGACTCCCACCAAAGGCATCCCCATTCCCTTAAAAGCTGTGGGAGTTTGGCGTCTTAATGTCTTTGAAGATCCGAGTGAGTGGGAATGACAGATCTTCACAGGGCGCACTGGGGTCTGGTTTGCACACAGTGTCTGGTATAATTACATCACTTGCAAAGTGATACGTTGCTGAAGTAGTTTTGGTGGCGCAGCCTCTAGAGCAGATGATCCTGTATCAGCATGATAATGTTAACTGCCCTGCAGCTGACCCTCCTTCTTGTTCAAGCCTGACCGTGAAGGTTTAAAGCCCTTTTTTGTTGATAGCACCATGTCTGCCTTGCATGGTGCGTGCAGGTTAAACCACAGCAGCTCTCATAAGCAGAAAATACAATTCTTCAGTAGTGCAGAAAGATATCAGAGCAACTTGCAGGAGCGGATGGATTTGAGGGAAGGGAGGTATTGAGGCAATGAGGTGCACTGCAGGACATGAGATGAGGAATGGCTGCGCATCCCCCTCTCCCCCACTCCCACACCACAGCAGCGCTGAGCCCCAGCTGGAGAGGTACCACAACGCAGTGCCACGGGCATCAGCTCACAGCAGCCACAGCTGAGCACGGTCCAGCTGGCCGAGCTCCATGACAACTGCTAAAGATTCACTGCAGCCCGCCAGACCATTTTATCTCAGCCTGCATTAAGGCCTGCCTGTATTTTAGATTTTACACTGAGAACTTCTGTGGACTGATGGGAATGCAGGACTAGACCTCCAAACCAAGGCGATATGGCAGCAGTCATCTGCCTGCCTTCCTACTGCCACAAACTTGCATAAGAAGCAATGCATGGGAGTTTTAGGGGAGAGAAAAGTTGAGGTCAGCTGAAGCCGTGGAGAAACTTTGTCGCTATAGAGAAATTACAAAGCAACTGGAACCAGTTCTGACTGCTAACCAGTAATGATGAAGCAGTTCATAACATGGCTGCAAACCCTTGGAAAAATGTAAGTTTTAAAAGTAGCAAAGGGTTGCAGATTTTTTTTTTATTTGTTATGATACCAAAACTTGACATTTGCTTGTTAGTTTGTTAAAAGATAGTAAAAATAATCACTGTTGCTGTTGAACAAGGGACTTTAACCAGATGGCATGTGAAGGCTTCTTTCCAGATGAGGCTTTCCAGCTACTGTTGGTCTATGTTTATGGTCTTCTCTGTGTTTCTGTTACAAACCATAACTCTCAAGGATTTATGTCTGGAATTAGCTCTAAATTAAATTTCATGTACAAATTACGTTGCCACAACAGAAAAAAAATATTTTTATGCTCTCTGAGAGCATTTTCTTAAAGCCTGTCTGTTACATATACAGGGACAAATGCTATGCTTAACAATTCTTCATCATCTAATTGTGCCAAAGATTCGGTATTCAGTGCATCTGAATAAAGAAATGTAGGAAGCTCTCTGCACCTTCCCACTGCCCTGTGGCTCTTCCTGGGACGGGTCCACTTAAAAGCTCTTCTAAAGTGACTGGTAGGAGCAGTCTGGTACACACATCTCTATCAAGAAATGCTCTTTTTGGATCACCATACATGCTTCTGTTTCTATCCATATCCCCCTTATCCATGTCCTGTCCAGGGTCAGTGGATGGTTTGGAGCCAGGCTTTATGCCACCTGACTTTTCCCCAAGCATCAGTGTAATCCTTCTTGGGACTAACCTTCTGTGTACTTGGGATGGTGAAAGGCGACTAAAACAGGAGCTATTAGCTACTGTCATTTTAGTCTAGTTATGTTTGTAACCAAAGCATACGCAACTAGTCATATCCTTCTCAAACAGATGCCTGGAAATGCATCTATTAGGGACATATTTCCAAGCTGTAGAGGAGGAGAGTTGAAAGCCACAGGGGGGCAGTTAGAGCAACAACAAAAGAATATGTAGATATATCTGTGTGTTTGTATGTGCCTGTGTGCTCTTTCCATGAGTTTAGGAAAAGCAACATGAAGGGGCTCAGTTCAGCAGTTTCCATAAATTCCAACTATGAAGCCAGGAAATTAGAGCAAACACTAGACCTTTTCTACAGAAATATAAGTACTCCTGCGTCAAGAAAAGTTCAGTGGATTAGAGTGGCAATCTAGGTGCTCTTTGAAGGAAAATATGTTTCAAATGGATGGACTGCAGAAAATTTTGAGATAGGTTCATCTTTCCTTACATTTCTTATATGAAGTGGATAATCCATTTGCTCAGTAGAAACTGAACTTCTGGCAAATTCGTTTGAAATTATGTGTTTGAAATTATGTGTTTGAGTCTGGGTGTTTATGAATTCCTCCAAACTCAACTAATTTCAGTAAAATTGTCAGAAATGATACCAAAGAAATAAAAAAATTCTGAAAATTTGTAAACAGTTTCTGAATTGTATAATGTCTAGTCTCCTGACGACTAGTCTTGCACAACTTCTAACCACATATGATCTATCTTTGCTGGGTGTATGAAAAAAATAAACGCTGGCAGTTGAACTCCATCTGTTGCATATGGCCACTTCTTGCTTTGCACAATCATGAAGGAAAGTTATTTTTATCAGCAATGTTTAGTCATTTGCCAAAAATATTTCTCTTGACTGTGCAGAGGGCCTGTATCATAATACCATATGTTAATACAGATCCACATGGAATTCATTGAAGAAACCTGTATGTCACAGATGAGGAAAGCTAGAGGACAGAGTTTCTTTTACATAAAAAGTCTTGCAATATTTAAGAAAGCCAAAGGGAGCTTAACCAAACCATCTATTGGACTGTGAAACACGCAGCCCCATGGACAGAACTAACTTGAAACCCTTGATCCAAACAGGAAGAGGCTGACGGATACCCTTATCCTCTTTTACATTTTGCCATATTCTTTGTTTTCTAGCCTTATTCCTCTGAAATGAAGACCAACAATTACCTGTCAATCATAATGGATCCTGATGAAGTCCCCTTAGATGAGCAATGTGAACGTCTGCCTTATGATGCCAGCAAGTGGGAGATTGCAAGGGAAAGGCTTAAACTAGGTAATATTGACATACTTCACTTTGGGTTTGCAGTGATTGAATGAGATGTACTGGTACAGGTAAAGAGGAGCTGGGTGCGTTTTAGACACGCAGCACAACGTACTGCCAGGTTTGCTGTGAACTATTCCATACCAAGTGCCCTGGACCATGACTGAGTTATAGCATTTAGGACTGACTGACTGTGTCTACCTGACTTCCCATATGTATATTTTGACTCCAGGTAGGAAAACTAAAATGCAGACAATAATGCTGCACTCTACTTTTTGCAGTCCGATTTACTTAAAACACAACATAAAAACAGGGCAACTGAAGGCTTCCCAATCAGACTGCTGACTTAGATGCTTCTCTCTAGACTCAGGAGCCTGACCTTTGGCATTTACTGTAATTTTCTTCCCTTGTAACCTGGTTATGTGCTCATCTGGCAAAAAAACTATGCGGAAATGGGTCCTCACACTCCACTCTGTACCCCTCCCTGTTTCTCCCTTTCCTCTTCTCTCCAGCACACTCTCCCCGTTTTCCTTCTGTGCTACAGATTTGTAAACATTCTTGTCCGTGCACTACAAAAAGTGCAAGAATGTGACACATGGGTCCACATATAAATAAATAAATATCTACAGAAACTTAGAACCTGCAGCTAGCTCACCTATAGATGCCCCAGTGAAAGGCATGGGTTTGGGAGCATTCCTTACTTGCTTAGCCTAGTGTAGGGCTGACGAGGAGAGCAGGAGGGTAGGGACCAGATTTTGAAATTGAGGAATCCCTCCAGAAACCACACAGATTTTAGCAAGAGGGTCAACATTAAAATATCAGTGATAAGCTCAGCCTGTTCCTACAGTGCTGTTTATTCTTTCAGGCATGCATTAGATTTGTCCTACAGTAAGGGCTAGAAAATCCCTGCATTTTAGCTAGGAGCTGTAACAGATTCCTTCTGTCCTCTGGGGATCAGGGACAGAGGCTGATTAAAACATGCATACAATTAGGATCACACTTAATTCGCCTGCTAGAAGTCATGACATGACCAGATGTGGATAAGCACAGCTGAAATATATTGCTAGCGATTTATAATTGTCATATACAGTTCTGGGAATGCTGAAACATAACCTTCTGCTGGAGTGTCTTCAATCTTCAGATAGTTTTCTTACAATGATAGACCAAGCTCTTGATGTGCAGACAATGCGATCACTGTTTTATGTGATGCCTTATTTGTGTGCAAATCTCACGGAACGAATCAAGCAGAAATGGAATGTAAACACCAAGGAAACACCCACCTCTTGCAGGGTTGGTGTTTGGAGTCTGGAGGTGAGGAATGATGACCAGAGAATGAGTTAAAAGTGGAAGAGCTGATGTAAACAAATAAAGAATGCTGACAATGAATAAGAACCAGATTCAGAGAAGTTGGGTTTGTGCAGTATGCTAGATTAGCTCAGTGCAAGTCCTGCTTACATGGCAGTTGGCTCAGTCTTTGAGTAACCTTGGCAGTCTCTGAGGATTAGTGTCTCACAAATACAAAATATGCTTCTATGTTTTTTAAAAAATATTTTTACTTAGAAATACAACTACTTCCAGCATCAGATATGTCTGTTTTTCTCTTTCCACCTACTTATCCTCCAGAATACATATTTGTTGTAACTTTTGAAAATAAGTCTCTCCTTTCAGCCCACATCTCCTTTGCTATGTGTTCCTCCAGCATGCGTACATACAGCCCACGGCTGTGATGCAATGCTTATATAACAGGACTCCCCCTTCATCTGTAAGAGCTACAGATGTTACAGGAAATTTCGCACAGGCACCACTGAAGTCAGGATAATTAATATTCAGTATAGATTAGTCTGGCTGAGAGCAAAATGTCATCTTTTCATTAGGCAGAAAAATGCTGGTGTTATAAATCACTGTCAGCATGGTCGGCGATAACGTTGCCGTCCAGCATAAGTGTTGAGCTATCATGCATTTCTCACCTTAGTCTTGGACTTGACCTTCCTAATCTATGAGAGGTCACACACTGCTGACGCTGTGGTGCAGGACCCCGGGGGAGCTATGTCAAACATGCCGGTGGTAGATGGCTTCCCGAGCCCCACTCCTCCTGTGCACTGCAAGCCCACCGCGCTGGCACCGAGCAGAGCACTTTCCGTTCTCCTTCATGTGCAGAGCTGTCGTACGTAACATAATGGAAAATATGAAGTCGCATGCGGGAAAAACCCAGATGACTCAAACTGTGGCAAAGGACCTGAGAAACAAACACACCTTTGAGCCTTCTCACATACATGGAGAGCAGTGTCTGCAAGTGCTTTTTGCTGATGCCCCAGTCCAGCAACTCACATGCTTGAAGGGCCCTGCTAAAATGGGACTGAAATGGAAACCTCCTGATCCAAAACTCCTTGACTGAGGGGTATGTTCACTTTAAAGGGGTTCTGAATTTCCCCAGGAAACCAAAATCAAGTGCAGAAAATTTAAGTAGAGCATTTTGCATCCTTGGTCTGGATGTAAAGGCTACAACATTTCATACCTGAGCGTTATCCCAAACATGGCCAGTGTAGCTGCTTGAGGGCTGTGACGAGTTGACTGCTCAAATGGTTGGGCATCTTAATATTCCTCTAATTGCTCTGTTTAACAATTTTGTAATTTGTGTGTCAACGTAAGGGTCTTTTGCAAGAGCAATCTGAGTCATAGACACAATCTACATACTAAACTGTGGAGTTCAATCTACGCACTGAAAAGTTAGAGCAGCCCTATTCTGCACTAGCATTTAGCACAATGCAAACAATAGCGGAGCAACAAAGACTAATACATCAAGTGTTATTACAGTTTCCCTTTAAATCACAATTGTTGTTTAGAGAAGGAAGTGTTGTTTCCAGTGCTCATTCTCCTTTATGAAAGGTTAGCAGCTTTGTGTAGCTTTATGAGCTAACTGGTACGTTTTCCAAGTGGTGACTAAGTAGGTTATCTCAACGTGGGAAGTGAGTTAACAGTGATGGAAACAGATTAAAGCTATGGATTAAACAAAGGTATGATGACTTTTATAGGACCTCAGACTGCAACTTCATCTTGTAGAAACCATGAACAGTCAATACATTAAGGACTAAAAACATCAATTCGCCAAGAAAACTGAGACCTTAGTCTTAATGTTCCTTCCCTTATACATCTGCTGTATACAGTAACTGAAAAAGAAGGTGAACGTAGATTTTCAAAGATATACACTGATTCACTTGTATCTGTGTGTCAAACTCTAAGCCTTTCACATACCAAGGCTCAGTCTGTTGATGCTTTTCAGCCATCCGGATTAAGTTTGTCATGGGTTTTATTTGCTGTAAAAATGCAACATTTTTGCACATCTAGGGGGAAATAAATTTCTGGGTTTTTTTTTTTTGGCTTAGCATATGCCACTTCATGTTTCGACTGCTTTGATAACATATGCTGTTTGCTTCTACTGACAGACATACTGAGAATTACAGTTTAGAAATGTGATACACATATAAAAGGTAGTATCTATTTAATTTAATTTAGAACTGACAGCAGCTCTTTTTCTTTGCCTGTGAGTGTCTGGGTGGGATTCATCTCTCACTTAGTTTTAGACATCAACAGGGAAGATGTCCAAGTGAGATCTAGTCAAACAGATGCCCGTCACAGAAAAAGAAAATTCTTCCATGAAGATGGCTATCTCACAAGTGCATATCTGAGAAATAAATATATGGCACATGTTATCCTTTGCTTTTGTATGAAAAGCTGGCCTTTATTTTCTGCTCTTCTCCTCTACACCACAAAGTCTGCTGCTATACTCTTGCTAGCCACTTAGGTGCCTGGGTTCTGCTGAAGGTGAAGCACAAATACAATCCAAAAATAGTTACTTGGAAAAAAAATTTATTGCTAGCTGATACACTGACAAGATCTCTCTGATCAAAACTCTGCCAGCCACTTGAGAAGGGCAGAGGCAGCCAGGCCTGTCCACGTGAGTGTGTTGTCAAAGAGGTAGTCAATACTCCCTGCTTCAAACAGTAATAAATCATGAAGGAGGCTGTGATCATAAGATCGGCATAAAATGTCGTGAACTCTAGAAAAGTTATAATAGTACCCTTGGAGTCTTACCTCGTTCTGAACATGAAGGATGAGGACACTCAGCTTCTATTGCTGGAGAATTTTATTGACCTCTGGGTGCTTCTCCTGGGGTCTGCTTAGTAGCGGCATGATGATGATATCACAGCACAAAAGTCTGCCCTTGGACACCTGGAAGTGTCGTACCCACCATGAGCAAACCCATCATTTGTCACTCCAAGTCCCCTCTCACTGAACCCCCCCAGACCTTGTTTTGGAAATATAAAGGTCTCATTTGCACAGATTTGCAGCTTCTCACCACTCCATGATCTCAACCTACAAGAGCTTGCTAGGGAAGAGCATCAGGGGGTTGTGCAGGTGCTCCAGGGGTTGTGATGCAAAGTTGCTGCTGCCTCCCTGTAATGAAGATAATTTTAAGGCACCTTGATTGAGAAGGAAGAATTTCATTTGTAAAAATTACCAAAGTCTGTGTCAAGCTGCATCTCAGTGTGTGTGCGAGTTCAGGCTAAGGCCCTATGTTGTTGTGGACGTAAGTAGCAGTGTCACAGCCTGCTGCATGGTGCAGTGTGCTCAGGGAAAAGAGGAGCAAATCTTTCTTTCTGCTGGCAGAGCTAGACTGAAAAAAAATTGGGTCAGAAGCCAGTGTACCTCCACTGACTGGTTGCATTAATTTACCATCATTTTCAATCATATCACTTATTCCCTCCAATGACTTTGTCTTGTGGTTTGTCAGCTTACTCTAAAAAAACAACCAACCAACCAACCAGAACAAAAAACCTAAACCACCTATAGACTGGGAATATACATGCAGGACTCATTGTAAAGCACACTTTTCAATTCGTTATCTATGAAGCCATTTGCTGACAAGATTTCTTTTTTACCAGACTGTCTCCAATTTATTTTCTTTACAGGAAAGTCTCTTGGACATGGAGCTTTTGGAAAGGTGGTACAAGCATCTGCTTTTGGAATTAAGAAATCACCAACATGCAGAATAGTTGCTGTGAAAATGCTAAAAGGTATCTTACTGCAAAGCTGGGATGGAAAAAATGATGCCTTATATATATTTTAATATGATTCTGTAGAAAGCAAATGTGTATGATGTTGCCCCCCCCCCCGCTAACTCTCTGAGGCCTCCAAAATGTGTACACCAAGTTTCAGGTCCACAGCAAGTGAAATGACAGCACTATGAAATAAAAATTGTATTCACAGTAAAAAGGGTGAAAAATTGTCACATGATGCAGGAGAAAGTTTCAGATGAAGTGAGAACCTGATTGCCTTTTTTTTTTTTAAATCTGGTTCCACTATTTCAAATGCCAGAACGTATGAAAGAGTCACTTTTGTAGGATCAGAAGCGGCAATTAGATTTCCTAAGTATGCTATATTGTACCATTATGCTAGACTGACTCTGTACTGAACATTGTAAATGAAATTTAGCTGAAGCATAAGGCATCCACCTTGATGTGAAGACACTCGGATGGAAGCCTTCATATTAGGACAAGAGGAAATGGCCTCAAGCTGCGCCAGGGAAAATTTAGGTTGGATATTAGGAAAAACTTCTTTACTGAAAGAGTGGTCAGGCACTGGAACAGGCTGCCCAGGGAAGTGGTTGAGTCTCCATCCCTGGAGGTATTTAAAAGATGGGTAGATGTGGTGCTCGAGGACATGGTTTAGTGGCGGACTTGGCAGTGGTAGGTTAATGGTTGGACTTGATGATCTTAAGGGTCTTTTCCAACCTTAACAATTCTATGATTCTATGATTCTATATTTTCCTTGGTCATTAGTTTCAATGATTAATTCATTTAACAATGATTCATTGTTAAAAACAGGTGCCTTATGTCTAATTTGCATGTCTGACTCGCTTCTCATTCTAACCTTCTCCATTAGATTATATGATCATTTTTCTTCATGAAGGCCCTTTTACTAAGCTAAACAGATTCAACTATTTAAATCTTGGAGTTGTTGTACAGGTGTGTCCTCTCTGAACCATCTGCAGGCTCAACACACAGTGCTTAGGCTGCTGACACCCAGGTTGTGCAATGGATTTGCCAGTGCTCTTCATACACCAGTGCTCTTCCCAAAGTGAAATCATCTCCCAGCTATTCACTGCCACTTTTCTCATTGGAGCAGAAAGGACAAAGACCCTCATCAGTTTGAAGAGAGCACTTGGGAAGTTAGCAGGCAGGATGATATTCAGTAGTAGCCTGCAGCAGCTGTGGCTGAATTCCCTAACCCAGAGTCCTGGTGTCATCCCTTCCTATGTATTTAGCTTTCCCTTGTTATATATCTAAGGATCATATCAGACTTTTTTTTTGCGCTGCCTTGGGAGCTTATGCTGCATTGCTTATCTGTCTTAATCCTTGAATCCTTTTCAGTGTCATTCTTTGCCAGGACACATCCCTTGTTCTGCCAGTAAGGCTCGGATCCCTGATGTTCTCAGTTGGCTCTGTTCAGGCATAGTTTGAATACATCTCTTACCTAGTGGCTCCTATCTTCACAGCTGCATACTTGCTTATCAGTTACTAGGAGATCTGTACATGTTACTTCCAGCCCTTGGAGGAGCATGTGCAATACTCTCAGACCAATCCAGTCTGTCCCTGCAACACGCAACCTGAAATAGCTTCTATTTCTTGCCAGCAATGACCTGGCAGCTGTACTCCGTGTAGGGTGTGCCCACTTCATATTGTCCTCAGTAGACGTGTTCTGCAATTTAATATCAAATGCTTTAGCAGGGGGTGGTATCTGCTACTGTGATATCCAGGATCATCCCCAAGGAGCGAATTTGCAGCTGAGAGGGTTGCAAACCTTTCTCCTCTCTCTTGCTGCAGAAGCACAGAAATACCCTGTTGGCCAACACCAAATGAACAACTACCCTGCAGCAAGCACGTCTGGAAAATGGGAGGAAACTTAAGCTTTGGTCCCTGTCAGGACCTTCTGCAGCAGTGGGCCAATAGCCATCTGTGTCACTGGTTTCAGTGGATGGCCTGTCACCTGGGTTACCGCCTGACCCCTGATTAACTGACCTGTTTGGCAACATGCAGACATATATGCTGGCAGAGTGGTCTGCCAGATTCAACATTTCTTTATGTACAGCAGCAGGCTGCTTCTGCCAGCCAGCACCATCAAGCCAGCAGAGGTTGCTCCTGGAATCGATGGGAGCAGACGGCAGCTACAAGATGTCTTCATGGTGGGATTCATGTTGGATGTGCAGGGTAGATGCTTGTATCTGAGTTAGTCACTCAGATGCCCTTTATTGTCAGTGGTGAGAAACAACAGTTCATCCCATCCTAAGGCAGATCCCTGCATATGGTGAGCTGAGTGCTTGTTTAGCTCTGCTGACTATAAAGAAAGAGAGCCTGTGGTGCCTAGATCCTCTGTAGGCATCTTCACTATGGGCACCTAACGTTAGGGGAGATCTGCCCCATTCCTTGTGTCCTCACTAGATTATCCAGGAACTTTGCAGTCATTCATGGACTTTGTCCTTGCAGAGTTCCCATGAGGTGGAGGGAAAGTGTAACCATCTATACAGGTGAATAGTGGGTCACCAGGTAGATGACAAGTTTTGTGTGGGGCCACCAAGAAAATCTGTTTCTGTTCAGATGTTGAAAACAAGCCCTTTAAGACCTAGCCCTAGGTTCTTCCCACCGGACTATTCTTACTCTGGGTGTCACTAAACCGAAAAAGTCCTTTTGGGTCTACACAAAGCAATATGTTTTTTCTTGTTTTCTTACCAGAATAAAATTTTGCAGAAAAAATTTGCTCGGAGGGAATTAAAAGTTTCACTCAACACTAAAGAGAACCTTCTGGGTTCAGTTGTGGGATTTCTTATATCATTACTATTACTATTATTATTAATATTGATCATAACCAATAAGGGTGAGATGCAGTCACCTAACTTTAACCATTTAAAATTTACTTCCCTGGTCTATCTTAATACTCCAGCCATCCTCTATAATGAACAGAACAAACAATCATCACCGAAGGGTGGTTCATCTCTTCCATACACAGATGGCTAAAGCTGATGGCTGCCTCAGCCTCTGGAAATGCTTTACTCTTGCCACTGACTCCTTGAGATGTTGATTAGTGCAGGCTAGTACATAACTCTTAGATGGCTGAAGTCAGGTCAGCTGAAACCAACTCTAGATAGAGTTAATTATAGTCTTGAAATCCCCTTTTATTTGTTCTTTCATTTTTTGGCTGAAATGACAAAACTATTCATGTGAAAAAAATTTCTCTCAGTTCTAAATATAACAGAGTCTACTGGGAGGAAGTTGAGTGCCTCACTCTTTTTATGGGTTTTATTGCGAGTAAGAGGATGCTGAGCAGGGAGGAACAGACAAAGAACATCAACCCATGAAGTACATCCAGTAATGGAGGTTATTTCAATGGAAAGTAAGGAGAAGTGGTAAAGCTCAGCAGGAGCAGTTCTTTGCCATTTCACATTAACTTTATTTTGCATTTACAGAAGGGGCCACAGCAAGTGAGTACAAAGCACTGATGACCGAGCTGAAAATCCTGATCCACATTGGTCATCATCTCAATATTGTGAATTTGTTGGGAGCTTGCACGAGAAATGGAGGTAAAAAAATCTGCACTGCACTGAAAATGGGTTTGGATCACCTCCCAATAACAGTCAGTTGGCCATGTTGTTTTTCACCCAGAGGTCAAGTTATTAACTTGAAATATTTGAGCTTGTCCTGTGGTTGGTGAAAAAAAGAGGAAGAGAAAAAGAGATTTTTAGTCACTTAATGAAGTGATTAAACATTTTCTCTACTTAAACTCTCTTTTAGTATTAACATGAGAAGTGTGAATTTAGGACCATGCCACTTGTTGTCCTTTATCTCACTCACTTCACTGCTCAAGCTCAAGTTAAACATGATCTGGAAAGTCTGGGAACAAGGGACATTGGCTGTTGGCCCTGAACAATGAATCACAAGGCAACCATTGTAAAATCCTTCACAATATTCCACTAAGAAAAATCAAAGGGCCAGTATGAGCGATCGTTGGTTTTAGATATGTTACCTATTTTAGTTCAACAAGCGTGTGTGGGCTGCGGGAGTCCAGTCTGAACGCAGACTGCCCGAAGAGGAAACAGAGGGTTCCTCAGGAGCTAGGTTCATGACCCCGCTGTCAAAAATTAGGCCCTTCCCTAATTTTTAGAAACAGTGTTGTTTTGCTAACATGTCCAGTGTCCTTCAGGCAGCCTTCTACTTCATTAGCACATATTGTTAGTTATTCTGGACTCAAGTTACAGCTACAGGCATGAAAGACTATTCTTTTCAGAACTGATGACCCCTTGTATTGCTTTATGCTGCTCAAAATGCACTTTCCTTTTGCCCAGGGCCTCTGATGGTGATTGTTGAATACTGCAAGTATGGGAATTTATCAAACTACCTGAAGAGCAAGAGGAATTTTTTCTGCCCCAATAAGGTGAGGAGGCAGATGCCTCTGGTAGGGTTCATCTTACCTAACATAAGTGTCAGTAATGTAGTTGCCAGCCTCTGAGCTAGTATCCTTAGACTCTCTTCTACCAAAGGAGAGAAACTGCTTTTGGGTGCAGTTCATCTGACCTGTTTTAATATTTGATGTGGGATATACTGTGCTCATTTTTCTCCCCTGACTTTGCAAGGAGACTGCTGTGAGTAATTCGGATGGAGCCACCTACAGCAGAAGCGAATCCAATCCAAAGTGTCCCCACATGCTCTCGCCCCACTGCTGACGAACCCATTCCTGCTGAGCTTGGAGTCACTTCAGAGGCTGGTGTCAGCGAAGCCGAAGGAAGTGGTTTTGCCCACTGATTCCAGTACTGCTGGGAACACAACCGAGATGATAATGCCATTTAAAGCTCATGTTCCAAGACACCCTAATGTTCAGAGATTTACAAGTAATCTTCTTATTGTGTGAGGAGAAGGGCTATGAAGAGGAAAAAGGATTAGAGTCTTGTCCTTACATCCCACAGCTATCTGAATCAAATCCATGGCATGTTTTTTATTACAAACCTGAACCCAAATGTGCCAACTATATCCCTGCTTGTGCTCTTTCAGCAAAATCCCCCAAAGGATTAAGGGCTCTGAAGTGGGATTTAGGAGCCTGGACCCAGAACAGCAGTCCTCAAAACCCCTGTTCAGCTGTGCCAAAAGCTCAGCAGCATCTCAGAGTTTTTTTGGGAGGGCTCTGTGGGAGGGCATGCTCAAGAGGACCCCCTGCCTCCAAAGGCCTTTGGCTGAGTCTCTGTTCCCAAGGCCATCCATGTTGGACTCTGCATGAAACACAACAGCCACCTCCTACAACGCGCGGTTGTTGGCATAGGAGGCTCAGCAGGGAGCATGGCCATGCGGGGTCCACCCTGGGGGGGAGTCGCTCACATCCCTCTCGGTGAGGCGCCTGCCTGGACTCAGTGCTCTGGCACCCCTGGGAAGGGTGCCCAGGAGGGAGGGAGGGAGGGAGCCCAGCTCTGTACCAGCATGGGTAGGAGAGAGACATGGTCACAGGAAAAGAGGAAAGAGGAGAAGGGGCAAGAGCATGGCCAGGCGGCTAGGCTGCTCTCTGGGTAGCAGTGGGGAAGCATTTTCCAAAGTGTTGCATGATGTGTCCCATGAAACCATCATTGACTGTAACATGAAAGCATTGGATAAAGGCATTGGGGAAGAGAGGCAGTCAATTCCAAAAGCAGCTGTATTTCAAACACAAAGTGCCCTTGCTCCTCGTTGGAAGGCCTTACAGCCCTGTGCCAAGCACTGTGCAGGGACATAGAGACAGGTGCCTTAAGCAGTCTGGGTGGAAAAGCTGACGCTTTATTTCAAGAGGGATGGGACACCTGCACTGTGGGTACATCCTTCTCAACTCATCCCACCATGCTCCCTCTCTGGCTACCAGAGAGAAATAGACCCTTTCAGATGTCTCATTTCAGGCTGAGATGAGCCACAGCTGAGCGGACGTGTCTGTCCATGGACTTGCAAATCCTCACCACATCAGAGGTAGCCTACCACCCAGGTTGCCCCAAAATCATGTGCTGGTGCTCCCAAGCCACCATGTTTCTGCCCTCTGGGGATGCCAACCTGGATGGAGCGCAGCCCTGCCACCAACCCCCACCTGCTGCAGTGGCACTGGACACCCGTGCCCGTGGGAGACGTGACCGCACGTGCCACGGACCAGCATTTTCTCCCAGCGGAAAGGCGACAGGAGTCTGACTCGGTTCCTCTCCCACCCCCTCCATCACTCTGATGTAGCACCTCTTCTTCTCTGTTTGTTTGAAGGACTCCTCTCTGCAAGGAGAGCCAATGAAAGAGAAAAAGGATATTGAGCCAGTGGAAGGCAAAAAACAAAGGCTGGCCAGTGTCACCAGCAGCGAGAGCGTCGCGAGCTCTGGGTTCCAGGAAGATAAAAGTCTGAGTGATGTGGAGGAGGACGAGGAGGGTAGGTATTAATTCCTTCCTGTCCCTACACGGTCTGTGATATTTTTACAACATACTGTGCATCCCTGAAATTTTTTTCCTCATTTATCACCCTAATAAACATCCGTGGGAGACGCTCACAGGGTCATGTCCAGAGGGTAGAAGATTTAAAAAAAGATTATTTCTAGGGTTACTAAATCTGGCAGGAAAATGTGTGATTGTTTCTTCTGACTGCTCCTTATCTTTGGGGAAAACACAGCAGTGTCCAAAGTGTGGGGTAAAAAGCAAACACTATTTTTGATTCCAGTGACAGTGGGTTGACCTTCGAATACTACTCTATGAAGACTGAATTTATGGGAGTAATAGGGTCAGTAAGAGAAGGGGAAAATAACTGCCTCTTGAACAATCTTTGTAACAAACCGTGTTTTCCACCTTTGCAGATGCTGATGATCTCTACAAGTTGCCCCTCACTATGGAGGACCTGATCTCTTACAGCTTTCAGGTGGCCAAAGGCATGGAGTTCCTCTCCTCCAGAAAGGTGAGTTTTGCGCCGGGGATTTTTCCCTGCAGAAGGATGGGATTCAGAGGTGAAATCACATCTACGTTTTAGTGACACCTTCCTTGGGAGAGCTCCCAAAGGAAGAGCTGTTTTCCTCTTGGCGTTATAAATATAATGGTGTGTTTATCCAAGTCTCCATAGTCCATAAACACAGGATCATGGCTGAAGGCAGTGGGTCAAGCTCATTCATTCAGGGAAGATCTTTTGGGTGTGGTGGGTTTTTTAATTCATTTCAACATATATTAGGTAGGGAGCTCCAAATGAATCAGTGCTTTCCCTGCAAATCTGAAGGGGCTTAAAAATTTATCACTTTCTGGACTTAGAAATAATGTTTTTTTAAAGAACTGCTGCTGTTTACAGTAACTTCATGTAAACAACAGTCAACTTCCCTAAAAAAATATTAAATTGATCTCTCGAATAATAATAATAATAATTTTTAAAAGGATATGGGAGACAGTCAGGAAATTTGTGGGCAGGATTAAGGAAATGCAGTTTGATTGTGAAACTGTTTTATTATAGTGCATTCATCGTGACCTGGCAGCCAGAAACATCCTTTTATCTGAGAACAATGTCGTGAAGATCTGTGATTTTGGCCTCGCAAGAGATATTTATAAGAATCCTGATTATGTGAGAAAAGGAGATGTAAGTCAAGATGCTGTTTATTTACCCAAATGTTTATAACGCATCATTTCAAACTGTCCACCAAAATGTTCTGTAGACATTCACATTTCCTGAACTTAAAAGAGCTTGGAAGCTATCACGGTTTTCATGTGAAGATGAGCTATCCAGATGCATTGTAGATCTGGAAAGCATTTCTGTCCTCAGGCATAAGGCTTGGACATGCTAACTGTTTCACAGCTCTGCCCTGTTAATACTTCAGATGTTTTTTCGTCATGTTTCTTGGCTGGCTCAGCATAACCCCTTTACTCAGTAAACTTCCTTCAAGGAAACCAGTCCCTCCAAAACAAGGTGGGTGTCCCCTGGTGCACCCACGCCAGGGCCAAGCACCACTCGTGGTGCCTCAAGCAGCTGAGCTGGACTCGCTGCCTCCAGCACCTACACGTTTTTTTTTTGCTTCTGCTGCAAATAGCAGGCAGTAACCCCCCTGCCAGGCCTGCCGGGAAGGCTGAGTCAGCAAACTGTGCCTGTGCCCACCAATGCCATGGGAATTTGGTGTGGGAGTTGGAGTCACATGGAGAGTCTTCTTCTGGAGGTCTCACCCACCTGCCAGCTAGTCCAACGCCTGTAAATAGCTCTCAAGACTTACAGCACTACATACTAGCTGGGAAACATTGTTCACATAACTTGGGTACTGCTCAGGAGACCCTAGCAGGCTGCTCTGAGGGGTCTTCGAGGGTTGCTGATATACTCCTGCAATTCAGACTCTGAAAACTTCTGCAAGAACATCTCCAGCACCATCACAGAATGATTTGCTCTTGGATGTAGGGTTTTCTCCCCTGTCTCTAGGATGCTGGCAAGAAACCTCTGCTCTTGCATATCACCACACCCCCATAAAGAAAAGGCCTGGTCGCTCTGGTCACAGGTTTCCGATGTCTGACATTTTGTGCCACACATATTTTAATAACAGCCTTTTACTCTGACAATTTGTTAAGAAAGTGTCTGAATGAGTGTGGGTTTATCTTGACCGCCTGTAAGGAAATCCCACGGGTTCCTGTTTGAATGGTAATTATTTACATAACAATATATAGTTGATTCATCTATGATTAAATTCTTTTAGGCTTTGAAAATAATAGTCAGGTTTGTCCCTTTTACTCCAGGCTCGACTTCCTCTCAAGTGGATGGCTCCAGAATCTATATTTGATAAAATCTACAATACAAAAAGCGACGTGTGGTCCTACGGGGTCTTGCTGTGGGAGATATTTTCCTTGGGTATGTTAACTCTGCACACTGGGAGCTGGACTCAACAGTGGGGACTTCAGCCTGGGGAAAAGCATCCATTACCTTCAACGAGCTTTTGCCAGGTCTTTAATAAGGAAAGACCTAAATCAGGCAGAGGTGGGGTGTGGGGATAGAAGGGAGAACTGTGTGTATCACGCCCCTGTGAGCTGGAAATTTTGGTGCTTGTAAGGGCACTGAAAGCTGACTTGCCAGGCTGAAAGCCTTAATGGATAGCACAACTATCTGAGGACTTTACCACCTCTTTCTGCCATGGGCAAAACCTAAGCTTCCCCTCCTTTCCCTGTAGAAACCCTCGGTAGAGATGCAGGGCAGCACGACCACAGCAGTCGCGATGCTTTGTCTGACTGATGGTGCAAACCAGGAAAATTGGCAAATTTTTAAGTGTTTTTATTAAATATGGAACCCTGTGGGATAACACAGAGCTGTGGGCCCGGGTCGGCAGCTGCTGGGGACCAAGGCATTGCCTCCTGTGCCACAGATGATAGCATTCAAGACACCGAGTGCCATGGCTTGGGTGCTCCCTCAAAAGCTTCTTACTTCTCTTGTGGGAGCAAGGGAGCTGAACACCCGCAGAGGCCTTTGCATGTCTCAGGCTGTGTCACCCCCATTTCCAGCCTGAGACCAGGCGGTCGCCCCAGCTCGGGAGGGACCCGGCACCCCCCACCCAGGCCACTGGACACAGCAGGTGAGCAAGCATCCACACAGATGCCGCAGGATGAACTAGAGCATGCAATCCGAAATTAAAACCCACTGAAGCTTTTTTTTCCCCTTTCTTTCACATGGAGAAGGCAGGATACAAGATGTACACTGAGCGGGAACAACAATGACCGTCAGAATAGAAGAATCTTAATTGGGTTCAACATAGAGGCTGACAAAAGAGGCGAACAGCAGAGGAAACAATACTATACAATTCTCAGGACAATCAATCATTTATTAGTTTAAATACGTGTTGTTGGTCAGCCTGCCAACTCTTGTGATTTTATGGTCAGCCTCATAATACCTGCTATTTTTTTCTTAAAGCCCCAGCTCCTTGAACCTGGCAACTGTCTGACTCTCACAGAGGTGGTTTGGTTTTTTCTTTTGTTTTCCCTTTTCCTCATGTTTTCTTATCTACAGAAAAAAGGCCAACAGCACGATCAGGCTGCATCTTAAAACCACAGAAACTGAGAAATAATGCAAATGTACTGTGATTTAAAACCATGATTTTTTTACTTTCAAGGTGGTTTTGAACATTTGGGGTTTGTTAATACTCTGCTTACTAGAATTTGCAGTGGTCCAAACCATAGAGAGATCAGACTTGGCTGTTCTCGAGGGATTCTTTTCAAGTCAAATTCATGTGTATTTTTTGCATTCAGGCCAGGTAAGCACCACCAATAGTGCTGGGTTGATCCTGCCCCCCTGCAAGGACCAGAGCTTGGAGCACCGTCAGCAGCAGTTCCCTGCCTGTGGCAGCTGGCAGGAGCCAGACCACGCAGGGGGGGACGCCCCCAGGCTCCCAGCTCTGCAAGCAGATGCTGCACACCCCGAGTGTTTGGGGGGGATGCGTAGGGCCAAGGCTAGGTCACAGGTACCCAGCTCAGGGCACGTGTGACCCTGTTCTCCCAATGTCATCCCCAGGTGCCTCTCCTTACCCCGGAGTCCAAATAGACGAGGATTTCTGCAGCAGACTAAAGGAAGGCACAAGAATGCGAGCCCCGGAGCAAGCGACTGAGGAGATGTAAGATGCCTTTCTCTGCTTGCGTTGTGTACTGCTGCCCTCCTGGGCTGCCTTGCAGATCATGTACGAGTCTTTGTAAAAAGTACCGCATGCCGACATAAGGAAAACCAACCTGATGCTGCCTCTTATCTTCTTGTTGTCATCAGCATCTTCTTGCATCCCCCCCACTCCCTTGGCCCCCTGGCTCTCCCATGGGGTAGGAGAGGGTGAGGAGGGACGTGGACCTGAGCCCAGGGCACCACCGGGGCTGGGCTCTGAGGGGAGCTGAGTGAGCAGCTCGGAGGAGGAAGGCCATTCATTCCTCTTCAGGTTTAATATTTAGCGACGTGCACACAGATAAGTGCTGGAGGAATGTGACATTATTAACGTCGTCTTGACTTAGGAAGTGACAGCGGAGGCTTCCTCGCAAACGTTTGGGTGAGGAGGGTCCACCCTTTCCTGGAGACGCTGTCTGATGGCAGAGGAAGGTGACATGGACCCGCAGCCTCCCAGCCTGTGTCACCTGTGGGGTTTGTCTGAGCCCTTACGCCATGACATTGGCTGTCACTCCCCGGTCCCCTGCCTTCAGGTGCAGTCTCCATTTGCTGCTGCATGGCCAAGACCTTTTTGGAGGCCTGGGGGGGTCCAAGTGAGACCCTGAGTTTGCAGCCCCTCTGCCCTGGGAGCGGGACGGAGCGCCCTGCCTGGGGAGGCACCTGCAGCATACTGAACACGCACCCCATGGCACAGATCATTCAGGAGCATGAACATATCCAGGGTATTTTAGCTCTGGAGGCAAAATCAAGTACGTGTAGGTGTCTTTGGTGCCTTTTCGAGTGCTACGTCGTGACTCTAAATAGCAACACTTACCAAAAAATAGTTCTGGAAGGAGAAAAAGGATGCGAGCCAGCCATGCCTATCTGGGAGTATTACCCATTGGCTAATTTTATTATCCTAGTGACGGTAGATAAGAGTTGTGTTTTTTTTTTTTCTCTTCCACATATTTTATTGCAGGAAGGAAAGCTCAACTTGACCAATGCAAGGAAGTGACACATTCATATAAGTCATCTTAGGATGCCTTAACTTAAACATGGCCAGTTAATAGATGTTTAATACAGACGTTTAATGCTTAATTAGGAATAAAAAAGGAAAGTATGACTAGTTGGCTAAATTATTCTTTTGACGTGGTCTTCCTGGTATCTTGTGGGAAGAATTTTTTTTCTTTTGCTGTGGAAAGTTTACTCTTTTACTTTTAGTAAGAGTCCTCAGTGGTGTTGGAGAGCATCTTAGTAAAAGCAGGCAGGCTCAGGAGTTAACTCTATCAATGACAAGCTGTCAGAGACTGCGCTGCCTTGGATCAAAGTGAGCTGTAACCCCCTCATGTGCGCATTTTGCTTTTGTCCTCACAGCTACCAAATCATGCTGGACTGCTGGCGAAGCAATCCCAATGACAGACCAAGGTTCTCCGAGCTGGTGAAAAAGCTGGGTGACCTGCTGCAAGCAAACGTCCAGCAGGTACCAGCCTCACGACCACGTGCTGCGACCGAGGCGGGGCGACCGGCCACACAGTCCCAGGAATAACGCTTTGATTTCTTGTGTGCATTTAGGAAGGCAAAGACTACATACCCCTCAATACTATATTTACAACAGAAAGTGGGTTTCCCCCTGCATCCAATCCTTTGTGCAATGAAAATTTTTCTGTTACAAACTCAAGTTGTGGAAGCACTGAAAACGTCAGGTGAGTGAAGCAAGATTAAGACTGAGTTTGTTTGTTGGGTGTTGCAGCTTGCTGCATAGCCTGGTTTGGACCTGGGTGGGAGAAAACACCCAGAGACACCCCACATGGTCTGGGTGTCCCACCAGCCACTGAGCCACCACTGCCGGGATCCTGTTGGGCTGGGACGGCCCGTTGGGGTGTCTCTGCCCGGGGGGGGACCATCAGGTCACCGGGCTCGGGCACTGTGAGGGGGGTAGCTGTGTGCGTCCCAGGGCTGGGGAATGAGGTTTGGGTGGGGTCGGGTTAACAAAAGTCCCTTTTGTGTACACTACCTCGATGACAGTTAGGCAACTGCTTAAAGACACAGAAATATCCAGTGCTTCATGCTTATGCACTTCACACGCTCACCAAAAATTGTCCTGCTTTTCTTGTTGAACAGATACATAAACACTTTCAAAATGAAACCACCCCAGCGCATAAAGACATTTGAAGAGCTTCCCATCAAGGAAACGCTTGTATTTAATGTAAGTGACTCTTGGGCCAAATGATATGCCATTTATTTCTTTTTATTTGTGTGACAGATTTATACAGAGAGACTCAAGAAGGGCTTTTACTGCTTTGTCAGCTCTACTGATACGAGGGGCAAGATTAGCTGTGCTTGCAGCATGGTGTTATCCCATGCCCTACAAACTGGGGACAGTAGATCTTTACCGACCATACAATCGGCTGCAAACACTCCTTCCCTGATAAGAAATGGCCAGTGCCAATAGCACTGCAAGGTACGACTGCCAGAGTCCCATCTGAGTCCCACTGGTGTGGGAGAGCCACTTAAAATCCCTTGGATTTGTGTTTTCATCTGAACAGTAGTGCACAAATGAGAATAGTGGGTCACATTTCCGTCAGAGGTTCCTGATATGAACAAGTCCTGTTATCTGGCGGACAAGGTGGGGAAATGTCTACTAATGGGGCACACATACTACCCTGGTGGGGGTGGGCATGGGTGAGAGGCTGGGGGAAGCATTTAGTGACCCAGCTGTATGCATTAAGCAGTGGGAGGCAGGAAAGGCACAGTGATGCTCTCAAGGCTGAACTAGTGGCTGGCCAGAACCTCACCTTGTGTGTCGACACCTTTCTTTTAACACCCTGTATCTGCATTAATGGCACGTGTTTGCTGCACCCCAAAGCAAGGACAGTTTGGAAAGGCAGCATTAAATACCTGGGCATTGCAGCACCTCGAGCAGCATGGAGCTGCTGAGTATAAATGACCAAACTGATGATGAAAGTCAGACTGAAGAGGAATTGAGCCTGTTGTAAAAGTAACTTTCTACAGTTAACACCTAATAGGGTTGTGCCTTTCTTTTTTCTTCAAGGATTACCAAGCAGACAGTGGGATGGTGCTGGCTCCAGAAGAACTGAAACGCTTCACATGGACAGGCAGCAAGCAGAAACGGACACTCTTTGGGTCTGTGTTTTATGTTCCCTCCTTCTCCTTCACATTTTAGAAGGCAAAGGAGGATTCAAGGTCCTTGTGCTAAATCAGGCCTAGTGAAAGTAGCTGAGGTATCCCCAGCCCCTGCAAACACTCTTGCTGAGGTGTGTCCCGCTCAGCTGTGTCAGCAATCAGCTCCCACACCTAACCCTCCATACACTTTCAAGGAAACAAATAACCTTCAAGCCCTTCGATGCACATTGCCAATATGATTTATTAGCACTCTGTTGATCAGCCTGATCCTCAACTTAATGCCAGGCTGGACAAGTGAGTGCCAGAGAGCACTAACCCAAGGTAGAGGTAGGTAACTATAGGAAACGAGCCCTTGGCAGGGGGGAGGAGGAACGTGTGGCAGTAAAGGATTTGCAGTTGTTTCTGCAAGTCCCCAAGGGCACCCCAGCTGGGACAAGGCTCCCTGTGCTTGTTTTTGCCCTTCTTTTCCATGACTCAGCTAAGCACGGCCCATTTAACACCCATGGGCTCAGGATGCTAAAGTGGCAACTTTACAATAGATGGATGTGAGGGCCTCACTTCTCTTCCTGCCTTTAAGCACTTCAATATATTGGCCACCTTCCTCCACCTAATTCCTGACAGCTGCCCAAGCAGGGAACTAGGGCTGCTCTAAGAAATGCATTGCACTGACATGAACTCTCTGTAAATGGGAAATGTTTATTTTCTCAATGCCAGCAGTGTCTCTGTTCCCAGCCACTGTGAAGCTGGCAGCATCTGCGGCTGGTTTCGGCTCACTGCTCTCAGCCAGCCCGGGGACTGCCCAGACCCAACCCATCGTTCATCTTACGCTGGCAGGAGGTCAAGGCCATCCTGCCTGTGCCAAACTTGTCAGCGACTTGCAGCTGGGCAGGCTGGGAGGTGTAGTATTGTCTTGATGAACAATTGGAGCTGGCTGAAACGTGCGGTCAAGGCAGAGAGGACTTGCTTCAAGAAAAATTCCAGTGACTAAGAGGGCGTTGGTTAAACGCATAAAAATACGTGTACAAGAGCGTGCACACTCACACAGCCAAAATACACGGCTTGCAGGGTAAACGTGCTGCTGGCAGGACTCTGCAATGGAGCACTGCTCATGCGTGGCAAAGCTGGGGTGATTCAAACCACTCCAAACAAGTGCTGGAAAACCCTTTCTCCTGCCTTGGCCACTCACATTTCAGAAAAGAGGCTTGTGAGCAATTTTATGGTACTTTGATTTTATCGAGACAGCTTTCCATACTCTCTTCTGAGGAGCCAAGTATTACAGAGCTTGGAATGCGTGTGGATATTAGAGGGCTCCAAAGGATGCAATGGTTCCTAGAAGTGGTTTAACCCGTTTTTTCTTTGTATAAACGTGACATTTCTGAAGGCTGCTGTCAGCTGCAGAGACATGGCAACCTCCCCAAATGAAATGTATGAAATGCCTTTTTCTTTGCATGGCACAGAATACATGGCATCTGCCCCAAGCATCCCTCTGGAACTTCTTTAGGGAGCATTTTCAGCTGCAGAAGGAAAAGGAATGCTTGGATGGGAAAAAAAATTGAACTCAACAGTGGCTGCTAGAACGTAAATCCTCAGAGAAACGGAGCAGTTGGCTGAGAACATCCAAGGTCATCTGGCCTGCAAGCTGAACAAGTGGTACTGTAGCATTATGCCAAAAAGCACTCATGTATGTGAATGCATGCAGTGACCCTTTAGTCTGCACATGTTCCTAAAAGTGGTAGCTTCTTAGCTAAGCATCCTTTACTTAGGCTAAATTGGAGCAGTAAACAAATACCACTGAAAGCTGTACTGAACACTGGGCAAGGTGGAGCCTGGAAGGGTTTGACACATGTAAACTGATCTAACCAGATGCACAGTCCTGCTTCTTCCCTTGCATCTGAAGCATCCTGCTCTGTGGTCCTGCCCCCTCTCTTGTGCTGACGTTTCTGCTTGGCTTGCCTTGCAGAGAGCCGGTTCAGGTCACTGGATTATCAGAAGAACGGCCCCAGAATAGTTTCTGAGTGACCAGTAGCAGCTCACCATCAGGGCGGCTGGTGCCAGCGCCAGGCTGAGGAAGGGGTCACCCCCCTCTTAGCAGCAGCTTACAGTTAGATTGCCTTCACTGTCACGCCTAACTGCTCCCAGAGCGCTTACCATCATGCTGGAAACCTCAACACTGCAGTTTATGACACAGATGCAGACACATGCGCTCGCACCAGCGGGTGGGTCCTGAGCCGAGGCTGAGGGTGCTGCAGGACTGTGCCCTTGCGGCTCCCTGCTCGCCTGCAGGCTGGGGTGGGCTGGCCTGCCTTTCCCTGGGCTCACACGTTTCCCTGCTGCCCGGGGCAGAATGATTGGTCTCAGCATGCTTTTTTTCTCCGTTTGAAGCATCTGAAATCACATGCAAGCCAACCAGGTGGCGTGATGCTTTCAGACCAGCGCAAGGGTGTGTGTGTGCCCCAGAGCATGGCATTAGAGGATTCAGACTTGGCGGGTCCATGTCTGCTCTGACAGTGCTGCAGGACTGCATAGGGTGGAAGGAGCCAAATCTGGTGCATCCCACCCATCCCCAGAAGTGCACCCAGGATTTGTTTCAGAGGAAACTAATGAGTTGGCTCCAGGAGAGAGCCAGTGCAGGCACTGGTGCTTACCCAGCGTGACCAACCCAAGAGCCAGGCCCGGAGGAGAGCAGAGCAGGGAGCCAGCTTACCTGACAGCGCAGGGGTACCCCACTGGCCCAGGCAAGTCCCCTCCCCTGGGGCTTCCACTGCTGTGGAGGGAAAGGCACCAACACGCACAGCTCACCCTTGGGTTCACTGTAGGAAGTGAGCATCAGCCCAAACCCTGGTGAGCCCCTCAGGCCCAGGTGGTGGCCAGGAGCACAACAGAAATGGTTGCTACGTGTCTTAGACTTGCTATTGCCATTGAGATGAAAGTAAGCGATACTGTGAACAGCATAAAGAGAGAGAAGTCTTTCCTAATGTAAGGCCTCAGGTAACAAGATCCCAATAGAAAGGTTTGGGGGCAGAGAGAGAACAACCTTCTGAGCTCTGCTCCTTTGCAAGTGGAAAAGGATCCCAACTGCAGTTCTTCTCTAGCTTTCCAGTATTGGTGAAAAATCCCAACCCAAGGAAGCCCAAATCCTTGGGCTGGATCAAACTCTTCAGTCAAAGCAAATTGCTAAGCCAGAAAAGCAGTGAGAACTCCACCACTTGTGAGCTAGAACAAGCATCTCAAGAGCTGCAGCCAGCCTCTAACCTCACTCCGTTCTTGAATCTGTCAGGAAAGCAGCAGCCGTTTCCTCCAACAAATGATCCCAATTAAAAACCAACTAGACAAAGTTCCTAATTTACATTCCTAGAGTAGAAAGAAGATAGTTCATAGATAGAGAAGCCTTTACTAACTGTAAGCTGAGTCTCAAAATGAAGTCTGACTATGGATGCCAAAACCCTGTCGGCTCCCTCAAAAGCTCTCTGTGGAAGCGCATGCCCGGGTACAGCAGTGCACTCAAGGTAAAATTAATAGATGCAGCTTTACTGGTATAAAGGTTTATTAATTAAAGTAGAAGCCAAGTCTAGCTCACAAGAAAATTCTCAGGATGCAAAAGCCTGATGAATGAAAAGATCAAAGCATGATGATTTTAAGGCTCATAACTTCGCACGTACACTGTACTTTTGCCCACTGCTCCCCAAGACTTACAATTACAATGTAAATCACAGAAGTGTTTGCCTTTAAACCCACCACAAAAAAATCCATTGAGTCAGTGACTAACCTTGTCACATAGTTATGGAATTTATCCCAAGGCATTAATTCTCCCTCTGCAAACAGATGCAATATAAAAATATGGGATGCACCTGCAATCCTCACCATGAAGGCTCCTCCTCATGAACTCCATCCATCTACAAACAAATGTAATGGGGTTGTCTTGTCGGGAGGGCCCTCCAATTTCCTACAGTAGGACAGAAGACAGAGACCACACTCCTTAAAAAGCACACAGGCTTGTGAGTGAAAGATTGAAGAAACTATGACATCTAAGAGAAACTGTTACTTCTCCATTTCCTAATCAGGAAAGGCCCTGTGCTACCAGTTCTGTACTTTACTTAAAGATCTAACAGTGCAAATTAAAACGAAAAGCAAAACCCTGGACTCCAAAAGTCTCAACAGATATTCTGACTGTCTTCTCTGGAATTCAAGACTACGGCTGCCAACGTTCCTGACTTTATAAATGGAGAGGAGTGGAGTGTCCATGAACCTAGAAAAATACAGGGAGGGAAACTATTTTTAGGCGTTGCGGTCCAGCGTATGTTTACATTAGGATTTCACATGTAGTCAGTGATAAAAAATGCTCTGGCTTGTCCTTTGTCTACAGATAAATCTTTGGTATTGAAGTTCAACAGTGTGAAAATTCTCTTTACCTTAACTTTCTTAATTATTGAAAAAGCCCCTTTTAAGCACTGCGCTCTCTGAATATGGGTGAGAAAGTGCTGCAAGGCAAACAGTGTCTTTAAGAGTGGCTCAGCTGAGAAGACATTAAACCCCTCTTGTAAAGGGCATCTTATAAAAGGTGGCCTACAGGTCCTTTGTGGGGCAGGAAACCTCTAATTCAAACCAGCAGTTCATGTCTGCTGCCAAGAGAAGCCTAAGAAGGGAGATACCCAGACCCTGTGCCCTTCCTCACAAACATCAGCCATTTATCTTAAAAATTCACCCCAGCATTAGGCTTTGGGAACACCTACGCTAGCTTTCTGCCTTTGCCCCAAGGCTTGAGACCTTTCATTACTTCACTCCTGCTCAAAAAAAACCAGTTCCCTTAGGAAGAACGTTTAAGTGGGGCGACCCTATGGGGATGCACAGCCCGGCAGCAGCACAGATACCAGCCACTCCACACTACTTTGCCCTGCAATGAAGTGTCACTCTCTATCACCTGCCACAAATGAGCAATTAGAGCTTAGGCTGAGCAATCAAGTACTGCCCGCAAGCACCAAGGCTCTAATACTTAAAATGAACACGGGCACCTTAACACTGATGTTCAGTCACAGCATCTCTGTTCAGAAGGGGACTCGAGGGGGACACAGGAGGGCTCTTTCAGTCCTCTGTTCTGCTCTCCCATTGAGCAATCCCATCTGTACCAATGCTGTTCCCATCATCTGAGAATAAACAAAGCTGCTTCTTGTGATGTGGCTTTGCTCAAGTCATTAAAACAAACGCCCATGCATGTTAAATATGCTAACAGCAATGCTGCTCTGTTACAGCGTGAAAGGTGCCAGCAGGAGCAAGGAGTCGGTGCTTTCTGGAATAACCAAGCCAAGAAGCTTCTGCAGTTTCAGCTGTGACCACCTCAGTGACTCCAAGCGAAGATACACATATGGTAACGCGGTGCTGGAGAAAATGAAAGCGTGCCATTCTCCCCCTCCTGACTACAACTCCGTCGTCCTTTATTCTCAGCCACCCGTTTAGTACTTCTAGGCCAAGATTTAAATATGCATTTAATCCAAAAAGGTTCTTCTGAAACACTGTCAGTTTAAAAACTTTGACCCAAATAATTTTAATCATCCTAAAATTTAAAAAGATATCATTGGCTTAATCTCAGTGATCTGCTTTTCTAGACTGCAACAAGCATATACAAAATATAGTGAAATACTAATGCTTAGGCCTTGACTTTCCCAAATGCTGAACACCAACAGCTGCCACTAAACTTGCCCCGTGCTTCTGAAAACCTGGATGGTCATCATAACAGAGAAAACCAATTTGCTGTTTGGTCCCTGGCAGCAGGATGGCATTTCATGCTCTAGTCATACAGCCTCTGCTCAGACTTGGGTGCAGCACCGGGGCCCTGGTCAGGAGAGGCAGCTGGGAGCCCTCAGGAGCCCGCGTCAGGCACTGGGGAACGTGCACCCTATTGCTGAGACCTGCGTAGTGCTGGAAAATAAAGGATTCTTCAAGACAAGAGAAACAAGAAACAGACCACGTTCTACGGTTTTTAGTGAAAACTCAACTCTGAAAAACTTGAGGAAAGGCTAATGCTCTGAGGAAGCTGAATTAGCTAGCTGGGGATGGGGCATTATACGGCTCTTACAGCTTCGGATGGCAAACATGGTAAGGAGCCTTGCAAGGCAAGAATTTCAAATTTGTGTTGCAAGACACAATTGGCAAGGATAGTAGAGAACTAAGATCAGAGCCAGGGCTGCAACAACAGGGAATACAGAACAATTCGCTTTGGACAAGCCTGCTGAAATCAAGTACATATTCTTGAAGTTTTGCACTTTGTCAGTATGCCAACACACACACACTGGAACCAAACCACAAGCTAGATATGTTAAAGCCAAGCTCTGTCCACGAAACCTCATGGACCTTCTAACACTGCACTGATTATATTTTATTTACAGGAATCTGTCTGAAAAGACAGGATGGCTACTAAACTGCATATACTTTAAATGAATTGATCACTAAAGAGTTTAAAGAGATTAGTTAGAAATGACAAGACAATCTCCTTGGAAAGTTAGGGCAGCTTTTCTATAAAGACAGGTGAATTTCCAGGTTAGTTACCAGTATATATGTACAGGAATAAAAATGTATCGTTCATTTGCAAGAGACTTTTGTATAGCTTCTCAGAAAAGGCATGAATGTTCTTTGTTCAAGAAGCATAAGGATGCACCATCCCCTTTCACCTTTGAATGCAATATTAAAATGAGAGTTGGCCATTTAACACAGTAGTGCTGATGTCTTCCAAATCAACAACTACTGCCCAATCTCAGCTTCTCATGGTCCACTATAAATATGTATTAACTAAAATGCTACATATAATATGGTTCTGACCTCTTAAAACTCAGCTTAGGAGCTGTAACTTTAACCCACTAACAGACTTAAAGGCAAATGACCTCTTGCATACTTACAAAGAAAAATGTTCTTGGATATCCAAGTAAAAGAAATATGTAGTGCTACTTCTAAGCTAAGTATCAATTCTAGATCTTCCCAAACAAGAGATCATCAGTTTTAAGTATCTATTGCACTGTCTCTTGCTGGTAAAGTATATTTGATCTTGATAAAAAAAACCTGAAATTTTAAGAACCATTTCTTAACTCCAATTGAGCAAAAATAGTTATGGGATGATGCATCTCAAAGGAAATGTTTGCACAGTGTAAATAAATATTTATGCACAAAAAGCATATTTATATAAGAAAACTGGACTACAAAGATTACTTTTATATGAACCCCCTAAGTTTCTTCAGATGTGAATAACTCTTATTTTGTCTTGCATTTTCTGTCTTCATATAATGTATTTGACTGCTAAATCCATATAATAAAGTTTGCTTTTGAAAGAATCCACAGAGTTCTGCTAAACTAGTTAATCCAGTGTCCGAGTCTGCTGCAGCAGATGATTCAGCACTGGGCAGCACTAACACATCTGGCAAACAGTCCATCCCATGGGCCAGTTTTGTGAGCAAAGAATATGGAATAATTGCAGAGAAAGCCCACTTCTCGCACAACAGAGTGGATACAGTGATGGACACTTGTACCCCTCCCTGTGTGAGTGAAATCCCTAGATTCAGCATATCTAATAAATGCTTACTGCTGTCTAGAGGCAAAAAAATTCAACTCTGCAAGGTTTCATGGTGGGGGAAAAAAAAGCAGCCCACTGACGAACATCCATTCAACCACCCCCCCATGCCTGGTTACTGCTGCAGCTAGAAGATCTGGTACAGACAGAAGGACATGAGTTAGCACCTTAGGCCTGGTAGATGCTTCCTCTTCTTCAGAGAATCTCAACATCCCCATCCCATCCATCAGAAGCTGGGGATGCCACCTCCAGAGATGTTCAGCTGAGTGCTCTCTGCTACGCAGCATTTTATGATCTGATGGGATCTCCAAGCCCCACTGCAGATAAACTACACACAAGAGCCAGAAGGAAGCGGAGATGAAGCTTTCCCTGGGGAGGCAGAACGTAATGGGATCGCCTGCTGCCACAGGAGCTGTGCTGCTGCACATTACTCAGAAGGAAACTGGAGCCTAGATAAGTGCATCAATCAAGCTTACTGCAGCTTACATGATAAAATTTCTAAAACACTGCAATTTAAGGGATAATGACTCCATGTTAAATGTATGCAGGGAGTATTGACAATTTCACATATATTGCACAAAATTTCACGTTACATAAACACAGTCAGGACTGGATGGGTATAGGAGATTTTACCCCACCAGTAAATCATCTCACCTTTGCTGGTTAACAATACAGAAAAATAATTCTGGGAAATGAAGCTGTCAATGACTCCACATGCAAATTCTCAAATTAATATACTTTGTTATTGGGCAAAAAAAAAGCTCAATAAACATGAAAGTAAGGGTACTTCAACAGAGTTTTCAAAATTAGGGCTTGTCTAGTAAAGCACAGGGGACTTGACTTGGGAGTTTAGGAAACATATTAGTAAGATTCTAGTCAACAACATCTGTAAGTTTTAGGACATCTGATATACTGTAAGTGGCAAGCACTAAACGCACTTTGTGACTCATGATTGTTTAAACTCCACATTGCAGACAGGGTGAATACAAAAGAAATATGACAGAATGAAATACAATTCCAGCACCAAAGTTGAAAAGGCCTGTATCCAACTTCAGAACTTCACATTGTCAAAATAAGGCCACGTTATTTCTGGTATTCTTTATTAAAAATACTGCTGTACACATGAAGAATGAAAACAGGATTAAAAGATGAGTAACACATATTGGGATCATGACATTGGAACTTAACATACTGGTGCTTTTTAGGGGAAGCAGTTGACACCTGAATTACTGAACCAAGGGCAAATCAAAAATACAGAGGTATCCTCAACGAAATATTTACAATATAGTAAATACAGCAACAGAATTTAAAACAGGTACAAAAATTAAAATGACCAACATCAGATGATTTCAAAGGTTGTCCCTTCTGTGCTTTTAGCTGTAAAAAATAGGAAGGTCAGAATTAAATTTCCCATCTGGGAGGGCACATCCTGGTGGCTCTTCTTTTTAAATACAGATACACAGTTCTTCCTATGAGTGGATCAAACTACATCTTTAGGACAACCTTCTAAATGGAATTAAAATGGGGTAGAAGGGCTCTCCCCAAAAAAACACCCAAGCTGAACTTCAGACTGTTTAAATCATTCCCAAATACAGACCAAATGAAATAAATAGAAAACAAAGCTCAACTTTTTTTTTATTTTATGTATTACCTGACACCAAATATTTTCTGGCTGACATTATGTATGAAAACTTATTAGCTGTCTACCTTTTTATTTTTAAACCAAGTCCTGAGGTTACTAGGGGCTGAAGCAAACTGACATTATGCAGATACACACAGGTTTGCAATTTAGACATGTCTTGCAGAGGGTGGTTTGCTGGTCTAAAAAGGATGAGAATTCAAGCCCTATTTTACCCCTGCCTTACACTTTCACAAAATATTGGTCCACAAATTAAATTTTCAAAGGTTCCCAAACCCCACAACTGAACAGATGATCCCCTTTCATTTTCAAAGAAAACAATACTGGAAAAAACCTCAGCCCGCTTATAAATTAAGCATTTCATATTTCTTCTAGAATACAAGTACTTCTTTTTTGTACAAAAGAATTACAATATGATTTGTCAAAAAACATATAAAAGACAGCTGCTCTTCCTCAAATACATGAGCTGATGATAAAAGACTGTTTTGCATGTTCACTTTTCAAAGTTCCTGTTCCTTTTATATTAAAAAGAACATTCTGGCAACTGTTATCGTTTGAATATTAAACATTATGTTCCTTTTAAAATTCATTCGATCAAATGCAACAATAATCGATTTTTAAACTCAACAACTGATGCTACCTAATGTGGATTCAACCACATTTTCTAAAATGTGTAAAGCATGTCCCTAGTCTTCAAAGCTTTCGATGTGAAGAGAGTTGCTTTTTGCTTGATGCAAGTCTCAAGGCGGAGAATCATTTTAAAGCTTATAAAAGTGGACAGAGAAATATTAAAAACTTCTCTGAAAACTACAAATATTGAGAATTATTAAAATTGATGTCAGTAACATCAGTTGCAAGTGCTTAGAGTCTGTCCTGACCTTTTGAGTTTCCACATTTTCTTCATGGTGAGCACCCAGTGCTATTAAAACATTCAGTGCTGGGAAAGGATAGATACAGTCTTCACTACTGCTTTAAGAAAGGAAATTCCTACATATTTGGCAGTCTTCAGTATCAAAGTGTAGGTGTTTAACTAGAAATCCCATGAATACCCAAGTTTGGAGACAATTGCATGTCCAAATATTAGAAAGGTAATTGAGGAGGAAAATTCCAGACTTTTGAGACTGAATTACTTCAGGAATATTCATGTGTTGAGTATTATCAAAAGTAATATTACTTTGGGCTAAGCAGTGACTGCAAAGGCACAGCAGATCATTATCCCTCCAGATTCAGGCTGTAAAACTTGAAAAGCTCTTGATGCCAGACAACTGCTGTGTTTAGTTAATCTTCTTTTAACAGTGTCTCTGTATCTGTATCCAGTGTAGCGTACCATAATAAAGCTGTGGTTCAAAGAACAGAACTTTATACAAAAATTATACTGTAAATAACCTAAAGTAATACAATCCTGAAACTTCAGGCATTTAAACAATTTCTTTAAAAAAAAATCTATTAAAAAAATTGCATAAATGTAAATGCTTCTGACTAGCAGGAAAACGTACAAACAGTTTTTAAAAGGCGCTGGTTGTGTTTAGAGCAAGTTTGATATGCTCCTTAAATTATAGATGTTTCCCGTTATGCTATTTTCGTCACTTTGCTTAGACAAAGCTTAAATCAAATGACAGGGACTTTCTTTCCTTTTTTGTCAATTCACCGATACTTCACGTGACTGGTTTTAAAAAGTTTCGTCTTCTCACATTTCTTTGAGCTAACAGTGGGTGGCATACAGAGCTTGCATACAACACACTTTTACAGAGGTTACGAACTAAACGGTCATTAATAGAAGACAATTTCTATTAAATTATTTACCTGGTCCTTTATGCTATTCTGGGTGCAAATAATATCAAAAATGAATAAATTTTGCTATATCCTCAGTGACAAAAATGTATCCCAGAAATGTCCTTGCAAAGAGTTTCCCTTAAGTATACAATGTGGCAAAACTTCAGAGATCAGAAAAGTCTTAAAAAAATTAAAATTAGTGCATATACAAGTGGAAAAAATAAAAGCAGGAACATCATGCACCTGATGTGTTCCTTAATCTAAAATAAATTCTTCACAGATAAAGCCTCCAATGGCAGCCTTAGCTCTAGGATAAGTGAAACATTCTTCCCTTCAAGTAACAGTGTACCTGACTGAAGTGCAAGCAGCTTTGCTCATCTCCTGTTTGTTTCCCAAATGTGAAATGAGATGACAACAACAATTCAGCTGTAGTGCAATTTGCTATTGGTTAAGTTCCTCAGCAATGTCCTGCATGCTTTCAGCAAATACTACAACTGACCATTTGCGGCTGCAATCAGTTCTTGAAAAGTATTTTCAAAGCAGCGTTTTAAATCGCTGTAAGTTACCACAAGTACACTCTTCTCATCTCTGGAAATGAGGCTTATTTTTTCTGGCACACCAGCATCTAACTGTAACAAGAATGCAAAAGATAAAATAAAAGAAGTGTGAAAGAAATGGCAAAACATTTCCCCAATAACAAAAGCAATCAATTTCTTGGCAAGTACATTGTTGTGGTGCAGTTCAAATCTGCTAACATCACAGAACGGAAGGATCCGAACTGCACCACAACAATGTACTTGCCAAGAAATCGAGACATTTTGGTCTTAACCTGATGGACATTCCAGACCTTTGGACTAGGTTACCATTGTTTTCTTCCCTTTCCATAACACTAATAATCCTGCAATGCTATCTTCCCCTGTGTAGAAAGCCTAGCAAAATTTCCATATACCTCCTGATGAACAAAACCACGTTTGACATTACATTTGCACATAAGATCCACAAGCCTCCACGTAGGGTAGGTAAGTTACTTCTTGCGCACTCTAAAATGAAATAATGGATGGACCAGCCCCAGGTAGTCTGAAAACCAGTAGAAACCCCAACCTCACATTTTTGGCAGTACTGGAAACAAACTAGTTCCTAAGCTGTATGGTACATTTCATCCCCTACTCTAACAAAAAAAAAAAACCAAACCAAACCAAAAAACAAACACAAACCCAAAAAAAACCAACAAAACACCCACATACAAAAAAACAACCCCAAAAGATTACCTAGTTATAATCCATAAACAAATAGATAATTTGGGATTAAAGATTAAAAGCTGTTCCACATTTGTTTTCATATTTTGTTCTGACTTCTCAAATTCAATACTAATGAACTGTATGTTACACTACATACTGTAGATATGTACCACTGAATCCTAATTTGGAACAGAGGAATATCCTACTTTACATGCTGAAGTCCCTTCCAACACTATATCTTATGTTCTCCTCACTTTGCAAGAAATGTTCATCAATGGAGAATTGTCAGACTCCCTTATAATGCAAAACTTCCGTAGCTCTGTTTTAGTCAATACATTGATATTTCCAAATACTTGACACTACAAACTTTCTTGTTCGATACAGAAGGTGGGGCAGAGACAAGTGGGATATGACACTGTTGAGACAATCTTTGGAAATACAACCCCAGCAGGATTAAATAAATGTGTTATAATGTTGTACTGAATAGCAGAAGAACAATTAAATTTGTCACTGAGATCTTCCACTACCTGCTGTCTGCAGCAACACAGTAAGTTAGAAATTTCTTGCATTTGTCCTCTAAAATCATGTTCTGAGCATAACCTTAAAAGCTGGAACCCCTCAAATTTAAAGTTCCTGCTTTATGAATAGCTTCAGAAGGACAAAAGCCAGCCAATTAGCTTTTAATTCCTGTAGAATAGGATAAAACCACCAATCTCTTCCAACATCCATTACAATTAAGGTGTTTGTGAAATATTGTCTACTGTTCCCATTACCATCATACAAGAAATCAGTGAATTACCTTAATGAACGTAGGATATGGAAGATCTGTATTAAGAAAGCCACACAGCTAACTAGAAACATCAATATTTATGGCTAGCTTTCCCTCCTCCTGTGGAGGCATAAATCAGTATCTCAGCTGAAAAAACCCCCAAAATGCCACACTGGGGTGGGGGGGAAAGGATTTTGTTTTTAAACAATAGAGTAATTTTCATTCAAAAGGAATGCTTTTGAAGGGTAGCAGGAAAGCCCAAATAACCACTTCTATTGGTGCACACTACAGTTTCAGAAGTGTTTTTTAGAGTGTATTTCCAAAGTAGAGTTCTGTAAGCCTTACATTTTTTGTGTGCTGAGCCCACAACCACAGAAGAGAAGAGCCTCTGTTTAAAAAGGTAAGCCATGAACATTCATAGAACAAGGCATACTTTGACACCATCTCTTACCTGACCTACGAATTCAGGACTGTCCCCTCTTGCTACAGTACTGTACGGATCACTGCTTTCAAATCATGATGGCATTTCACTGCCTATTTGAATATCAACATGCTTTCTTTTTGATTTAGCCTCAATCCCTTTAATGTCCTTTTTAAAGTGATTACAGACACCAACCAGAAAGATAAAAAGGAGGTTAAAGAAATGCACAGCAGTGGTCTAATAGGAGATTAAAAGCCCTGACAATTTAGAAAAAGATTTAACTGTAGTTAAATCACTTGTTACATGTCAAAGGATCTGAATATATTCTTTTTTTTCTGGAAGAGAAAGTTGGCTATCCTAATCCTAGAAAAGAAAATACTAGCCACTGAAACTCTATGTTGTCAGTGTCTGCACCACCATTCTCTACGGAGTGAGTGGAATGACCAAGCAGCTACCAAAAAAAAAAAGTAGCAGCAGCATCTTAGTCTCCTATGAATTACTTAAGTTCAGCAAAACAATGTAAAATAAGTTGAAAGCTGATCTGCCAATAAAAAAAAAAAATAATCAGCTCATGTACTTTTTTAATTTATGGAGCAAGACAAGTTCTACAACTACTGAAGATCTTGTGGTCTCTCACACATCTCCTGCTCATTAATCATGAGAGCGCTCAGCTAAAATTTTGCTAGTGGTGCAGCTCTCAGAAAACTGCAAATGGCTTTGTTAAATCAGCCTTGGAAAATGAAGGGCTGGAGAGGCTAGGGAAGCTATCAGAAGTGGACTTAACCTGGTAAGTCACAGACCTTTTCCAGCACCGCCCTAGATGGTAAGGATTTTGCACAAATTTCTATTGCAGTTTCCCTCCTGTCGCCTACTCTGGTCAGCACAGTTTAGGAATGGATCCTCTTGCCTTATGACCATCCTCTGATAACTATATCAGCAGAAACCTCTCCCCAGCTAAAGGGGTTTTATGGATCCTTTATGCTGTGTTGAAAGACCAGAGTAGCATAAAGGGACCAGCATTGCTTATCCACAGTATTCAATGCATTCTAGGATGAAAAGTTAATACTGTATCTCATGCTGTATTACTGAATTCCAAGTTTGAATATTAATGTACTAAGTTTATTTAAAATATCCATAAATGTTTGAATATTAGCTTAGTGAATACATTGTTTTCATCCACAACAGGGGGAAAACAACCATCAGTTAAATCAACAGAATTAACCTGCCAGTGCAAACTTGCTTTGAAGTAGAATATTATTTTAAAGAAAGTTAACCCAAACAAATGTTTAAAAGCTAACCCAAGTACAGTGTACCTTGTTAAGACATGAGATAATGTGACTGAGGTCAATCCAAGGAGTACCCGCTTCTGTCACCTGATGGAAAAGGTGATCTCGAAAGAGCTTTAGTAAATACCTGTCTCCAGTTTCTGACCACGTTGGGTCCTTCTGAAACCTGGTATAAAACAAAGGCTCATATTAAAGCTCACAAAGTTAACAAAAATCAAACCCCACAGATATACATGACTCTTCAATCTAAACTGAGTAATCTTACTGCTCTGCTAAACTACCTGTTATAACTTTCAATTAAATTACAGTCTCCCCTCTGCCACAAACAGAAGATAACATATTCAAAGTTTCTCAGCTGAAGTACCCGGAGCTAATGCCTACCAAAGGCCACCAGAAAAGTAATGGAAGAAAGCAAGAGTTATCTTCAACAAGTTTAACATGTAAATGTTAGAAACCAGCATTACAAACACAACTCCAAGTCTATTCAATAGCATGGAAAATGGACCACGAACATTTTTATGTAGTAGTTGATAAAAACAAGCTGAAAATTAACTAGCTTAAAACCAGTATCTACACCATTTGCTACAGTTAAAGCAAGCTATGGATTTCCTCAAAAACTATTGTCACTCACAAGAGACCACTAAGAAAAAAAACCATACTAAATAAATGAAGCAACTTTGGAATATCTACTTGTAGTCTTCTCCTTTATTTAAAATTTTGGTCAAAGTTGCTTATCTTATTTTTCCTCAAGACTTCTTAAATACTCATTTCTTCAGGGGCAAATATGGGGAAAATATTTAGCTTAAATTTATGAGGGAGGAAACCTTGCATTGCAAACTGCCTTTTCAATACTCTACACCATGAAAACAAGTATTTCTTACTCTGGTCTCTCATTGATTGTTCCCAATTTTGCTAGAAGCCTAAACAACCTTCCATTTTGCACCTCCTAGAAAACAAGAAAGAGGTTATTAAAGTTTCTGAAACATAAAATTAAGACACTTATTTGCAAAATATATACAGTAGTAATGCCAATGAAGCACTATTAATTGCAATGATTTATTTATTCTAAGAGGGTATAGTTTTTTTCAGAAAGAGATCAAATGCATTATATATTGTGTATCGGTAGACCAATGCTAATTTTAACACTTCATATGATAATGTGGAGATTTAACAACTAATGACACCTTGCTGCCCCAGCAGGAACTGGATCTGGTAATCTATTTATTTATGGAAATATAAATCTAGTCTATACTTACAGGTATGGTAAAATATATTAAGTTAAAGAATATGTTAATATATATACACAGTTATCAAGACCTGTAGAAGTGTACAGTATAATAACTTATTTCAGGTCAAGATGAGAAGGAACATAATCTACCAGATTTGTTTTTCAGAAATGCTTTGTAGGCCATTACTAGTAAATCTTCACCAATAATAATATCAGACTAACATTCAAATTACAATTGATTCCAAATATAATTTTGAAAGAAGTTTTTCCAAAAAAAGCTAAACTAAGTCTTAAAACAGTATAAATTCTGAGCCCATCAATGACAGAGACAAGGCAATGAGAACAAGCTCACACAAAAGACAGAACATTAGAATTATAGATGCTTAGAATATGCACAATTGAAAAATTTATTTCATACATTTTTCCTCATCAATTAGGATACAGTAAAGAGTTACATCCTAGCTTACATTACACTGTGGATTAATCTCTTGTTTAAGTAAAAGCGGCTCAAAGCTGGCAGGAAAAAAAGATTCTCTCCTGATATTATTCATACTCTCCAATGGCCCAGCCCTCCAACATTATTCACACTATGCTGCATCTCATTCCATGCACGATCATATTGATTTCAAATTAATTCAGGCCGGAGTAGATTACTGTGCAGAGCTGGGTAAATAAAGTAGGTCAAGGTGATAATAGCTTGACCTCAGACAACCTATGGGTTGCAAGACTTCTATTATCAGTCCAAAAAACACACAGCAGAACAGCTTGTACCAGAACTGTAGCTACATTTACAGATTGACAGGGAAGACTTACCTTGTTCAGCTAGCAGAAGTCTACACAACCTCCAAATAATTTTTTGGTATGTGGCCAAATACACAAAAGCCCCAACCACATCTGCCTTGCAGATTCCCAGTCAATGGTGACACAGCTGAGCAACAACAGTGACACTAAGTCTCCAGGTGGCCTCCCTGCAGGCTTGGTAGCCTGTAGGGCAGGGAGCTCTTCTACAGAGTGGATTAGAGGACTTGAAAAACTGAGGCTTTGGATGCTGTGACATACAGATGATGGGAATATTAAGGTGAGGAAGGAAAGGGATAGAGTAATGGCGTCACTGCTGTGTGAAATGTGAGCATTACGGGAGTAACAAAGTATTCATGGCTTCAGGAAGACAAAGTTATTAACGACATACAAACCACCTCCAGTCTTGTTCTAATACTCTCCCCTATGCATCTGCTTTGGGGCAATCAATGAAGAGAGGGTACCAATCTAGATTTAAGGGATACAGTAGCTCTGATGTTACTGAGGATGTGGTAGTACAAACAAGTTATAGCACGACAGCTAATCAGCAACTGCTATTTATCACTGCCAGGTAAACAGCTATTGCCAAACCGGGGGCTATGCAACAACTTGTAGTGGCTCTGCTCACCTGCCAGTGCCAAGCAACTGCTACAAACAACCTGACTGAAAATGTGGACTGCTTAATGCTGATTACAGGACAATCTCCATCTTTATTATAGGAAAAAGTCCACCTGCCCAAATTTGCGCAGGCGCATCGGGCCACCTTGACGCGAAATGATCATAAACGTCTTCAGAGCAGGAGTAGTGGTTGACTCTGATAGAGTGGGCACCTGTCATCTAGAGCTCTGCATCCAAAGTAGATAATGGCCTTGCTCTTCTACAGCTCTTTGCTTCTGATAGATTTCAGTATCTTTCACTAGGGAGGGAAAAACTGTTATCCAACAAGCCAATGGTGGAGAAATTAAGAGAACCAGTCCATCAGAATCCCAACCATTGGTCTACTGCCTCTTAAAAAAAATTTCTCAATGAGGGTATGTAATGGAAAGGATTCATAAGACTTGATTAAATCCTTAAAAACTTAATACCCTATCCCACACATATCTTCAGCATCATGAAAGTCTTCTGTAATGTATCTCAGTCTTGTTAGAAAATCCTGTGCTCAGTGGCTTCTGATGAGCAGACACCCTTTCCTGTTGAACAAATACACACTCACATGGGACAAAGTACATATTTCTTTTGTAGCTAGCACTTGATACCTTGACTGAACTTGATAGACCAACCAGACCCACACAGCAAGAGGTGCATACTTCAGGGAAACTGAGGATGGCAGCCTTTACCTCCATGATCTAGCATTCAGTTGGAAAGGAAAACGTCTGAGATAAGTAAAGGGACACTGGAATCCAAATCTATCCAAGAATTTAAAAGCAACATTTGTTGCTGTATAACCTCTAGCACAAACTACATGATCTAGTGTGGGATGGCATACATGGCCTTATTTACTCAGAATACTACTTTTTAACCATTCTATAAAGAACGTCTTTTCCCCAAGACTGCTAGTTGGACATGAAGATGTTACTTTAGTTAAAGCCCAGCTGAGGACATCCTAAAACTAGTGGTTCTTGGAGTTTTTGGACTTTCAATACCTTGAGTTCAGAGTTCTCAATTCTGCAGGCAGATTACTTAGGTTGCTAAACAAACAAAAGGAAAAAACAGTAGAAAACATACCCTTTCCAGGTACAGCTGTAGGAATACTGACTATAGGTCCTCCTGTAGGAATTACTAAATTATTTACCTTTGCAAGGTCTTCCTCTATTACATCATTTCGCATTTGAGCAGCATCCAACTGAGTATAGAATCGTGCACCAATCATAGGCATGATATCATTTACACTGCGAAGCCTGTTTTGGTCGGTCAGCAAATACCTGCCAAAATATCCCCACCCCCAAAAAGATTACTTAAACATGCTGCAAATGCCAGAGAGATCATCCTGATGTCTATTTAATACAGAAAGTTTACAGTTGCAGCATTTCTTAAAAAAATATATACTAACAGAGAAAACGTGTTAACTTACATGTATACATCTAGTCAGTTATTTATACAAGATAGGAGCATACTTTCACAGAACTGCATAGTTCACTCACTCAAACAGCAAGAACGTACTCAAAAAGAGAGAAGACACAAAGATTCAGATTGTCATGCAATTGTTTTTCAAATGAGGGAGGGGACAGATTTCTACTTTTCCCCTCTTAGGCTGCAAGAGGAGAAAGGCTGACTATACTAAAGAACAACATAAAATAACATGCAGCCAAGAAAAAGTAGCGCTCAATCCTTTGGTCAAAAAGGCAATGTGCCTATTTCTCAACACCTTCTGAAACTGTAAGATAATACTAGCATATTACTATGGTAGATAACAGGCAACGAAGCCCAGTATTGAAGACAACTTAAAATGCTTGTTCTGTTTAAGCTCCTAATTCTTATTAGGAGCTTTAACAGCACTTTAATAAAGAAATGACATTGATTTTATTAGATACACCATGAAAATATACATTATACAAACAAATTTTAAATTATGTCTGCACAGTCAATGCATCATTAAACAATTCAGTGACAGTAGTTATATCTGTAATCTTACTTTCATCTAAAAATATCATTTGACATTTTCATTTGTATGTTTAAAAAAAAAAAGTAGTAATTCCCTTTAAAAGATTTATTAAGCAAACTTACAAAATCAGATTCTTCAGATCAGAGGAATAGTTGATTGTCACCAGTTCCATTGCTTTCTGCAAATTCTCTCTCTGAATTCCTGATAAAGAATTGCAAGCCAAAGCCAATACAACTTTCCCCAGGGAGATCAGATCTGCTTGCTAACAGGGAAAACACACAGAGATAAGATTCTTAGTATAGATAAATATTACCTATGGTACTAGATGGTGTTTAAAAAGAGACAGTTCTTCAATAATCTTAGAAGAATTTGAGCACCTAAAATAAGTGCTATTCAAGTCATAGTTCAATATGACTGTTCACATTAGAGTAGTCAAAACATAGAGGAAAATCTGTCCCGATACCTAGCAATTTCTAGGTACTACATTTATCTTTGAATGCTGAAAATTCACCTAATTTTTAGCTTAAGGATAGTACCAGAGAGAACTCTTGTGTAGTGAGCAGAAGCTCTGCAAAGAGGTTCTCCTAACCACCCACCTGCTGGCTCCTGACGAGTTAAGGAGTTGGCGGCAAATAGAGCAAGTCTTCTCAATACAAGATGCAGAAATACCTATCAAGGATTATTTGTTAAAACAGAAACATCATTTGCTGAACTCTTATCTTTTCACACTGGCCATACAGTGTGAATTCCACACTGGAATCCACACCAGATTCCAGCAAATGATGTTTCTGTTTTAACAAAGAGCTCAAAGATTTTATCTCTGATGGCCAGTATGAAAAGATATGAACTGCCTGAAATAACTAGCCAGGAACAGGCCTGTATGGCTGACAAATTGAGCAGCATCACATTTTATGAAGAAATCCTTAGTGTTACTAAACACTTTCCTTAAAAGTAGAATTGCTCTTAAAAGATGAATGCTGCATACAGGCTGCTTTGCCACAACAGAAAATTCTGCCAATTGTAATAGACAGCCACCAGAAATTATTCTGAAAAGCTATACCAGATTTTAAAGCCCACCCCTAAAAACAGGAGCCTAGTTTAGTAGCAGACAATGACATTCATAGCAAAAGCTGCCTGACTCTTTCCATGGAAAGGCTTTCAGCTGCACACAACTTGGCCAAACTTGAAACACCTGCAGCTTTCCATGCTAGATGCCTGCTTCAGACTGAATTTAAGAGTCAGCAAGAAATACAAATTTAGGATTTTCCTGAGCTTTTTTCCTGAGAAAGTAAGATATTTTTGCAGAAGTAAAAAAGTGAAAGCTACTAATTATCAAGAACGTCAGCTCCATAGGCTAGAGCAAGGCTATGCTGTCTAGCAGAGAACGCAGTCATACAAGAAATACACCTGTCATTTCTGTAAGAAAGGCCAAAAATTTGGCAGCACTGCAACATTAAAAGTTCTGTTTAGAATTTGGCAGCTTTAGGAAAGTGCTGCGATGGTGAACATGCCACAGCCCCTCACAGCTCTTCCACCCAGAAGGGTAACCATGTTTGCTGCCTCTGGCTGCAGTAACTGAGCAGAGCTTTCCCTGCAGCCACATCTCCCAGGTGTTGAAGGACAGAGTAAAGAAAACTTTTCCAGGTCTCTCAATGTCCCTGCTGTTTCCATATCAAGTTTGATTAAGCAGCACAATTTAAACATGGATATGCAACATGGCAGAAGTTAAAAAGCATGATACTCTTGTAGCTAATGAAGACAGAAACAGGATGTGGAAAATGAGACAGAAATAAGGACAAAGTGGTGGAGAAGGAGATGTGACTGGCATTTGCTAGACTTGATTTCTTAAGGAACCAAGAATTAGTATTAGTTCAGCATTCCTTTGTACTTTGGTAAAGAGAAACGAACCACAGCAACAAACCCCATTTTGGTGGGAACCCACTTGCTTCCACTACCAAGCAGTCAATTTGAGCAGCAGAGGACACTGCTATAGTACTAAACAGAGGAATCTTGCTGATGCAGTATCTATACAGAGACATATGTCACCTGACACAATCGCATTTTTTTTTTTCTCCTCTAAAAGACTTAGAAGAAATATGTGTTTGTATTAACCACAATCTTTCTTCTTTCTGCAGTCCCCTACTTTATGCTTAATACCTTCCAACTTTTAGAAATTCATGAGGATGTATCCTATATAAATTCTCTATCGTCACACAACCCTGAGACACCAAAAATACACAACTTCAGGCAAGACACTATGAAAACGTAGTCTTCCTTCCTCATAGGTGTTTTCATAATACGGATTGCATTAGATTTTAAAAATGGTTAAGAAAGAGTCTTACATTAACATCAGCCAGGAAATTCTAAAATCGGGCATTTGGGTTTTTGAGCGTTTGACTCACAACCTTAATTTTTGTTTGTTTTGCAAATTACATCTAATAGAAGAACTGGCAGAGATGATGCAACACACCAATGCAGCCTCAAACACACACGTTTCAAATTACAGTCAATGCTTAACTTGTTTTAGTTGCAAAAGTGGCTTGGATTCATCCCACTAATTTTAGGAACTTAAACTTCAAGCGATTCAGTTAAGAGTCTGATAGATTTAAGATATCTGTAATTCTGCAAGACAATTCAGATTTCAAGCGAGCTGAATTGCTCTCTGGAGGTGCCTCACTATTCACTGACAGCTAAAAACCTGAAAGAAAATGTTATTACTATGCCCAATGTTTGAAGTTTTACAAGTGCACAACGACAGGCAGTAGTTTTCCTGTGTGATAGGGGAATCAGAATACCGCGAGTTGGAAGGGACGCATAAAGATCAGGATTTATGGAAGTCAGATTCCTATTTTAGAAGGGACAAAACTACCATCCACTGACCAACTCTATCCATTCAGACAGGGTACACAACTTCCCAGAAGCTGGGGTACACCATCCTTTCTATAAGGAACCAATCCACACATGCCTGTTAAGCCCTAACCTCCCCTCTGAAAACATCCACAGATTCAGCTCTTCCTGCTTCTAGGCAGAGAAAGGTTAAAGGAGGCACACGAGAACTGCTAGAGCTCCTTGGAGCAGGGATACCAGAAATAAATGCTGTATTCCCATAGCAGCCTTGCTAGCGCAAGGTACGGATCAACATTAGGTATGATCATTTCCGTTTATACTCCATATTGTGCTTTGCATGTATCTATGGATGACACCAGTTCCTTCTGCCACAGACCTGCCAGAAGACTCTTGCTATGGTAACTATCAACAGTGACTATTAAGCCATACCAAGTTGATTCTCAACTTCAAGGAAAAGCTTTATACCTTTTAAGCACAGGCTGGCTTTTGTTCAAAAATGTACCTTGCATGCAACTAATGACCATTTAATTAGCAATTCAATTCACAACTGTAACCTGTACCAACCTATCTTTTTATCTTCTGAAAGCTCTGCCAGTAAAGATTTTATCACCATCACCTAGTTCATTGCTAGGAATATTAAATAGCATTAGACTACAAACCAGCCCCTAGGAGATAAACTCAGAAACAGCCCTCTTCATTAATGTCTCCCTGTTATCAAATGAATTACAAATACGTCAGTGAGCAATTTAAAAGTTAATTGAATAGGTACCCTTTCCCTTCTGCATATTTTTTTTTTTTAAATATTAAAAAGGTATGTGCTACTATGCCAAATGCCCTGGAGATACCTCAGCATTTTATACACTTGGCTTTATCAGCCAGACATGGAAGCTAGTCAAATAAATCTTATTTTTGACAAGATCCATTTTCCATAAACTCTTTGAAACTGACGTTACTTTTTTGTTTATCCTGTTCCACTGCTTTGCTTGGATCAATATCAGCTCAACCACTCTACAATTCTGTGGATTCACTTATGCTTTTGAGTTCTGGAATTGCACTTAGAAGTACCTCCAAGTTCCTAGATTTTCTGATTATTTATTTTTTTTTAAAGTCAACATTAATACTACAGATGCCTCTTCAGCTATTTTCTTTAAATTTGGGGAGATGTATGTAGAAGTTATTTTTGTTTGCTAAATTAAAAACATTTACTTTGAGCAAATATAACCTTATAGCCCTCGTTAAATCAATAAAACTTATGTTTTCTCTTCATTTTGTATGGAGAGGACTCACGTTCATTTTATTCCAAATACAGAAATATTTATTAAACATTTCTACTGTTTCCTACATCACCATTTACAGTTTTGCCATCTGTATCTCATAACTGACTAACACAAGACTTAAGGATTGTGGGGTGGGAAGTGATGTGCTGGAATTCATACAGGTTTAACACCTTGCTTTTAATGCAAATGGCCATTCACATTTCATTTACTTCTTTTTAGCTTCCCTTATTGTTGCCTTTAACTCTTAAATGATCATATAAATTAATGTGTTTAACACAGATTGTAAAGAACAATTGCATTCCTTTTACATAGCGCCTCACTGTTCTGGCCAAACTCTTTCCTATCTATATTAACAATGGGAAATAGCCAGAAAGTGACAAATGCTAACAAAAATATACCTTCCTCCATTGAAGACAGCAACAAGGAAATGCATATTAGCTGGGCAGTAAACCAAGAGATAACCTACATTTTTAACAGTCACAGGAGTCCCAGAGGAATTCAGGAACTGGGTCATGGATCAAGAGGAAAAAGGACAAGCAGCAGCTGTTATTTTGAAATTTTATCTGTCTAGGGCAAACAAAGGTAGAGGATGATAAACGACTCCTGAATTTCAAGGAGCGAACTCAGTCCAGAATCTCTGAAGGAACAAAATGGATAGTGAAAGCCTAGCCCTTCTAGAGGAAGCGACAAAAAAGAAGGCAGTACTCCATTTTCTAACTCCTGTTTAGATCTTCCCAACTATGTATTTAAAAGTACTTCTTTTCTGGTTTAGCAACAATAGCTGAACAATTTGGATACTAACAATGTATAAAACATGCAAAAACATTCCCCCTAAACAAAACTAGGCATTACCAAGCAAGTTAGTTGCCAAGTGTTGGGCTGCTATGGTGGTAAATGGTTTTGACACATTCATGTACCTGCGAGTATTTTTAGATTTGTACCTCCAAGTACATTGAACGTTTTGCTTTAAAATTACTTGAATGTCATAACATCTCAGGAGGATCTCTTTCCCAGATGCAATTAAAATAAATTTGAAGAAGTATTTATACTAAAAAAATCTCATTACATTTTTAGGCATGGAATCCCTCACTTGCATGTATTCCTATCTTCTCTCAGCTGTTTTCCACTAAATGATTACCAAAAGCCCATTGATATGTAGCTGGGCAGGGGGGAAATCCTTTGATGTACTCAAAATACACTGAAAATTGCTTTACTGTATCATTCAAAAAAAAAAAAAAAGTTGCTATGTTCTAGGACATGGTCTCCAATAAGCTAGTTTCTGCCTGGCCAAAGTGCAAACATTTCATTTATTACTGGAACACTCTGAATGAGCAATTTTCTTACAGTGAATAAGCTCAATTAATGAAAATAAATTAAATCCAACTCCCTACTATAGTGTTTCGCTCCCAGTACGGACAGGGTATGTGATGACTGCTGAAGCAAAGTACTTTACCCTGAGGGGAAGTTAGGGAAAGAGGCACTCCTGTACACAGTGATGCTCCAGATGACTGTGGAACAGTTTTTGTTAAGTCTAAAGGGATTCTTCTTAATTCAGGAATTATGCAGAGTCCACACTTCAGAGAATGCCAGGAGAGCACCAAAAAACTAGGAGCCTAAAATAAAGATACACTAGAACCTTTTAGGAGCGAGGAGAAGGCCTAAGTGCAGTTATTTAAAAGATCTCTTACTCCTCTGTGAACAGGTATTCAACACTGAGTTATTTTTGTTAAAATAACAAAAGAGAAAGCAGAGCAAAAACTGTTACTGAACCATTATTTTTTATCTCTAACACTAAATGTAAGATTTTTCTTCTCCTTCTCCTTCATATTTCCAACCATTTCTGATGTAAGTTTGTTAAATACTAATAGTTCAACCTGTTTGGCGAGTTTGCTGAAATTTTAGAAGCAGAAGATAGCAAAATGAGCGTTCACATTTCTAAACTACAAGCAAACTTTAATAATGCATGGCAGAACCAAGATCAAATAAGGATCAAAAAAATACAGTTATTTAGAGATAGATATACTGGACTACAGTGTAATTAAAATACTTGTCTTCAAAAAGGAATCACACTGGTTTTCAGCACTCCCCGTGCCAAGTCACCAACCTATGGCGCTGTTGTCTTACCTGAAACTGAGCCATTAATGCCAGTGGATTATTTTGACTGTTGTCAAATGTCAAAACGTCAAAGATTCCAACACAATTAACTCGTAGCCTTTAGGAACAAGAAGAGAAAAAGGAAGAAGTGTCATTAAATTTTGTTGGTTACTCAATTTTTCCTCTAGCATTCACTGAATGCTTTGATATGATAAAAATGTCATCAGTACTTAGCAAATTACTATGAAGCAGAAAATACTATTTGATAAACTGTAACAGACAGTCTTCAGTTTTCAAATAAATCAACAAATTTATAAATTGTCAGTAGTGGATCTGAACAGTACTTTGAGGATAATGCATACGTCTTCCCAAAATATGTTTAAAATGAAATTTAAAAAAATTTACAAGTTTTAGCATGTATTCATTTTTAGTCTCATGCCAGTTAAAAGTAACAGAACTTTGTAGTTAGACTTTGTTATTTCCATAACAGGGGTGTGGTCAGCAGCTACCATGAACACAGATCACAGTACACAGTGAGAATGAACACTTCCATTACCTTGTTTTGCCCGTTACTAGAATCTTTGTTGGATCCATAACTCGGCACGCCAGTCCTGCTGTATGAATGGTCCGTAATGCAGAGCTGAGCTGCACAATATATGCCCATATCAAAGACTCTGGAAGCAATCCAGCATGCTGCCGTGGTAGAGGTCCATCATGCTGACCTAGAAGCAAAATGTTGTAAGCATCAACAAAAGGCTACTACAAAAAATTAAAGTTAGCACATTTTGAATGATACAATTAATTCACATACTCATTTCATTCAACTCTGAACAGTCCTCAAAAGACTTATTTGTTGTGCTTTAATGGTTGGGTTGGGGGCTTTTTTGTTTGGTTTGAGTTGGGTTTTTTTGGAAGGACACCACATTTTAAAATGTTGACAATTCATTAGGCATTATTTTCACTCTCACGTTCACGAAAACTATGCTGATTTTTAAAGTTTAGCATGAATAATCACTGCAAAAAGAGCACTGGTTAGAAATTCCTGAAAGTGGGTGGTACATCAAAATATGCAGGTACTTCAGAAGTAAGAATGCCGGTATTCTGAAACAACGAGCATGTACCACAATAGCTGCAACAGATCACATTTTACCTCCTTTATTGTAGGAAGGCTTACAAATTAAACATTGTCTGTCATCTGATAAGACGAAATAACAAGCTAGTTTCAAATCACATGGACAAATCAGACTGGAAGATTTGGTGGCTAAACATCACTGAACACAGCTTCACGTACGTTCTGCTGCAACCCAAGTCCCTGACAAGTCATCACTGCAGGAGATCTGTTCAATGGGCCATATGAAAGCAATGCATCACTCCCCTTCTAAATGGATTTGTGGTCCTCTTTTCAAAAGTAAAAGTAATTCTTTGCAAACACACACCCAAATTCTACATTCAAACTGTTTCTGAGTAATACTGAGCCAGAGAGGAAAAAATAAAGATACAGATAACAAATGTTATTTTTAGTAAGATGCACGTAATACAAAGAGGTTGCTACTGTTTGCATGGCACAAAGCTGAAGTAAGAGAAGAAAATACATCCAGAGTAAGACAGTGCCTCTCAATTTTACAAAACATGATAGGCATTTCATGAGATTGCCTCAGTACTGATTTTCCTAATTTTGAGGCCAGTAATATCATCCGTATTCAGTAAAATCATGTAAGCATCCAATTCAGCTGTAAACTGACTGCACTCCTCTCCTCCAAACATTTATTTGTTTTTTTATCCCCCCCCCCCCCCCCCCCCGAGCATATCAACATCTGTGCACTTGCTCAAAATAAGTTTGTGTGTGTGTGCTTGCATGTGTATGCACAAACACATATATGCAAGAGTTAAAAAGTGAAACAGATTACTGGAAAACTTTTACTTCAAAATTTTCCTGATTTCAGGGTGATGGGCTGGGAATGTTCCCAGCTTTCTTTTCTGAGCTTTTTAGTTCAGTTCATTTTTCAGGTTTAAGGTGCTTTGGTTTAGATTACAAAGATCAAGACACTGACTCCTTTAAATAGCAACAAGCCTGGCATGTCTACTGAAGGCTGAATATAATGAGATATTCTTTGTTTCTTCTGGCCTCCTGATGAATCATTATGCAAATAACATCCCACAAACCAGCATACCAGAAGTTTCACGCAGCAAACCTTTTTCCCCTCATGATTCTCTCTTCTTCAGCATGACAAAAATTATGATGATACAAAGTGACTGAGGAGATATAACCTCCTTTATTAGTCGAGGCTCTTTCTTTAGTTACTACTTGCTACAGAATACACTTCATATTTGCTAAACAGCAATATATGTGATATGTTTAACAGGAATGCATATGGACACTGTAAGACAGTTACATCTGTGTGAAATAAATATTTCCAGAACACAAATGTTGCTACAATATCCCAAAGAGAGAGAAAAGCCAAAACTTGGGAGTTATTTTTCTGCATGCAACTTAAAAACAACAGCACTTGCCCTTTGATTTCCAGATAAAGGCAACATAACCAAGAGAATATTCAACATACACTGAAAAGCTGAAAGATCCGAGTTCAACACAGCTTCTCCCCCTCTATCAGAACATCTCAATCAAGGAACAACATTATTTTACTACTGGAAAGACTCGCTTGAGGCTACAGCCAAATTGAGGCTGCTGCTTTCAGACTGGTTGGCTGCACCCCACGTTCCCATACACTAAAGGTACAAGCTAAAACAGTGAAAGAATCAGTTTTGAAATGCCCTCTTACATATCTATCTGTTCAAAACAAGTAAGATTAAAACCAGTTCAGTTTGCTGCAATGTTGACTACAAAGTACATCCCATGAAGGCCCATCCAGCCCGCCACAGATGGCACTTGAGCAAGGACCCAAGGAGATGAGACCCAAAAGCTTACTCTTCAGACAAAACACAAAAAGCTTTGGAAAGCTTTCCAAAAAGCACTCAACACAGTGAAAAAATGTAAGAAGAATATAAGAAAATGTTATAAAAATGACCAGAACTACTTTCTGCCAAGCAGTGGTATTTTAGAGGCTTCATGGTTGATTTGAAAAAGGCTTCCTACCACAGGCTGAATCCACAGCCACAACATGCAAAATTTCAGATTCTGTTCTTCCCACCTACTGCAGGGCAGACTCTCCCACTACTTTCATCTCTGAGATGCAGAGCACAGATACTAATGGAGAAGATTAAAAATTAAAGAACTGCCATTCCAAAAACACAGGTTATCCATTATTTTTCCTTGCTGCGTTAAAATAAACTCATTGTCAACATTATTTATTTATTTCTAAGTTCTGTGGTATGATGTTCTCTGCTGAGAAAGAAAAGTCCCCTTTGCACTGGTGTGTGTTTATGTGTATACTTCTTTTTTGTTTGTTAAAAAAAGCATTCAAATGAAATTCAGTTCCCCAGAGCAAGGATAAAGCCAGGGATAGTCCCGGGGTGGGAAGGAAGAGCTGGGACCACCAGTAGCAGGACCTATTTTATATCATCAGGAACACTGTCAGAAAGCATGCTAACAAACAGCAATTCTCATCAGACAGTTATGGGAAAAAAAAAAAATAAAAAGCCCAATGAAAGATTTAGCTGCTCACTAAACTGAGCCTCTCATGCCTGTAAATCAGGCTTCTACATTGAGAACTGTGACTTGTTCAGTGTTTGCTTAGTGTTCCTGAGTTAAAGTACTGAAAGTAAGATAAATGCAGTAGCCTTCATTTCTTCCCCTTCTCCAGGGAAACCTGCGCTTCGGTTTTACATTTCCCAGTTTTCAATACACAGAATGGTTCTGAACTACTAGTGCAGCACTACATTTTGTAAAAAAATCTGAAGATATTGAAAACTTGAATTTACTTTGAAAAAGTTGTAGCTTTTGGCAAAGGTTTTTAGGATAATTATTAGTCACATATTTTGTCCTCAACAACATCATGTTGACTTTCAGTATTCATATATTCTTTCTCCTGATCACGGTTTAAGTACACAACTTACTCCTTTTTCAATGGAAGAGGTATTTTTTGAAAGAGCATTCAGCAACTGGGGACGCAAAAATTGTGCATTTTTGTGCATTACATACTACTACAAATGTGTCCAAAGGAAAACAAGGTCCAGAAAACTTGCCTGTCTTCATTAGAAAGTATTTGTTTGCTGAAAAGCAGAATCTGAGGTGCTGAAAACTACTATTAACAGCATGTACAACAACGTTTAATTACTCAGAGTGCTTTTAATAAACAGGCCAAAGGACATATTAAAGGCATGCTTATCTCTGCCAACCACAAAAATTCATCAGGACAAAGAAAAAGCCTTACTGGCAGCAGTGGATAGCTACTGTTAATTTGCCAGCATTTTCTAGCCAATAGTTTTAAAATGCGTACATTCCAAATGCGGTTTACCATTTAATTATTGGACTGTTAAGAACAACATTTCAGTACTTTTGGGCTAACTTGCTAATTTAAAGAGAACATCATTTCTGCAGAGACAAATGCACCAACATCTATTATAGTCTGAAGTTAAGAAATATCAGAAAGGTGGAAGAAAACCAACAAGTTCCAGAATGATAGATTTAATGTTTAGATACTTTGATAGAAATAAAAGTGTACTGAGGAAATATGAGGAATGAGAATTAAAAAAAAAAAGTGCTTTTCAAATCAACGTACTCCAAGTAATAATTAACTGAAAAGTCACACTCCTGATTTTAAGACTTGTGAAAATTTAGTAAAATATGACAGAACAACATCAGATTATCACACTGTACCACCTGAAGAAAGAAGATATTTCATTGCATAAAGAACACAAGCAATAAATTCTATAGAATTCAGAAGCAACAGACATTTGTTTACAGTATAAAAATAAACACAAGCTGCTATTTTTTTTCCACACCAAATCTCTTCCAAAGTAGTTCTGCAACAGGGTGTGTAAATAACATGGCAAAAAGAAAAAACCCAAGACTGACCACACTGACACCAGTGACATGCAAGACAGCTATGTAAACCATAATCCTCATCTTTTAACTGTTGAAGTCTCATGTTGCCAACTGGAGTGTTCAACATAAATAAGGTTGCATACCTGAAATCAAATTCTCTGAGTTCACTGATCAGGTTCACAGTGTTGTGCCTCCTAAAACCTTTAAAAGCAACTGTACTAATCTGGGCCTCATGCTGCAGAGTACCCAACTTCCATCCATTCCCCTGCTTCTCTTGGGAGTCTCCTCTAGGCAGGCAGACGGCCAAGAAACTCTGTGAGGGGATGGAGAAAGGATCCGTGAAGGCAGGCAATTCTGAGAAATCAAGTTATAGGTATGCAATCTTATTTTTCTCTCAAATTGCTCCTTCTACTGAGGACCAGACTAGAAAGCAGCAGTTACCAAAAAAGAAAGGCCAAAGCAAAGATGTGCAGAAAGATTTGGCAAAATTGGGGAATTTCAGGTGAGTTTTTTTTCCTAATTTATCCAATAAAAAGGCTGGAAGAGCAGGTAATGAGAAGTGCCACAGGCAAGAGAGAGTTATCTTCCCTGTAAGTTCTGCCACAACAGTTCATTTTAATTAAATAATACTTTGGTTTGGCTGAACAGAAATTGATGTCTTATTTCCAGTTTCAAACCATCCCTGTCTATAGAAGGAAGTTGTGAGTAGGTCAAATAAATGGTCCAGATAGCCCACTGGCCTGTTTCAAAGACACACTAAAATCAGAATAGTAGCTTGCAGTAGATACCTGAGGGTATGAACACAAACAAATAGAATACTCTACTAGCCTCCAATGATTTGCAGCTCAGAGAACTCCTGAGCTAGAGATAGCGTCTTTGCAGTTAAGAGTCCTCAAGTATTTTTCCCCTATGAGTAAGCCCACTTTCCCCTTGAACCCAGGTAAATGTCCACGATAATCTGTGACAAAGTTCCATGGCTTAATTATCTTTACACAGGTTTTTAATTTGCTACCTGGCTAGTTTCATTCATCAGTTCCTAGTTCTAGGCTGGAAAAAACAGCAAATTATTGTTGCTTATTCATTTTTTTCTTTATCCCTGATGATTTTTCAGACACCTACCATATTCCAGTCATTTTTAACCTCATCATGTTCCTGTCCATCTTTAAGAGTATGAAAAGTATTATTCCACTTTGCTGTTCTTCATACAGAAGCTGTTCCATGCATTTGATCATCCCTGTCACCTCTTCTCAACTTCTTTGCTGTTCTTCTACACCCTTCAAAGTGTGTAAGGAGGACCACAACTACAGATACAGTCTATGATGCACCCACACCTTGAACACCATGTCTTCCATTTCATTGTTTACTCTTTTCTTAATAGTCTACAACAATCCAATTCCTATTTACTGCTATTCAGCAAGAGGAAAATATTTTCCTTAATCTACTTAACTATAACCCCAGATCTATTATTGAGTGGAAACAGCCAAAACAGAGGCCATAATTTTATGTTTAGAGTTATGCTTTTCCCCTCAATCACATTTGTTTACATCACCTGCTAGATTATTGCCAAGAGTCCCAGTCTTGTAAGATCCTTCTGCAATCCATCACAATTGGCCTTTGTTTTTAACAATCCAAATAATTTGGTATTATCAGCAAACTTTGACAGACCATTATTTATCTTTGGTGTAAATAAGTGAATGTGTTAAGAAATACAACTCCCAGCACATATTCTTGCGAGATCCCATCAGTGATCTCCCTTCACTGTGAAAATCAACTGTTCACTCTTACTCTGTTTCTTATCTTCTAACCAGTTATTAACCTAACCAAGCACTTTCTCTTTTATCTCATGGTCACTTAGTTTCTTTTAGACACTCTGATGGTCTTCATTGAAAACCCAAGATCTTATCTACTGGATCTTCATTCAAAGAACTTTGACAGATTAACAAGACATGACTGCCCTTTATAGGAGCAAAACTTAATTCTTTTCCACTGTGACAAAGGAATGTGTCCCCAAGAATTTTATTATAACTTTTATTATTTTATCTAGAACAGACATCATTCTTCTGTAATACTCTAGAGAGGTATAAAAACATAACAAGGACTGATTTGCATGGAAATTGAAAACCATGGGTGGGAGACACTCAGAAGTCTAGTCCTGCACGTAACAGTCATTTACCTGGCAGTAGGTGTTCCAGGTTTATCCTACTAAATCAGTTTCACATCAGGCTCACTGAATTTGTAATTATTATTCTCTGACTTGCCACAGGATATGACAAGTCAAACTACGGTTTCCTCTGAGATATTACCACCAAAACCAATGGTGGAACTCAAGTTCCAGCCTCACTTACACCAATCAGCTCAGTGCAAAGCCAGTGGGAATTATTCAGTATATATAGGGGATCTACAAGCCTTTGAATGTATTTACACACTACCAGTCCACTATACTCTGATCAACCAGATAGCCAAGTAAAGTTTGCCATGTCAACCTTGAAACAGATTGAATTCACAGCTAAAGGCTCTAGTTTCAAAAGGCACAAGAAAGAAGAAACCTTAGCTTCTGCTTCTCTTTATACACTGGCAGCCTAAAGACATTTAGGGAACATCTACTCTAATAAAATAAACAAGGCCAGGTCATAGTCCTCTGGTTGTCCCTACTGCTGGATCTAATTTCAGGGTTGGTCCTGCATAGAGCAGGAAGTTGGGCCAAATGAGCTCCGAGGGTACGTTCCTACCCTAAGTCGTTCTGTGATTCCATTCAGCTGTGAGCATCTCTTCCTCAGCATGGCACTGGGCTCTACTAATAGCTTTGGCCTGTTCTGTTCCAGACAACATCTGGATGCAGTCTGTGGGACTGCATGGGTCACGAACTGATCCTAATAGGCAGTATGATTGGCAGCATACTGTTTTGGAGGTGAAGAGGCTTTAGCCATATAGATATGAGCTCTGCTGGGTGACTTGCTGAGCCACAGACCATGCTGTCACAGATTTTATTTATGAATGTAGATGTAGCTTTAGTGACTCCCTTGAAGCCATAGCATAAATCTGAAAAAAAAAAATCAGACCTATGACGTGAAGTTTGTGTCTGAAAAGAATACATGTTACAGGGATTTTTCAATTCATTTCTTGTCTTAACTAGCACTTCACATTTCAAAACATTAAGTAACATACTGCCTAATTACTCCTCATAATACTTTATGAGGAAGAAAAAAAAATTTTAAGTGAAAGGCACCTGAACAGCAAGCATCAAATTGACATAGCATATGTCTTTTATGATCTTGGAAACACCTCCAATAAGTGTCAGGTGTCACTCAGTGACAGACCTGTAATTAGGACCCCAGAGTTCTTGGCTCCCAATCCTGTTCAAACTTATTTCCCTGTCAAAGAATTGTAATTCCCTTACAAACTGATGTCAATTTTGCAAATTAGTCAGAAGTCAAATGTGATCAGAAAAGTAAATTGTTCATTGTTAGACTTTTACCTTAACTTTTAACTCATTATACTTTTCTGTTATTTAAAAAAAAAATTCTATTCAGAAATTTTACAAATAGAAAGTGAAGATCAGCTTATGATATGACAGAACTGATTAGCTAAAAAATTAAGTTGGAAGACTATTTATGACCAGTTATTTACTGCTTAAGTATTAGAAATAGTTTGCAGACGTATTGTATGATAATGTAATGTATTTTCCTTACCCCATTTTCGTTTTGTGAAATAGGCATCAGCACTAGGGTCATTGAAGTGTCTGCTCATCATAGTCTCTCCTCCAGCATGAAAATCATATGCAAACACAAGAGCTTAAAAATAGAAACAGGTGACAATTACTAACTCAAGCATATTTAGGAAAAAAGTCTCAACACATCAGTTGGGGGCGGGGGGGGGACACAAAACCAAAAAAAACTTACAATGTTCTCCAAATGCTTTAGTGGTAAACACTTCACGCAAGGTTACTATATTTGAGTGCTGAATTTTTTTCCACATGTCAACCAATACCATGCACTTTGTGTTAACAAGACGAAAACCTAGAAAAGAACAAAAACCATGGTTTAAAATTTAATGTTTTGCGGGAGAATTTTTTACTTTAATATTTCTTCTGAAAGTACTGAAAAGCAACCAGACATTAAAATATGACTAGGATGCTTAGGAATGCTAGTCTTAGTCAGACAACTCAATTTTTCTCACCATGTATCCTCCGAAGGCAATATGGCAGGTCATCTTTACTATTTACAGCTTTATAGCATGATGTAATGTACCCAAAGTTGCTTGTTTTCTGTATCCTATTGGGCGGTGGCAGTGGTTCCAAAGGAAAGAGACTGTGGTAGCTGTCCACTTCCGCAGGAACTGCTAAAATCAGTTTATACACAGAAATATATTAGCCATCAGTTGACTTTGAGAAAGTTATTACAGCAGCAGAGAAGATTAAAATTACTGTCATTAATACATAAATTCTTTGCACCATCTTTTACGTGCATGTGAAGTTAAAATTCACTATTTTTTCTTTAATACCAATATATAGGTTCCTGGAGGGGATTCCACAGAGTTAAAACAATTGTCTTCAGAAAAAACAGTTACACCAAGTAAAATCAAGAGACTAGATGCGCAGTTCCATCTGCCATTTTCTCACTTGCCTTAAAATTCACCCTTCTAAATGACCTTTCTCTGGTGTTTTTGTCCTGCACAGATTCATAAACAAGCACCAATTTCCATACAGACTTCATACCACTGTAAGAACCCTGTTTTCATCACAAAAAAGCAAATCTGAATCTTATATGTTTTAACATACTGGTTTAGAAAATAGAGAGAGAGACACAGAGAGAGGGAGAGGTGCTGAAGGTTTACAAATCCGATTAAGAGATTACCCTTGCAAGAAGAGATACACTTGTACTTCATCTGGATTAGTAAATTAAACTGCATTTTTTTTTTACTGTTGTACTGACAACTAGTACAAAGCCTTCTCTGACACACCGGCCAATTCACTTTAAAACAAACTAATTTGCTAGTTTATATACAGCCTTTGAAAATATATGCATCCTTTAAAGGGATACCTAATATGTACAAAGTAATACAATACTGTTCTTCATGAGGCTTTATTGCCTTAATGATTTTTCTTTTCTCAGCAATTAAGTATTCCCAGCCATTAAGGAGTTGCAAAACAGAAGAAAATTACAGAAGAAAGAGAACAGAAGCAAGAAACAAATTTCATATTTCTCAAATAGTTTGTATCTGGTTATCCACAGTGCAGGCTGATGATTAAGGCTTCATGAAAAATTAAAAACAGGTGGTGTTTTTTGCAAGATGTTGTTAATATTGTTGAATATGTATGGTTGCAAAACAATATGATCACAGTTTAGTTTATAAGAAACACTTACTTACCAGGAATATCAGCCTGATCAATCTGGGCCATAGTTATTAAGTGTCTGTTGATCAGTTCCTGAAGAACAAATTAAGTCAAGTTTTGAACATTATAATTCAGCTCATCATTTTTGATGAGTTAACAGTACACTGTCTTTGAAGTGCCAGCTACTTGTACTAAAACAGGGAGCTGATTCAAGTGTCTGGGGCAGGGTGGGGACAGGGAGAAGACCACTAGCTTGAAAACATTAAAAACAAAATATATAAATTCTTGAAGGAAGGAGCTGCGGAAGACACATTAGCTAGAGCTAGCGTTGACAGAGGCACCTACTACAGTAAAGCTGAAATAAATAACAATCAGAGCCAGCCCTCAGAGAAGTGCTCATCAACTAATACCTGCATATACTTTCATTTCAGTGAAAGACCTTAAAACTGCTTAAAGGAATGCTACATAAATGAACACATGCACACCAAAACAATACACAAGTAGTAAGAAACTTAGCTGAATGGCAAATCACGGCATGCAATTAGATTGCAGTCACATATATTGTAACTCGCCCCCACCCTCTGTTGTACTCCATCCATACAGGACTTGACTTTTTGAATTCTCACAGAGAAAACTGACTGCACAGATTTTGAGTGGTTATTTCTCTTCTACAATTAGTGATTTTCTAGTTTTTGCCAAGATATGTGATTTTCCTTTAAATTCTCTATCATCTTACCTGTCTGAGCTCATCTGCCATGAAGAAGGAAGGTGCATTTGCTTTTGGCTGCATGTAAGCAACATGAGGTGCAGCTGGATGGTAAATGTGGTAGTTTGGAAATACCTGAAAACAAAACATTTTAAGCAGCAGTTTGAAATCCTTAAGAATAGGGAAAACAAAGAGTTTTGTCACCCTTTTAGTTTGAACTACTGAACTATGAAGTCTTCATGCACAGTACATGGTACAAATATACTGTCAGATACATTACAATTTCCTTATGTGATATTCACTACTAATGATTTCAAGACCGGGTGTGTATGTATGTACACAGTATTTTAACATTTTTGTAACTGCCTTTTCCCCTCCACTGTAAATGTCAGAGTTAGTTAACCTAGCAGAAAAGAAAAAAAAAATCTGAATTTTTGATGTTTTCTCATTTTGTATGTATCCACTGAGATATACATAAAATGCTTTCTTTTCTATTGCTGTATAGAAAAACCCCAAAACTCGACACAGAGGTAAATGAAAATACATTAAAAATTGTCTGGTCCTTACATTTCAGTGATTTGGGGGAACAATTACAACAATTAAAAGGCTAAATCTTCATACAGAATAAGGGTTTTGGAGTGTTAAAAATAATCTCTGTACTATCAACCAATTCAGCATCTGGAAACTGAGTACAATTCTGTATCGAAAGCAAACATACCATTCCTGTGAGAGGTGCTGGAGTTGTATCAGTGTAGAAGTACGTTGTTCCACCCACTGTTTCCTTCTGGATCACCTGGCCAGTAGATGGAGGCTGAGAGACAGCATTAGCAACAGAAGCAGAGGCACTAGTAGGCACCATATAGTTTGCTGGGTTAGGAGTATGACTTCTTCTTCGAGGAGCAGGAGATGTATGAGGAGTTATTTTGGGGGAATGAAGAGGAGAAGATCCTGCTGACAGTGACATTCCTTAAAGAAACACAGGGAGATATTTTTGATCAAATCTGTCATCCAAAAAAATTAGCAATTTGAAAAAAACAGCCTTCACTACCAATAATATTCCGAGCAGGTGAGATGCTTAAGGATTGATACACCCATACGAAGAGTTAAGAGGTAAAACATTAAGAGCAAGGCTGAACAGGCACATTTTCCCAAAAATCTTTGCTTAGATCAGAGAGAAAAGGAATGATCTACACATAAAGAACTGGAATGAAAGACGTGGAAGTAGAAGAAAGGGGGAGACGAATCAAATTAATGCTGTGTCTAGAAGAATTATTAATCTGCAAAAAGATAAAATATTAATGACTATATAAGTGAATGTTCACGTAAGTTACATGAGCAATCAGTGGAGTTTGCCAAGCCGTAACTCACTTCACCTAATTACATGTGTACCTTTTACTAGAACCAACTCCACAGCTATGAATGAGTATTAGAGTTAGATCTCCAGTAAGTACAGCACACAAATGAGCAATACACAGTATGCTGCTTTTAATAATTTTTGGGAGAAATTACCTATTGTCCTATAATTATTATATTCAAAAATCATCCTCCAAAAGATCTATTTGATATGTAAAGATAAGTAACTTCTCAGAATATGAACTCTGCTAGGCATTCATGCTGAGATTTTCAAATTCATTCAAAATTATTTTATTGACTGGTGTTCACCCTCAGCATTAGACAAGCAACTCAACTGAAACTTGAGAAGCTCAGCTTCTACACAAAGTGCATCAGTGGGGAAAAACAAGGGCAACTTTTTTACATACACACTTTTTAGTTACCAAAAACTAGTTTAGTAACTTCAAGTCATTGTACGCAGAATTCTCAGATATGCTGATTTGTAAAATTTTAGATGTCAAAGAAACCTTCTGGGTGAAGAAGTGATTACCCTTCAGAAAACTCCTAGTATTACTAGTAGAAGATCCTAGATATCTAGGTATTCAGATTAACACAAAGGAGAGCATCTATGAAACTTATTGTTGCTCAGTTCAGATTGGGATGTACTTTCTCTTCTTTAACAGTCAGAATTACAGCAGTCATACTAAATTCTTTTTTGAAAGGATGTAAGATACACAACTTTTATATTTAATGTTCTATGGACAGCTGAGAATTCTTCTCTAATTAAGAATTCCGTTAGTTAGTACATTTGCTGGGTAACATCTGGTTACCAGAGCTCATAAATGGAAGTAATTTAAGCAAATATCTGTGTAACAAAAACAAGAGCAACTTTTTTTTGCATATACACTTTTTAGTTACCAAAAGCTAGTTTAGTTACTTCAATCAAGAGTTACTTAAATCGAGAGTTCTCAATATGCATCATCAGTAATGTGTAGGAGTGATTTTACACTCATGTCTTGTCTCTACAGTAGTCACATCCCTCTTACATTTACTTTTTTCTTTAAAAAAAAAAAACACAAAAGCAAATAACAATTTTAGTATTAACAGTTTAATCAGCAGTTGGGGAAAAATTATTTTGAAGCTATACTACCCTAACAATATTAACAGAATATTTGTAACCTTTCATTTAGCTCCAATTTACTTTTTTGACATCTCAAAAACTATGCCTATTAATTCAGCACAATTATTTCTTTTGCTCCAACAATTTAGTTCCAAGAAAACAAACAAGGATTTTAAATGTAAACCATAAGAAAATCTTATGCCTTTCTCTTTAGTTGGGTCTCTTCAGACATTTATTCTTTTTATACAATATAAAAATATAAAATATAAGAATATAAGAATATCAAAACTATAAAAATATAAAGTCTAGACTTTTCTGGGCCAGAACTTTCCTTTATATTAATACATGTACATGTGTGTGTACACACACCTTATAGATAAGCAATATTGTGGAATAATTGCTTGCTGATTAGTGTATTAACTCAATAAAATGTAAGTTATGATAGGCACTTCTGAATGTTTAATTTTTAAAGTTCTTCTGAATGGTAACATAAGTAGTCTCCTAAAAATCTGTTTACAAATCAACTGTATGACCATAAAACATTACATATTGTGATAGCACTGGTTTATGCTACAAAAGAAATTTTCCATTAAGGTAAAAGTTGCCTTGAGTAACTAACACTTAAATATTTCAATAGCTACTGGATAGATGGTTACATTTTTCAGAAAAGATTGAAATGGGAATGCATTCTTAATCCACTGTGGGAAAAGAGCAATTTCAAAGTAAATAATATATTACTATTAAAATTTTGAAGGATGGCTAATTAAAATGGCCATAAAACTGAAGCAGCTCTACAATTTGTGTCTATGATATTCAAGGGATTCTCTTCATCTAAGGGAAAGTTATTGACATGTCTTTTTCACTCTGTTCCAATAAAAACACAGCATTAACGGAAGTCCTTGCAAGCATGTAATCTCTACCCAGACAGAAATAACTGCCTTCAAGAAACTTTTTTTTCCCCAATAAAACATTGAACTGTAGGAATCAGGAAAAAAAACCAGCAGCCTTCATATACACTAATGAAAAATTAACCAAAGACTTCTCTACTTTAAAATAAAAACTGTACATACAAGACAGTGTACTTTAAATCTTATCTTAGAAATGAAAGTGATGACTTGCAAGCTCACTAAAATTATATTGCGACCTTCTACTGAAAGTTTCCAAGGAAAAAAAAAAAAAAATCTATCACTAGCAGTTCTTACTGATACAATTTCAATTTCCACTGTAAGATTTACTTTTCAAAAAAAAAAAATCTATTCCTGCCAAAGAATAGTTACAAATATAAAACCTTAATATCTTTGCTTGGGTATTAATGCAAGACTGAAAGAAAAGGAAGACAGTCAGCGTTACACAAATCCTTTCAAACACCTCTCCAGCCTCAGTTAGGTCTGATTTTGGAAGGACATTGAGAGTTCATAATCATCTGGTGGACAGAACATACAGGCTTCTTGTTTGCCAATATACACAGTAAGTTCAAGGTATGAAAGAAGATTGACTACAGTTTGGTTTTATACTACTAGAACAATATACTACAAGTTACAAGAAATTTGCTGCTAGTGCTGCAGTGGGTACCGACAGGCTGAGGCAGCAAGTATTCAAGGTGATAGATTCTTCTGAGATACCTGCATTAAATTCTGTAGAGTCTAAATAAATAAGTACTAATTGTTAGAATTGTTAGAAGTCAAATATCACATAATAAAGAAAAAAACCTTTTAATACAGTGAAATTGATGCACAGCTAAGTACTTACGGAAGCAAATAATTGGGTGCACAAACTCAAGCAGATCTCACCAACTTCATTAGTATTTCAATCAGTTAAAACCTTACTAATATTAATATTTAACCACAACAAAATAGAATTAGAGGACAATAAAGGAAAATGTCTGTATTAAAAGGTGAACTTATATTCCTACTGACTCATACTGAAGGAAAAAAGATGGTACTGAACATATGATGGTAACAATGTGGTGAATATGGAACCACCCCTCACAGAATTAGACATGCTGTTTTCAATAGCACAATTTATATCAACACTTATTCACTTAAGGGCCTAAAAAAAAATGGTGCTGGAATAATCTAATTACAATTTATATATATATATATATATATATAATCATACCCGTGATCCTGACCAAAAAAATAAGCAAAACATTTTTAAGCTTTCCCTATGAGAGAGTTTAGTGTTCCCCTATATTAAAATGCCAACAGGAGTACTAGGACAAACACCAAGAAGCCTGCTTCAAATTGTCCTTCCTGAGACTTATCTACTAGTAAAGGTGGCGCTCTATTCCTTGTCTCGGTGAATCTTAGTACCCTTCATGAAGTCCAATACTATCTTGGAAGGTAAACTGCAAGGAGAAAGGGCTTCTTTCACTTCACAATTATTTACATCTAAAAGCAGTGCCATGGTATACAGTTGTCATGGTATCATACCAACATGGAAGTGGTTGCGGGATTTGAAGGTCTTTTCACAACATTCACAGTGACTGTGCAAGCTACATACACATACCTGGAGCTCCTGCTGCTCTTCTCATTTTAGGTAGAGAAAGAGGTCATATTTACATATCCCTCTTTGTTGTTATATTTTTACTTCTTGCATTGTTTTTTATTTTTGAAGTTTCATTGTGACTGAGGAAAAGGAAGTGGTAGACTTTGAAATTCATTTGAGACAGTGCTCAAAGATATTTTATGAGATTAACACTTCTAATAAAGCTTTGTAGCATGCAGTGTATTTGAATTAAAAGCTAGGTTGTATTTTGAATCTGAGAATTCACACAGACAAAGAGGATCAAAGAAAGGGCATTAAGCATGAACTCTCATTTAGGACTCAGTTTCTACAGTTTTTTGGATTCAATGGAACTTACAACTTAATGAAGCAGGATTTCATTAAGCTCATGTGTATACAAATCAGCTGGACTACAACATAAATACTTTATAAAAAAAACAGAGGAATCCAGTAAATGTTCTATACATACTTTCTTACCTTTACCTACCAATTTACTCATCCACAAACATATACCTATGCCTCTAAGGCTCGTAACACATTCAGAGGCCAAAAATTAAGCATTTACTATTTTATTACTACAATGTTTTGTACTTTAGAGATACTCTAGACTACTAGGCACATTTGGAGGAATGAGTAAACAAAGTAAATAATAAAACCAGACTATTTCAATAACTTCTTTCAAGCAGCATCCTTAAATTCACCATATATTTCTTTTTATTATAAGCACTCTATCAGGTCATTAGCATTATAGCTGTGTATTTCCAAGTTAATTAAATCTACTTAATTCCCTGAACAACTTTAGATTCCTAAGTTCTTTCTCCTCAATTTTATTTGGGATAAAACTAATTTTACAACCTCTTTGCCTTCTTCCTCTCTTGTATCATTCTGGCACGACTGTGGGACTTTCTCAGCAGAATGGCTGCACCATGCTTGATATGGGAGGTCAGAACAAGCTCTCGGTGCCTTAGGCCACTCAAACCACCTCAGCTGAAAGCGGTCCATTTTCAGCTGAGGTCATGAGCTCTGAGAACTACACTCTCATAGCCCATCATGAATGGAGATGTGTCAACTGGACACAAGCACATCATCTTCATGCTCCTGGCTCCTAAACCTGCAGGTTCAGACTGGCAGCAGCAATGGCATCTCTTAGATTCTGCATAAGCCCAGAGCCTGTCTTAAGCTAAATACAGAAGCAACAGAAATAACAGAAATTTGCTGTCATTTCCATCGATGACAAAGGCATCAGTCTTTAGCTATAACCTAGCTTAAGCAAACCCAAGCCAAAGATTTTTCTCTGCGGGGGGCTATACATCTGTTCTCTCTCAAGTTTAACACAGCTATGATGTCTTATCACTTCAGTGACATTCATGGATTTTTCATACGCTTTGCTGCATATTTTAATGGTGCTATTACTTTGAAACCACTACGCAGAACCAGATAAGCTAAGCGTGTTAGTGCAAGTACTATTTGAAGATTGTCAACAACTCACTAAATTTCCCATACAAATGATAAACAGGATGTGTTTGCTAGCAAGGGAGTGGAAGGGGCAAAAATATGGTATTATCCAGGGGAGCTTAAGGAACAAAGCTTTGGAGAGGGTGAAGGAGATATGTTCAGAGTTCTTCAACAGGACAATTTTCTCCAGCTATTTGAGTGAGATAAAATGCATCTTACAATGTTTTCATATTCTATTAAAGGCTACTGAGATGAAGATTGACTTTGTGTTGAGATTATGCTAGAAAGCACTTATCTAAGTAAATACATGTAAAAGTAACCTTCTTCCATGCTATGCCCTAACGAATATGTCAGGTGTGGATACAACAAGTTATTTATTAAAGTACGTTAGGTTTAAGTTGTCATTTTTTTCAGTATTTCTGCAGTACTGTTGATAAGACAGGCAGAACAAATATTTTCCAGGGACAATCAATTTTGTGAACAGTTATCTATGAAATACTAGATGTCAAAAGTGGTTTTGATTTACACCTACCTCTAGGGAAATCTCAGAAATTAGAGATGTGAAAGAACTTAATTTTTTCCATCCTCAAGAGGGAAATCAAAGGATTGTTCTCATCATTTACCTACTTTGTTATGGATGGATTAAACTATGGAATTTTTAACAAATTATTTCTACTACATTTCCTTATTTCTTACAAAATATTAATTTCCTCCAGTACACTGTAAGCAATCTTAATCTCGTACAAATGCTTAAATCTTACACGTTTCCTGAAAGTTATTCTACTGGAGAACATGCACTGTTTAACTGGAAGGGGACTTATTTTGATTTAAAGCAAAATTCTTATAAATTCTTTGCATGGGTTTCATTTAAATTTGTTTTCACTTATTGAAAGTTAACAGATCCCAACAATAATAATTTTAATGGCAATTTCAGAACATATTTAAATTTTTGTTTATTGTTATCCAGTATGACCTAAATGGTGAAGTTTCCCCACATGTAAATACTGCTTTATGAGCCTAATCTTTTAGAAAGAGCACCTCCTAACTCACCTTGAATAACAGAAGTTTTTGTGGATGTATACTATTGGCAGCTAAACCATTTAAATAAAAATAAATGTCTATGAGTATTATTTACACAGAACATTTAGGTTCCGAGAATTCTGCATTCAGTGTAGAGACAGAAGGTTCTAGAGAAATTAAGAGCACCCAACCCAGATCCCTACTCTGAACTATATTCTCTTTTTAATTATACAGGAAGAGCAGGGAAACAAGCCAACTTTCCCTGAAGTTAGCTCTTCTGAACAGTCCCCCATCCATCTCATCCATAAACAATAGTATTTGAACCTAGACAGTTTTCAGCATTGGCATCTATATTTCTAGGAGCTCAAATTCTTGTACGAACTTCTTTCATCAACAGTATTACTTATCCTTTCAAGTATTACTTACAGATAGTAAAGAAATTGGACTGTGAAGGATCCCTCTGAGACCCCACTGGACACTCTCCAAAAGTAGATCATTTTACTGTGTTCTATTTAATCCTTTATACACTTTTCAATCCAGGTGACAAGACTGAGAGGCATATAAACACAACAGTTTTCCAATAAGACTGTACAGCACAATATAGTATGAATCAGACACAGTACTGCAACATGTTCATTTGGTCAGCAGAAGCATCAATCATTTTCCCAGCCAGTTCTGATAGTGCTGGCTTCTTTCACATTGACACTGAAATTCATCCCCTGGCATCAGGAAAGATTGAAGTTCAGTTTAATAGAAGGTAATTGCCAGTACTGGTTTAAAAAAACCCGAACATTTACTATATTTGCCTCTCTGCCTTTTGGCAGCTACCTAATGCTTCTTGTCCGTTGCAAGAGACTGCTGAAGGTTTAAGTACATACAGAAACTTGCTAAAGGATCTGTGATGTGTAATATCCAGATCTGCTGATGGTTGTATCCTCAAATATTTCATTTTATTTTTAAAAAAAAAAAATTAGAATTAAGCTAACTTTTTAAGATCAGAAGTCCAAAAGATGCATGAAGAGCTTGAACTTTAAAAAAATCTTGTCACTCAGAATTGTATGACTGCATGGAACACATTTCAGTAAGAGTTTTAAACATGGGAAATAATCATAAATTGGTCTTAAAAATGAGATTACATATAACAGATACAATAATTAACACTACTCTGCAAGGCAAGCTATTTTAGACTAAGCTTATCTTCTACTTTTTGTTTTTCATCAAGATTTTTAAGTCCTCATACATACTTATTAACGCTGAAAATAATTACTTTAGATTACATACTCTAGAAACAAATCAAAAGAACAGATCAATGTGTAGTAATCAGAGCACATATTCACTGTAGAATGCAGTGCATTTCTAGACTAGGGGTAGTTTAAATCATCTTCAGGTACTGTTCTGGCAAGGACTGCATAGAGCACAGTATGTGATAACTCAGCACCCCTTTTCCCCAAAAAGAGCAGAGTAAAAGTTACACTTAGTTAATTTCAGTGCTGCTGTGGCTAAACAAATTTCACAGCCTGCAGTGTGAGTTCCATACTACTGGAAGATCAACCCCAAGTTCCTGCACTTTTTATATGCTTCAAGACTGTCTTAAAATTAAGAGCTAAAGCGGGAGGTGGCTACATTTATACCCGATAAACCTGATCATTATCTATACAAGGTTATGTTTGACATTAAGTTAAAAGAAGCAACTGTGCTGCAAATCATTACTCTCAACTTACCTGGTGCTAGCCCAGCAGTAGCAGGACTTCCCATGGAGGGGTGAGAGAACAAGGCTTGAGAGAAGGCAGACATACTTGACTGGGATACATTACTCAGCCTGGAGGTTGATCCTCCTTTAGGAATAAACTCACTTGCAGAAGGATTTGGTGTCTGTTTAAAAACAAATGTAAATTATATGTTTATTTTAAATGTAAAGAGATGGACAGCGCCTATTTGGTAGAAAATACTTTCTAGGCAAGCCTACCGCGTGCAGGGGATATTTTTAAGTTACATACAGCTTGCTGACAAGAACAGCAGATACTGAGAAGTGGTCTGCACAAACAAATGTAAACGTTTCTAGCTTGTGTCTGAAGTAGCATTAGCAAGCTCTCCATATGAACAGCTGATGTATGAGTTCATACAAACACTTTGCAAAAGGCTTTCCATAAGCATTACATTATAAAGTTGGAGAACAGACTTGACACTGCTGCACAGACGGTTCATATGTGGCTTTAGAGACTTCATCTCAAACTAAGTAGCAGTTTCAAATTAAAGCAGTACAAATGATTCCTACTAAAGAAGTGATCCCTGTCTCTATTTCAAATAGGTCTATATGGGTTTTTTTGTGAAGTTAACTTCTGTTTTAATTACCTATTCCATTTATGTAGCACCTTTAATAATGAGGTTTAATTTGGTACCACAGAAACAAATAGCAGCAGAGTGACCAAACATTCGGTATTCATCAGTACATAAAACATATCACACAACCAACTTTTAATTTCTATTAAAGTCTGTGCACAAGGTTTTGTAGTTGGGGGGGGGGGGTGTTTTGAGGTTAGTTTTTTGTTTGGTTTGGGGTAGGGAGGGTTAGAAAAAGACAATCCTAATTAAAGTTTAAAAGGCAAAAAGCTTATTATTGGACAGCCAATTATAAAACACATTAGTGGAAGGAAAAGAAATTAAGCCAAGAAATAAAACCAATTATTACATGAACACACTGAGAAACTTGAAGATTAACTGTCAAAGTTAAGTTTATTAAGTCATCTTCAGAGTACCTCTCACAAGTGTCTAAACAAGAGGTAAAATGAGAAGATAGTAAGAACTTCCAATAGACAAAGGATACTGTTAAGATAATCCATAATGGTTTTTTAAAACAATTATATTGGATCACTTTGGTTTTAGGCAGTTTTAAAATGACCAAATACATCAACTGTTAAATTACCAATATTGATTTTTACCAATATGAATAAAGAGGCATCAGAGAATTTAAGTTAGTGCCAAATTAGAAGCGAAGTGTGATTACAAAACACTAATTGAGACAGCAAAGTACTTGAAAACCATTCTTTTTTGTGTTAATTTGTTTTTAGTATCTTTATTTGAATACTTCAGCCAAATATCATGGTATTAATATATTATATACTATCATAGTATTAGTTTCAAAGCACTGGAAAAGAAAGGGGATTCTAAAAGCTGTAAAATTAAAGAGGATGCTCAGGTTTAAAAGCAAATAGTAAGAATATTCCACCTTTAATCACACAGTAAATTTTAACTGCTAACCACTTTATGATGTTACCTATTAGTCATTCTATATGTGCATGTGTTTGAATATTCAAAGAACAGCTATAACCAAATATGTAGACTGGTGAAGTAAAACACTTAGATTTACATGGTGAAAAAGTTCATAAGAATCTTAAAACTCTTCAATCACATTTAGTTAAGGAAAACTTGCTAAGGTATACACTAATGCAGCAAAATATATGGTAATTGGCATTATACAGACTGAAGACAAATAACTGATACATTTAAACTCAAAAGGTGATATTCTGGACTTATCTGAATTTTAGGTATAGGAATAATTAAGAGAATGGTGCTTCTCTAGATAAAATCTGGCATGCAACAATTCAGCCAAATCTGCACTGAAACTGGAGAAAATGACAGACGTGGTAGAGCCAAGTAGAATTTGTCCAAATAGTGATACAGCTGAGAAGTCATCATCAAACAAAACAACTGGGAGAGCAAGGGACAGAATTTGTAGCATCGTGTTAAAAGCACATAATTTCAACGATCCACATTTTTCCACTGCTAAAACTAGCCACGACACATACACAGATCTACCACACCTAAATACTGTGTCAACTAGGTGACAAGGGCTGGACCTAGCAAAAAAAATCAAAGCATGCAAGCGGAGAGAAAAACACCTTCTGGAAGATAACCTCAGCTTTTCCTAGAGCAACTGAGAGTGTTCCCAAAATCCCATCCATACCATTCTGGATAAACTTTTACCACTTTCATCGACTGATTGAATTAATGCCTACAGAACAGGGCTGCTTTTTATTTCTAAATGCATTCTGCAAGTTTTCATAGACCAGTTTTGGTCTACTCTAAGAGTTACTTATCATAGAATCATAGAATCGTTAAGGTTGGAAAAGACCCTTAAGATCATCAAGTCCAACCATTAACCTAACACGGCCAAGTCCACCACTAAACCATGTCCTCAAGCACCACATCTACCCGTCTTTTAAATACCTCCAGGGATGGGGACTCAACCACTTCCCTGGGCAGCCTGGTCCAATACCTGACTACTCTTTCAGTAAAGAAGTTTTTCCTAATATCCAATCTAAACTTTCCCTGGCACAGCTTGAGGCCATTTCCTCCCGTCCTATCACTTGTTACTGGGGAGAAAAGACCAACCCCCACCTCTCTACAACCTCCTTTCAGGTAGTTGTAGAGAGCAATAAGGTCTCCCCTCAGCCTCCTCTTCTCTAAACAACCCCAGCTCCCTCAGCCGCTCCTCACAAGGCTTGTTCTCCAGACCCTTCACCAACCTAGTTGCCCTTCTCTGGACACGCTCCAGCACCTCAATGCTCTTCTTGGAGTGAGGGGCCCAAAACTGGACACAGTATTCAAGGTGCAGCCTCACCAGTGCTGAATACAGGGGCACTATCACCTCCCTGGTCCTGCTGGCCACACTATTCCTGATACAAGCCAGGATGACATTGGCCCTCTCGGCCACCTGGGCACACTGCTGGCTCATATTCAGGCAGCTGTATCCCATCATCATTTTAAATAATGGATGTATATCCATCATCATTTTAAAATGAAGCTGCTTGAGAGCTCCACTTTAACTGGTAGGTGTTTTAATTTATCCAAGTGAAAGAGTCAAACCCAGGAATCTGCTAGAGCAGTTTGGGTTTATGCTCTAGAGTTACGAACAGCAGTGGGTCAAGCCTGATGGAAATTCAGTTTTCATTCCATTTTTTGGTGTCACAATTCAGCATCAGAATCAAAGCCTGATAAGATTAAGTTGTTTCTGTGTAACTTTGATGAAAGCATTTTATATGAGTAAACAGCTTTGATTTCTCTGTGATGTTACAAACATGAAGCTGTAATCCAAGACTTCCCCCATTGGTAAAAAAAAAAGTGACTTAAATTTTCGTTCCAATTTTAAAAGACCCTTCCACATACAAGCTTTTTTCTAAATACAGAAAAATAACTGCGCTCCACAGCCACCAGCGAGAATAAACTAATCAAACTAGTACAACAAAATTTAATAATTTGTGGTCAATTTGAAAATTTGAAGCTTAAGCCCCAGGCCACGTTTAAATACGTTACATCTACGTGAAGCTGCAGTTCTCAAAACGTTTCCAAAGGCATACAAGTTTTCATCTGAAGTAAAACACTAATTTTTCTGCATACACTTTGCTTCAACAAAATAATAGAAAATATAACACTTTCATAGCATGTAGACTAGAATAAGTGACTAGACTAGCCTAAGTGAGGGAATGGAATATCACTGTTAGTTCTTTAATATTTAATAATTTTTCAAACTTTGTAGACAACCTATTCTGCACCAATGAGCATGCAAATATGCCAAAATTAGGAAGCGACATTCTTAATGGCCAATGATTCACAAAATTATGTTCTTGCTCTGAAACAATACTCTACACTTTCACTCTGGCAACTCATAATACAAAGTGTAAATTCTAGTGTTAGTTCTACATTTGGATCAATAGTAAGCTTGAAAAATCTGTCTAAAAGGGGACTATCTTTAAAATCCTACAGGGCATTTTTACAGTTTTTCTGTTAGAATCTTACCAAACTTCCCAAAATGAAGTTGAGTAAAAAAATTTAAATTTTTATAAGGATGAAAATAATCTATATCTTATTAGTGAAAAACATTTTCTTCATTCTGTATTATGTTTCAATTTCCCACAAGCACAGCTTTAAAACAAATTTCACTTAATTAGTCATTAATTACTCATGTCAGAGGAAGGTAACTTATTCACTCTAGACAAGCCTTAAAATTTTAAGTCTGAGTAAATCAGGATTGGTAAAAAAAGGTAGAGAAAACAAGTACTGAAGACTTTTATTAAACCTTGGGAGTAATTAAAAGAATGGAGATGCAAGAAACACTTAGAGGACATGTAATGAATTATGCAATACTGTGATGTTAAAAACAAAAGCAGTGAATGCACTTTCTAAAGCCCAAACAAGAAACAAAGCCCGCTAGCACTGTCTGCACTATGCAACAAACGAAAGACTGTATTTTCAGTTTCAAATGCAAATGTCCTATAAAAAGGCACATACAAAAGTATTTCAAAACATTAATTAACAAGTTTTCAACAAACAGCATTAAACAGAAACAAGTACAGCTGTGTCAGCTATGTTAAATTTTTCTAGCAACCCACTTAAAGTAACCTCCAACTCATACATTTGCTAAAATTATCACCATTCCTTTTTCCACTCAACCTGGCCAGTTTAAACCTCATCCCCCTTCCTCCAGTATATTCGTAAAAATACTGTCAACTAAAGCAGGGAAGCAACTTCCCTAGGCATTATCTGAATTAACACCTGCATCACGCATTCTTACCAGAATGATTCCATGAAGTAATTTCACTAAAATACCCTATTTTCAGATTCTTCGTGCCTGTGCTCTCTCAAAGAGAAAGGAGCCTCTTTTCAGTCAGCTTTGCAAAGAAACTTCCAAAGACAGACCACAAAACTGAGTCAATCCAGCTCCACATACAAAAACAATTTCTATACTTCCGTACACCAGAGAATGCAAAATGTTATAAAACACATACAAATACAGTCCAAATGAAGGCTGAATTTAGTTGTGATGCAATTAGTAAGGATGCAACCACAAGAGAAGTAAAAAAAGGGGGGCAGGACTATAAGACAACTCATTTGTGTCACCATTCAGCACAGAGTTTCTCTGTCTGGTGGCTTCTATCCTTTTAAAGATATAAAAGGAAATACAATTAAAATACAGCATGGAGGAGAAGAAACAAGTATTTTGTGGGTACCACCAAAAAACAATTCAAGGCTTCTTAAAGGAAGGTGCAGATGAAAGTAAAGAGCAAGCCAAGGATCTCAGCTGAAGACCATCGCTGTGAGGACCACACAGCAGCATGCAGCATTACTGGAGGAGTTGCACATATCACCAGATTTACATAGTCCAGAAGTAAGATGAAAATTCCTGTTTCATCAACTATTGATTTCAATACATATGCTTTTTTCTCTACTCTCCTCAGTGATAAACTCCTAAGGCCCCAGCTGCTGCATTCATTCCTAAATGAATCCTCAAAGCACCATGGAGTACCGAAGTATGCTGTAACACAGGGGTGCACAAGTTACGGAGCCTTGGAAGGTCATGCAGGGATCCCAGGGGAGTACTGGAAACCATCCTTCTCTCTCTCATTTCCAGTTCAGTGTCTTACAACAGAGCTGCACAGCAGCAGCAGAGCCACCACCTCTGTTTCAGTGGCTGTAACACAACTCCGTTAAATTGGTCCTCGTCCCACATTCTACCAAATCCCAAAGCCAGCTACCTAAAGCAAAAAGTAGGGCAATTTCATTTTATTTCGGAAGATTGTGCTAATGTACTTACCATGCTAAAAACTGGATACAAGCCTTTTTGTTCTCTTTTTATGTTCTCCTTCACCTCCAAATTCATGCTGATCCGTTCTGACATCCCAAATTGCATAACCCTGTAATGGTTACAGAAAACCACCACTAAACTATACCCATGCTATAAGCAGGGCAGTCCTCTACCAATCTATTTTTGGCATAGTTTTCAGAATATATCTTAGGAATCCAAAAACATGCAAAAGTGTTGCTTGTTTTTTGTGTGTGGTTTTTTTTTTTTGTTGGTTTGGGGTTTTTTTTTGTTGTTGTTTTATAATGGACAGGTGTGCCCTACAAGGAGCTTCACTTTAAATAGAGAGCATCGCTGCAATCCCTCTGTTTCCAGGAGGATTCCTTGTTAACTGTGACATCAGGGAAGGACACATTCTGGGATGTCAGAGCAGCCCAGCAGACACTGGAGGTCACCACGGGTTTCAAAGCAAGTCTCTTTCCCTCCTACTATTGAATTTGTGCAACATGCTTCCTTATCGCAATTACTGTGACAAGTCGTCACATCATCCGTACAATAAGCTCTAATAAATTTCAATTCATCAACATTATTAGCCATATTGCTCTACTGCTCTTTCAGACAAGTTAGAGACAATTGCGTTTAAAACTAGGTAAAATTTGTTGGCTAAAGGCTTTTTTTTAATCCAGAACACAGGCTCAGACAAATAAAACTACTAGCAAAGTTCTGTTACATTTTAGCAGGTAGATCTCACTAAAAAGTAAACTTTTAAAGACTCAGAATATTTCCACATTTCTTTAGCAAAAGACTTTGAGGTACTGCAAAAACTATAACATTTTAAAAGTCCACGTTCTCGATACAAAATATTTGAAAAATTCATTTCTATGATTTTTTTTTGTTCAAGAAGCAACAACAAAAAATGAGTTATTCATGGTGCCTAAGAACTGATCTGTATAACAAAAAAAATGTATCTACTCCTACTATTTTAAACAGAATTGCCATTTGCTATTATAATATGTATCATGCAGTGGTGTAGTAGCTCAGGATATTTCCTAATATAGGGTAAGACATATCGCTGAAGAACAAACCTTGACTTTTTTTTTTTGGATTTATATACATACTGAAGTAGAAAAACAAGGTCAATCTCAAATCTCAGCATGAAACTACCCATTTTTGAGAAGTTTCATGTACTAAACTTCTCCAGCCATGTTTTGCGCTTTTATAAAAATCAAAATTTCCAATTTTTAGCAGTTTTCAAACTGTTTTAGCTCTAACTTCGAAAATGTTCACACTAGAATACAAAGATTTACAATGATCAGAATAAAAACATCCAGATAAAATTTGGTTTCTCATCTATACAGAACTTGATATATCCTCATAATCTCTGCAGCCTGTTTTTACAACTTTCCCCATTCACTCTTGCCAGACTCCACTGTTCTCTGCAATCCCTCCCCCTTCTTCTCCTATTGCCCATGGCTGGAACATCCTTCTGTTCTTATTTCCACCAGATATGCATACACATGCTTTTCTACAGTCCCATGTCTCCATGGGAAGCTATGTAATCGCATCGTACAATACAAAATCTTATGCTGTACACAGTTGAAGTCAATTACATAGTTGGGATTCCGGCACAATAAAGGAGCTTGGAATTGCACCCTTCAAAAGCCACACGCTCTGCAGCCAATCCCAAGCTATTGCCGCTAACCCTGAGGGAACCTTGAGCTTCTCATTGCCACACTTTCAACACAACTTTGGAGGGCACAAGTACTGAAAAGACAATTGCTCCTGGTCAGAAGCTGCAAGTCTTAGACTACTAGCTCCCCAACCTCCAGAAACATGAAGTTTTTCTGCTCTACTCTAAGTGGAGCAGATCAACGACAAACCTTGCTGCAACACAGAACAGCAGAGAAAACAATGGAGGACATGAGTACAAACAGGGCTTTTGCCACCTTTTAACATCCACATGAAATTTTAAGACCAATTTTCTGTTTCTCTCTTCTCAAAGCAACTGCCTACAAGTTAAGGTTTGCATTCCCATTAGATACACATGGTAAATACAATCCGTCAGTCTTCTCTCCTGTGGGAAAAATAGTGCTTCACTGGCTCCAACCACTCCTCTGCAACCATTCCTAGTCCTTCTACCGATGTTTCCTTTATGCTTCATCTTTACCACCTCAGTGGTTTTGCTGCTTCCCTTGCAGCAAAGGGCTAAAACAGACTTAAGCCCAAATGCCCCTAGGCAATGTAGCGTTAGTTTGCCTGCATCACGCTGCCCATGACTCCCAATTTCAGTAATGCACCAATGTCCAAACATCAAATAGTGCAACACTAGTATTGGTATGGAAAGGCTCTGTTATGAGCTTCACATTGGCCCTTACATGGCAGAACTTTAGTGAACTGAAAGAAACTCTTAAGGTGCCACAAATTCTAGTTATATGTCTATTGTTAATTTACCCATTTCACTTACTTATAAGATGTCAAAAAGAACATAACCCTCACAGAAAGACTAAGGTAACGATCTCTGAGGAACCAAAAGCACCACACAAGTGGCAAAACAGTAATAGCAGCAGTGTTGTAGTTTTGATGACTATAATAATTGCCATCTAAACCCAATCTTAAGGGACATCAAGCAGATTCCTCCCAGATGAGCATTATTGTTCATTATCATCGCAAGGATAACCTGCTACTTCTGTATGAGATATGCTCAAATCCAGCTGTACCTGTCCCCTCTTAAGGAGCTGAAGAAAATTCAGAAATAAAGTAACAATGAAGTTTAATGCAGAAGTTGAGAAATATAAATGATCCCAACATAAAAATTAAGAATTTACACTTTCTGATCATAGTGGTTACATGTTCATATTCTGTACTGAGGGAATTTATTTGCATTAAGTATCAATCATTTTAATGAAGATCACTAATTTTACCAGTAGAAACTTTCCTCACATGAAAATTAAATTAAAAGGTTGTGTTTGTTTGCTTTTAAGATACATTTAATGATTATTTTTGCTCCTCCTCTACAGATTATAACATAATCAAGCAGAGTACATAGCACAGCAGTGGGTGAAGAGAATAAACATCTCCGAGTCACTCTCCTGGAGGGCCACTATGCCTACTTTGTGAAATAAATATTTGATCCAATCTCAATCCATATTTGGAGTACCTGCTTCTAACATTTTCCAAAATTTAAAATAAAGCATCCAAAATACTGAAAAAGTGACTAATAAAAAATAATTTTACCTGTAAATTGTTTTCTGTGACTCTGTTCCACCAAACCATATTGATGGGTACTCCTGTTTTACACCTGTCAGCCAGACAGCCGATAGGGTTCTTTGATTTTCTTGCTTTTGATCCCACCGGAACTATCCTCTCATCCAGCATCCCCAGTCGATACTTCCTGGGCTACGAAAAAGAAGGAGAGAAACCAGGCCACTCCTAACAACCCTCATCTAAAGCTACACTAAAATAGGTATTACACTGTGATATAATTTCTGGATTGGTGGAATAGGAAACAATTTGCAAGTAAAATTTATCTGAGACTGTTTCCTTTCAATCCTGACTATTTGGTCATAATAAACAAATCTTTAAAAAAATGAAAATAAACTTCAGGGACTACTAATAATTTGTAAGCAAAACTTTCCATCACAAGTCAGCCACTGAAATATGAGTATAAATTAGGGAATTCTGTAAAAATTTTTTTAAAATCCATATTTCTCAAATAGATACCTTCAATCACATCATAATACTGAACTCTAACACTTCCCTTGAAATTTCTGTCAAACAAGAAGTTAACATTGGCTTTTGTGTACTTCTTTTTAAGCTCTAATTTGCCAAGACTCATCTCCTGAAGACTTGCTTTTAAAAACCAGACAGAACTGCATAGCCAATTGCAGCAGAACTCAATAAGAAAAGCATTTCTGCTCAAGTTAACATTCAAAGGACTAACTTCAGCTGCTGTCTTAAGTGAAGACAGAGAAGAATTACCGTGATAAATGCATTGGAAACTGACTTAAACTTGAAAAAATAAAACATGCTTGAAGAAGCGAACATGCAGGAAGAGGTACTTGTGCCTCAACAGGAGTGACATTTCTATTACATCGACAATGATCTCTACATATGAAACTATTTATAAAGCATGATATGAACATTAAATTAAAAAAAACACTGGGGGGAAAAATAAATCTGTTAAAGATTTTCAAACAGGTAAAGTACAGAAGTTCTCCAAATCTCTGTGTGCTTTCAAACCAACATGCACCTACCTAGATGGTAAATACCACCAAGAGAAATATTTCATCATGTATGCACATATTTAGACCAGGACCTTTTATACCAATTACACCAACAATTGGACCAAATTGCAGGGGTTGGTCCGTTTTTCTTTTGCTGTGTTTTTTTTTGATGTGAAAATGCAACTATCATCATCAGGATATAGACCACTTTATAATTAATTAAAACTTACCTTTATTCAGATATTTACTTCATCTGGTAGCTTAGAAATCTTAGCAATGTATACCTTTATATTAATTTTAAAAATTGTTCCTCAGGAAACAAAGCGAGAATCAAACTGGAGAAGATTCCCCACTCACACACAAACAATTTGTAAAACACAGGACAAAACTACCATAAAATGGCTGCAAAAACCAAAACCTAAACAGATTCCCTCATCTACTTCCCTGAAAACTTTTAGGCTGAAAGCTTTGTAAAGAGTTAAAACTGAGAGAGTCACTAGTAGCTCATTTGCCTAAAACAAAAAAAACACAACAAAAAAAAACCACACCAAGGATACCAACATTGACTATGAACTACAAAGGCAATAAACTCCATTAAGATCAAGTTAACCAACTTTGATAATAATAAACAAGACTGAATTTTGCTGTATCAATTAGAAATTTGATAAACTCTGTGACAGGTAGGCACAAAGTCCTCCTATAGTTCAAATGCAAACTTGATCCCAGTAAATTTAAATATTGGTTATTTATTGGGAGAATCATTCAACTATTGGGCAACCTACCATCTCAGTAATTCAGACAGACTACCAATACCATACACTGTAAAGCTGTAAGATCTGAGAAGCCAGACATATACATAACGTTGGGCTTTAGGGCATGGTTTGAAGGCAGTATGTGTTTTCCTTAGCCTGGCTATTGGAAATAATACCATAACAAAGAGTAACAGTTTCCTTGGCAGCTTCCCCATCTCTCTCCATGTTCTACCAAGTGCAGGGACACAGTCTGCCTCAGACTACTGGACTACAACCCAGTGTCCAAACACATTCCTATTCATAAAAGGTTCTTTTAATCCTACATAATAAAAGGTGATCTATAAATATTTTGAAAAGCAGAACCAAAACAAAAGAGGAACTGAGCCAATGTGGAGAGAGGCTATTTCAGTTACAATGGGATTCAGATTCCAGGCAACAGAATGAAATGGTATTTTAGGCTTTATGAAGGACCATACTAACGGGCAGGGGAGAGGAACAATGGTCAATTCTACACCATAAAGCAACACAGAGACAATAAGAGTTCATATACTAGTAGTTCTTGGCTTACTGGTATGAAAAAATTAAACTAAAAAGTGGATGAGACTAAATGAAAGTTTTACTTTCATTATCTACTACAAAACATCACCAGGAGATTACTAGGCCAGGATTTCATTGTTCAGATAGACATTGGAAGATGGACAATACAATATTAACATTTGGAAATAAATTTCAGTCTATTTGCATCAGAATAATTCTAAATTACACTTCTTTTCAATGAGCAAAATGGCAACTGATTCAGAAATCTAATCTGAGTTTACGAGAGACCAGAAAACACAAAAAAGTGTCTGCCAAGAGGAGAGATTCAATAGAAAGGAAAGCTCAAATAGACTGAGCAGTTTGAATAAGCATATCAACTTTGCTACATCCCTGCCCTCTACACAGAGCAGCAAATAGAGCAACAGAGACAGAACTGTGCATCTTGAAACAACCAAGAACTCAGCATCCACTGATCATTTCTGAACTGAACTAATATATCTACCTAAAACACAAAGGCATGACAATCTGGACAAACAAACCCAATTTCTTGGCATGGCAACAATTTCTCTTGGATGATTACAAAAGCAATTGCACTTTTGCCTTCCCTGAAGTCTTTCTATGAGGTAAAAAACCAAACTGTTCAGCCATACAGATGAAGGGATAGTTCAACACACTGAACTTTTTTTTTTTTTTGAGAGGGAAGAAGGTAGCTAAAGCATTGAAATACTTCATAATCCTTTAGCAAGTATTTCTCAAACTAGGTTGCAACTCCCGATATGGTTATAAGTTCCAAATGAATTGTGAAAGGTCAAAAACATCACAATTATTTTTAAATGGAAAAATAAGGTTAAACTACAATAATTAAAATGAAATCTAAGGGAAAGGAAAAAAAAAAACCAACAACAAAACCAAATTATTACAAAGCATTACTGGAAGAGTTCAGTTCCTCCGGGGCAGAGAAGTGAGAAGCAGTAGTAATTACTGGCTGCAAATGTTTACATGAGGCAGGGAACAGCTAACTACCTTTAATTGCTAGCAACAGCTTGGCTCCCCAGGGTGAGAAGGGTAAGCATTTTCAACCATAGCTAATAATTATAGCCCTTGCCCTGTAGTGCCCTGTAGAACCAAGCTGCTGCCAGCAATTAATGCTAGAAAGCTATTGGTTGGCATGATTAGAGGGAAGGTGTTACATTAAGAAAGATAAACCCCCAAAGTCTGAGAAATGTTACACTTGAACAAAAGAAATCCACTCTATAAAGGAAAAAGGTCCTTCCTGAGTAGCATCTTCACATCAGAACATTACTACAGATGAGTAACTTAATTAGCTGATGCCAGAAAATATTCCTCAAGTCAGCTTCATTACTTACTTCCCATTCATTCAACAAGAAGTTTGGGAACATGTTTAGCAAGTCTATTTTCTTCCTTCTATTCGCTGTAACAATTTCTTTGCCCCTAGTTCCTCCTGTTTCATGGACAGCGGGCAATGCCACACTTCCTCTTTCCAATTCAGGGTTGGACATACCACTGGTGGAAGATATTCTAAGGCTATCCTAGAGGAATAAACCTAAATAAGAAAAGGTGTACGAAGACTTGAACTGTAAAGACTCCTCCTGTCTAATAACTTCCATGTAATATTTAAGTCTGGATAAGCTGGCAAATCGAACCACACAATTTCAAAGTTTTCTTCCACTGAAGATCTGCAATTGGATTTTTTCCGGATCACTCATGTCCCAAATTACATTTCTTTTCCTTAAAATGCACTTACCTCTGGTGGGCTTTGAATTTAAGATTTATGAGACATTTTCTGGACCAAAAAAAATGCACAATTAAGTTTGGCATACAAACACACGAGCAGGCTATTATGTTTTAAAGTATTGTCAGTAATCTGAGCCACAGTAATGCTCTCTATGTGCATATACTACTGAAGCAAATACAAGCCTTCCCCATCACAGGCTAAATTAAGCAGCATTACCTTAAATTACCATAGCTAAAAGGTATCACAGTAGCATAAGCTAGGGCTCATCTGTTGTACAGTAAGTTGACTGTATCTGTATGTACAAACAGATAAAAATAAATATCACATTGTCAGATAGGAAAGATCAGGTATACAGTATCATGTTTTCCTTGCACTACTTATAACAAAATTAAGCAATATATGCAATTTTAAGTTTCAACATGGACTTGTTTTGTAAGACTTCAGTTTTTTAACAGAAGGTAATGGCAAAGAGACCATTAGAAAAAGAGGTTAAACACTCAGCTAGGGTGTGCTAGTCTACTGAAAAAGAACCAACTTTTGTTGTATTCTGTCTTGAAAACAAAAAGTTAACTGCATGCCATTTGTATCATCATTGCTATTTTCACCCAACAGCCATAACCGATTAGCTGGAATAAGAGTACTTCAAACACCCAGCTATGGATATGAACTTCAATATGTTATCGAGGAAAACCACAATAGTCTGGGCAGAATCCCCATACAGGCACAATCAGCCAAGAAGCATCTTAATTGTGAATACGACTGCATAACCGGATTTAGTAATAAGTTCTACAAAGTGTTACACCTTAACGTTAGGTATAGTCGCCAGGAGTATCCTAACAGATTTGCAAGCTGGTAATATGAAAAAAAGAAGTTGTCTTGTCATTACTTTTTAAGCTTTGTGGCCAATAGAGCTACAAACCCCTTCACATGGTTTGGGTTTGTTGCTAACCAAGATACTCTCTTCTCTTCGTCTTTCATTACAAGCTCTCACTGGTAGAGAGGCAGACAATACTTGCTTTCTGTATCTCAACTTCTGAAGGTTGGAACGAATTTTTTTACTTTGATATCCACAAAAAATGGAATAGGAGCCTGATCAACAGGTTAAAAAAAATAAAGTGTGTGTTTGGTTGGTTGGTGTTTGTTGTTGGGTGGTGGGTTTTTTTTTTTTTTCATTTTTTATGAAAAGAAAGGAAGAGTATGCTAACATTTATAATGTTTATATGTTTATAATTTTAAAGTTTAGAATATTATACATTGCAATTACGTGCACTTACAGACTAGCCACCCCTCCATCTGGAACCCCTTTTTTTAAATTGCTCATGAAACCCTGTGTTTGGCTGGGGATAACACTTTCACTAGATGAATATCATACGAAGACAAACCAAAAAGATTCTTCTACCCAAAGAAAAGTAAAAAGTGCAATTTGGCATGGAAATGGGTCTTATTCCAGAGCAACATATTTGATAACTGAAAAAAAAAAAAACCACAACAAAAAAAACCCAACACCAAACATTCTCGGTTCAATCGAATTTTAGAGTGAAATCTGCAACAGATCAGGCATTACATCATGCATTTTAAACCATAGCTAAGGAAAACTTCTCAGGTGTACATACTAAAAAGTGTATTGCATAAGTATATATGCTGAAGACATGAAAATCTTGAAGAGTTCAGAAAGAACTAAGGAAAACTGACATATCTTTAAGTCAAATCTTTTCTCACCAATTTTGCAGCCTAGCTAGGTTGGATAAGGTATGAATTACCACAACAGCTAAAACCTAGCATGGATGTAGTTATACTGACAAAGTTCTTCACTAGGAAACTAGTACCACCTGCTGAATTGAAACAAGCTGGTGGAAAAGTAGGCTTTTTCCACCATCATTAGAGCAGATAGTTCTGTGTAGCGAAGACTTGCCAGAGTACCACCACCCCAAGATGTACTTTCAGAAAGTCCATTGCTAACAGAGCACACAGTGAGCAAACTACACATTTTTTGATGCTTAAACGTCTCTTTTCTAATAGGCCAGAAGTTTTTATATTACTTATAAAAATAGTGGGAAAATGATGCACAGTTAAGAACCAGAAGTATAGGCAAAAGAGGACTAAAGACTGATGTGACTTTTACTCTGGTCTTTACTATGCATATGATTTCTCAAAAGTGGTATATTTTCTAGCTGTTTCAAATATTTGTATAGTGTCTTCAACAAATGTATGCACAAGTGTAAAAAAATCTTTCGATTATTTTACTGCAAATCACTCTGAAAGACTACATACACCTTAGCATAGAAAGAATCAAATAAAGCTTGTAAATATAAGCAAAAGCATCTTGCACATTAAAGTTACATTTGTAGTTAATGGCTTCAGCTTGTAAGCGGCACCTGACAAAGTCTTGGTGGCTAACTGAAAAGTTATGCTTTAAAAATGGGGAGTGAAAGTAGCATTTAAAGTTTTAGATGTCTGTAGGTCATAACATATATCTGACCTGCTTAGATACAAAACCAAAACAAGCAAATGTCTTTTTAATACAATTCTAAAGTAAGTGCTGCACTATGCAGTCATCTTATTCTGCTCTTGTCCTTCAAATACACAATAGGATGAGGCAACAAAAATATGACGCCTCCTCATCAATGTAAAAATGTTACACATTTCTAAAAAGGAAGTGCTTTAATAATTTGCTTTCTTACATAACACAGTGATCACTAATCCATACACAAAAATGAATGTGAATAATATATTCTCTCATGTCACACTCAAAAATGAAGAATACCATACTATGTAGTAATTACTAAGACAGCAAGAGCACACAACCAAGGAACAATTCCAATAACTAACTATTCCAAAGAAAAATTTGAAACAGGTTAGATGATATCATACCCTTAGAACACATTTTAGACTGAGGTAAACATCATACTACCTGCAAACATTTATTAGTTTTCTCCAGAAGCATAGTCTTTCTATATACCTGCAACAAGGTTTTTTTGCATCACTTATGAACTGTAATGTTTTAGTATTGCAGTAGTGGTGTACAATCCCAGAAGGAAAATTTCAGGTTTGAAATATAAATTTAGCCCAGGTACATTACAAACTCTGTGCAGCATAATCCTGCAGTTTACAACACAGTGGCATGACGTGGTGTTTGGTAATGACCCCTCAACTTCTCAGAACATGACTCATGCTTCTGAGATGGTATTCAGGAGGCTATGAAACACAAAACAACTGTCTTGGCACATTTTAATTAAAGGTAAATACAGCAAGACCAAACATAGCACACATGGCTTTTCAATGAACACCATTGAACAACACAAAGATCAGGTATCGGAGGTGCCAAGACAGAGCTGGAGATGGGAAGATGGAGAGAAATACAGCTTCCCAACAGGTAACAAAACTAGATGGAGGACAGGACACTCAAAAATAAACTAGCAATAGTTTAGGTCTTAAGAATTTGGTTTCCACAGGACCTGAAGTTAGCTTTATTTTCTTTTAACACGAGAGGAGAAACTCTCCTTGTGCTCATTAAAAAGCTTGCATTTATGCAGACTAGGCTTACAGGCAGTCTTTTGTTTCAAAATTATTTTCTCTGCACATTTATTACTGCTGATCAAAGTATATGAGTTAAAGAAGTCAGCTGTCCAGTCTCACTTGCTGTAGATCTCCATTGAGAGCACTAAACAGCAGCACCCTGTTCTGGGTGAACTTCAGTCCGAATAATCTCTCCTATACTTTCCATTCTAATCTAGTTTAGTGTCTTTTGGTCCTGGCTTTTAGTCACCTAAAACCAATGGAAGTAGTTCTAAAAAAAAAAAAATTCTTGAAAATACATACAAAATGAACGTTGTTCACTACAGCAGTTGGTTCACTCCTTGCAGCCTGTGGACTAACAGTGGTTCTCACCTTAATGTCCCTCCTCTAGGTGTGACTGAACAATTAAAAAAAATGAAATGGAAATAAACCAATGTTAGGAACTTTTCAGAAGAGTTCAGTTTTCATGAGGATTGAAGGTATGAAAAACCAAAGTAAAATGCAAAAGGAATGCTTTTCACTATCCTGTAAGGCTGACCAGTGACAAGTAGAGGAACCCTTTAGCCTGGATCGGTGGCAACAGTCTCAGAACAAATTTAAACAAAAGTTTCATCAGAGATTTTCTTTTTAGTGCATTAAGCTGTCATTCCCTTGGCAACAGATTATGATCAGCTATGTTGCACACATTTTTATGAACTGTCTACCAGAACCACCAAAATGAACGCAAGGAGTTTTCCAGCCAGATCATTTCAGGGTTTAGAGAGAAGCATTTTTCTAGGTAATGGCTAAAGCCAACTTAGGAAAAACACCCAAGAAGTTCAAGTTCAGAGTGCCACCCTATTTTTAACAAGCATAACATGTATTTGAAGATAAAATAAAATAAGTGTGGCATCATTATTCTCAGGAAAGAGGGTTAGTCTATTACTAACTCTAGCTTTTGTTCCATGCTTCACAAATCCTATTTGTGCATTGTAGATTAATACTTACCTGAAAATCTCTTATAGGAAATTCACTTTAAGGTTGCTTGTCTTACTGCATGTGGAGTTACAACAACCGGACAGTAAATCCAGAAGGTTTTACAGTTGACAGAACCTCCACCAAGGCTCCATCTACAGAAATACTTAGCTCCTTTGATTTCATTTTAAGTATCCTATAAAAATGTCTTTAAATAGTAATCTTAGCTTTCCTGAAATCTAAAATTGAAATGCAGTTTAATAATTTCTAAACAAATAAATAATGTCGAGAATGTTCATAAAACTTCAAGGACTATGTTTACTTTTAAAAAAAAAAAATCTTTAAACATCAAAATAATCATAAGCAACTTGAATAGTGCAGTCACATTAACTAGTTTCAAAAAAGCTGTCTAATTAAAAAGCAAGAATATTCAGAATTTTGACCATTAAGTCTTATCTTTACTATTTTATTGATTTCAAATATTTATGTCCATATGGCTTGCCCATTGTTAAAGGGCTGCCAGGATAACATGATCAGAAATACCCAGAGACAATAAAGATTAATAAACTTAACTTCCTTGCTTAACACAGCTACATCTTACATTCTTTTACAGAAACTATTCATGGTTTTACACAACAAACATGCAGTTTTTACATAGTTGCAAATAACTTAATAGTTCTAAATATTTAAAATATCACAATTCTAATTTGTAAAGGAAAGGAATTACTCTTTATTCACTTACCAAGACTGTATTATATCTGTCCTCCAAGTCAGTGATAAACGAAGGAAATGCTGGTTTTGCCAGCTAGTTCAGAACAAACAAAACCTTAGCCCTGGGCTCTTAGCAAGAAAATTGAAAGTTTTTTTTCAAATAGTAGATATTGTAAATTTCTACACTTGAGCTTGTCACCAAGGCTCCCTTTAGAGTCAATGAACAGAAGCGCACACTTCTAGAAGGCTATCTATCCTGTGTTACAGGAGGCGTCAAGCACTGGCCTGATAAATCACATTGCTCAAGCTCTAAACAAACCCCAGTTACTGGGGTGGGGGGGAATCACACAAGTTTTTAAATACCTGGCAATCAAGCATTTAGTGCTTTTGAGGATATCACTTAATACAATTTGAATATTGTACTCAAAAAATACTAAAAATATTAAGAAATTACATCCACGACTATTTGCAATGTATTGTCTGGTAGTAAAAATCAGTCAGTCACAAAAGTGCAATTAATTTCTCATAACTTTAGCCAATTTTTATCCACTTAAAGCAGTCACTAACATCTAGTCTTTTCCAAAATACTTTTCTCAATGTGAGCTGAATGTTCCTTTAAGCTGCTCATCTCTCCCTACTGACTATAGAGGGAGCCTGGCTGCCTAGATTTTAGACAGCTCGAGTAATATTAGATGAAAACTTCCCCATTACTAGTATTATGTAACAACTTTTTATACAAACATAGATTACAAAATAGCAGTCATAACAAACAATAAATTATTAATATGCAAAGCAAAACACAAACCTCTTTCAATTAATGCCAGTTATGTCTGAAATATTAATTGGAAAAAAGCCAAGTCAATTGGTTTCACAGATAAATCTTTCTCTTGATACTATTTTAGCAGTAAGTGGCTTAATTTGCTGATTTTTTTCTTGGGGAAAAAAGGGATCAAGTCAGAAAAGACTACATCAGTATTTGAGCTTTGAGTTATTTGAGCTTTACACTCAAACATTAATCTGTTTCCATTTTCTACTGTTTTAATTAACTTTGACGTAATTTTTAATATTCAAGGCAGTGGTGCCTCTGGTAATACTTCTGTATGATAGTGCATTTTCTTTTGTGTATGTGGTTTACATACATAAGCACACACTCACACTTGCACACATATATACAGTGCTTGCAGACTAAGTTAAAAAGGAATCTATGCTTATTTTCATTCTTACTATCCTCAGTCAGTGGATAAGCAGTACATTTATAATTGTTTACAGCCAACTTCCAGTGCACTATACTGGCATTAAGGAAAAGGGTAATTCAGAGATTCCATGTAGTTTGAATATATCATAATATTAGGAAGTTAACATTCTACAACAGCATTTCATTTCAAGGAACATTAGTCTGATGGGCCAATTACGGTAATTATCTTTAAGGCCAATTTTCACCTGCAGGAATGATACAGAGCTCCTAACTGCCAACACACAAATGAAGCTCTATGAAAAGTCACAAGCATGCTGATGTAGCATGCGTTCAACACAATGCCTGAACTTTCCTGTAGTCTATAATGATCATGTGGCTAATAAGAAGAGTAGTAAAACATGAAAGTCATCAGTGAAAGTAAAATCTGGTAACTGGTTGGGACAACATGTCTTTTTTGATAAGCCACAGTTCACAAAAATGAGAAGGAACTGTGGTGTAACCAGGCTTTTGCCTCTTATTCCAGCCACTGCGTTTGTAAGTGTATAACAGGAAAACACCACAACCTGTGCTGGTGCAGGTCAAAGGTGTTTGAAGTTGCTTTCTAGCCCACAGCTAAAGTAGAGATTTCTCAATACAGATTACAGGGGGAAAAAAATCCCAGACCCTAGCTTCCCAGTAATATTATAGAATGTCTTTCAAACGAAATGCATTTCAAACTGTAAGAATTACTTTTACATCATGGATAAGTAAATGGGGGAATGATTCTTAATGTATTCAGAACTTTTTGCCATGAAGGCTTGCAAGTGGCTTGTCTTGTGCCTCAGTACAATAAAAATAATGTGTTTTCAATTTTAATGAGCTATATCCTAATTTTCATATTCAAAGCATTCTTATAAACTTCAGTTTACAAGTGCTTGGAATATTTCTTAATACCAGCAGGAGTCTGATCTGGTGTAGCAAAAATGGAGTAGTAAGATCTTATTTATATTAGCAGCAACATAGTAAAATAAATCTAGTAACATTAGAAGAATCATCTTTATTTCACATTGCATTTCAAGTTATTCCAGATCTTCTTCCCTGTCAACTCATATACAAATATGCTACTTAAGATTTACTTGTTGCCTACCTTCCTCCTTTGAGACACGCTGAGGGCAGCAAAGTCATTAAACAAGGATGAATTTGGTGAAGTTAGTGGATCTGTAAAAAGAATGTAAAACAACATGTTATATACCTCTAATATTAAAAATTAATTTTACATTTTTTTAACATTTCTGTATGGAAAAAATCCTTTTGACAAAAGTAAGTATAGCAACCACACTGCTAAAACCTGCAGCATTTATTAGATTCTGTGTAACTGCTCAGTTGAAATGGAGCTCATTAGCAGAAGTTAGTAAGTTTAATTGCTGTTGACATTATTTAACGACCACCTAACATTTCAAAGCCTTCCTCTCCAGTTACCTGAAATTACTAATCTTCTATATAACGCAGTCTTACAAATAATGATGTGGCTCTTATTTGTCCTGTCACTGTTCTGCACAAATTTAAATCAGAACTAAAGGCAGCAAAAGTCTACATTCTATTAGTAGCTTTTTATTGCTTTTTCTTCATCCCCACGCACCCCTTCCAGAGTTGAAGCACCAAAAAGTCAATAACAATGACAGATGCAACTGTCAACTACAAACTGCACACGCAGAGCTGTCAAATTAGCAGATGACTGCCAGCTGTAAACATCAGTGTTTTGATGAAACTTTCTTCAACATTAATCAAAACTCCTTAAAGGGGTAATTCTACAAGTGAAGCACAGCTTGGGGAGGGCAGGGAAGAAAAGGACCTGAGAGACAACAGAATTTAAACTGGTTTCCAAAAGTCAGTCTGGTTTCTCTCCTTCGCATGCATCACCATCACTATTTGGCCTGTCACAGTCAAACTCTGACTGCATTTAAAACTGGAGACCTCCACTGCCTTGAATAGTTAATTGTTCGGTGGGACAAAAGAAGTAGAATTAATCACAAAACCTACTGGAAACGAACCAGGAGGAAGGAAAAAAAAAAAACCAACAAATTTCAACTAAGTTAATTTTATAGTAGTTACTACCCTGCTTAAAAAATTATAACCCTAATAAGTAGACTAGCTGCAGGGTCAGACATGCAAATGGCTTTCTAAAACATCATTTACACAGCAATTTTCAGAGCAGAAATGGATTTTAAATGTGTGTCCTTGCCATAAGGAAGTAGTATCCTCTTCTTTAAAGAAGTTAGTTTGACAGCTATAGCTGAAATAATCTACAGTGCCTGTTATAATTTGGAACGCAATTCTGAAAAGTGCATTACAGAAGTTCAATATACCCTCCATAGTAATCTAGCGAGTACGTTGGCCTGCACTATGGAGACATCTTGTTTGGTTGAAAACCATGTTCCCAATAGCAGTGGAAAAAAAAAAAAAAGAAAGATGTAAAGTACTTACAGGACAAAACTTATATCTATTAAAAATCATCAGTTACGTGATACGTTTCACAAAAAACCTACAGCCTAAAATTAAGACCTGTACATTCATTCCACACAATAACTTACTTGAAAAGCACAATAAAAAGGGATACTACTGTGGAGCAACATAAATGCTTATTTAAGCTATCAGTGCTTTACAGTGGATATCCAAACTAGCATTTCACTTAAAGCAACAAGACCGATTTTTTGGGGGGGGGGCGGTGCTTTGGTTTGGGTTTTTTTTCCTTCCCCCCCAGTTTTTCCGCACTGGAGCAAAGAGAAGACTGAAAATTTGTGAGTTCAGTAGCACTTCAGCTTTGGATTACAAGTAATCACAATACACTACTGGTAAAAAATAAAGTTCTACTGCATCTCAAATCAAATCAGAGGAGAAAAAAAACCTCCCTTAAGTCTCATTTTTACCAAAGTGAATCTCTTAAATTTCCAAACATACTTTTATCCATATTACTTTAAAAGTACTTACCATGGCCTGCATATTGCTTGGCACTGTCATTGAGAAGGCTAGGGGAGCTGCTGCTATTTGTCATCCTCTGCAAAAATAAAAGACAAAACTGTACATGTAAAATAAAGCTGAAAAGACTAAGTGAGAGCATTGGGGATCATATTTAGAAAGTTTTAAGAAGAGAATATGAAGCCTGTGCTCATTCCCCACTTAATAAATACTCTATACAAACAGTGGTTTGTAGTTGACAAAAATGTTTAATAAACTAAAGCATTTTGCAGGAGAGCAATGCAAACCAAAAATGACTGTATATTAAAACAAAACACTATCTTCATGACTTTCTTCTAACTTGGGAGGGTCTACCAAACCTATGGCTCTCTTCCTGTACATCGTCAAAACTTTAGATAAGCCAATTACTTATCTCCTTTAAACATTCTTTCACACTGCACTCCTGAAACAACTCCTCCCTTCATTACACACTATCATCACAACATGAAACTTCTCCAATGAAAAATACTCAAAACAGTACAGCATTTGATAGATTCTTTTTAAAAACAAAAGAACCTTTTGAGACCTTTCAGCAAAATCATGCAATTCTTGTAAAGCCAGGAGGACATCTGAAACCCTCTCAATTCCTCCTAGGCTTCACTTGCTTCTCCTACACTCCTCTGGAGATATGGGCTAGCAATAAACTGGACTAAGTGAGGCAGTGCTGCTCTAAGAGCTACCACTGCTTTGATACAGAAGTTTAAAAGTGTCTCTCCTTGCTCCTGCTTGTTATTTTCTTTGACCATTTTCTTCCTGTCTCCCAAAAGGAAGAAAATGTGTGAGAAGAAAAGCAAGACAAGGTCAGGAAGTGTTCTCCATCACTAAGTGAGACTACCAGTAATTTGTTAAAATATTCCCTGACATGCTTTTGGCCCACACCAACCAGGACTCTCCCAGCCAATTTCCAGGCACTATTCAGCAGTGAAAAGATCTGAGATCCCTTCAAATAGACAGTTTGCATGCAGCCTCTGCTTTACCGGGTGAGCGTACACCAGCACAAACAGGCCACTCTGTGCCAGCTGACCCTAAGCATCAAGGAAAGTTTCCAGGCATGTTTAATTTAGTAGTCTAGACACAGACTAAGACTCAAAACTGGTCACTAGAGTTGCTCTTTATGCTTACATTTTTCCACGGCCAGTCTCAATGTTGGTGGCAGAGGGTGTGCTGGTCTTGCCTGGGATAGTTAATTTTCTTTATAGTAGCTAGTATGAGGCTATGTTTTGGGTTTGTGCTGAAAACAGTGTTGATAACACAGGGATGTTTTCATTACTGCTGAGCAGTGCTTACACAGAGTCAAGGCCTTTTCTGCTTCTCACCCCATCCCACCAGCAAGCAGGCTGGGGGTGCACAAGAAGCTGGAAGGGGGCACAGCTGGGACAGCTGACCCCAACTGACCACAGGGATATTCCATACCATATGATGTCATGCTCAGCATATAAAGCTGGGGGAAGAAGGAGGACGGGGGGAAATGTTCAGAGTTACAGCGTTTTGTCTTCCCAAGTAACCGTTACATGTGATGGAGCCCTGCTTTCCTGGAGATGGCTCAACACCTGCCTGCTGATGGGAAGTAGTGAATGAATTCCTTGCTTTGCTTGTGTGTGTGGCTTTTGCTTTACCTATTAAGCTGTCTTTATCTCAACCCATGAGTTTTCTCACTTTTACCTTTCTGATTCTCTCCCTCATCCCACTGGGGGGGGAGTGAGCAAGCAGCTGTGTGGGGCTTAGTTGCCGGCTGGCGTTAAACCACGACAGAGGGCAAGCAGCTTACTACATTATACTTCAATACCATTTCATCTAATTCTTGACTAGAAAGATCAATATTCTGGAGTAAATTTGGTAAGAACAGAGGAGAACCAACAGAAGCTGGAGTATTACCCAATATGGTAGAACTGTAAACCTACTGCAATTCAAGTTTCTCAACATTTGCACTTTTCATATTACCACTGACTTTACCAGAAGCTGCAGCTTTTAATACTTGTATCTAAAAGAATGAATAGATTGTGTAAAGTAGTTTTTATGCGGAAAGCAAGTCGTAAAAAAAAAAAAAAAAGGCAAAAAAAAGCCTGCACTATTAGAAAAGTAACTTGAAGGAAGTTTTGGTAAAATTTAGGTACGTCAGCAGGTATCTTCAAATGTCACCCGCTCAACAACATGCTCTGTCCCTCAGTGCTTTATTGCCCCATGTATTATTTCCATTATCCATGCTCCATTGCTACAGCAAGCTTTCTACAATCATTCAGGCTTCTCTGATACAACTCTTCACTCAGTACAAGTAAGTAGTACTATATGAAACAGAACTATAGCACATGCAGATGTCCTAGGACAATGTGTAATATATGTACACATGTAAATACTATGTAAACCTTCAGCTCTTCCAAGACTAAAATGAAGAAAGCTGTTTGCTACATGCTTTCCTTATTTTGATGCCACATTATCTCATGTTCCTAAAATATACCGGACTGACACTGACACAATGTCACTCTCACTAAAGGATTAGTGATCAACAATTAATTCTTTATACAAAAGGGATGCCTCTAGTGAAACAAAGTTTACTTATTTCTACAAAACACTTTGGGAGACCCACATTAAGTTAACAATCTTGCTCAAGTTCAGGGATGCTTATCCTTCTGCTCACCATCATTGAAATAAGAATACATCAAAATAAATAATTTCTTCATTACAGTAGCTCAACTATTCATACATCCTATTCCCTTCCTGACTAAGCAATGGAAAGAAGTTAAATAGTTTTTCACAAATATTTAAAAAGTATCCCTATTATGCATCTTTTCTTGGCATTTGATACATCCACACTGATCCTTTTAAAAGGAAGTGGTTTAGGAAGACATTTCCTAAAGGGAACCTTTCGGATTTGCACAAAAATTGTCCAGGCGTAGATAAAAATAGTGTTAATGTCTATTTATAACACTCAGATTTTCATAATAATTTTAATGCAAAAGGTAATGGTCTGTTGGAACGGGGATAAATATGATACTGAGATCTAGGTTGGTATCAAAGATGGTTAAGCATATGGCTTAAACTTGAAACCAAGCACTTTCGTGCCATCAATATTCTACCTCTTCAAGGACAGGAGTTAGACATTCAGTCAACAGACTTGCAATGCAAATAGGTGACTGCGATGATGAATCAGTGCTAATATGATCACTAAAAACATATAGTGCGCACAAGGGAGACAACAGATTGCAACAGAACACATTGTTCAGGATTCTGAAAGCAGTGCGCAAACAAAGCCTACGAACATCAACTGCTTTTTACAAAATCAAGTCTTGTTGAAGATGCAAACATATTTTACATGAACCAGGATCCTGAGAAACCAAAGCTTCTCTCACTGATCTTAGGCAGCTCTTGCTTTAACAACTGCTTGTAAGCTGTACCTTGAATGAGGTTCAAAACCTCCACTTCACCACTCGCTTTCATGAATTTTTCATTTTGCTCACTTTTATTACGCATGCACAAGCTTCTTACCTTAATATTATTCATAGAAGTCCGGCATGTAATCAGTAAAGGATTTATAAACTGTTTTAATATTAAAATTTCCAAAAGCATTTAGTCTTAATGAAGGTTATTCCTGTATCTGATTTTTACCAAGTCAGGCTGAAAATGTCGTGAAAGAAAAAAAAAAAAGAAAACCCAAGTACTATTTGTTATTTGTGTTTTCCAGAAGGCAGTTTTGATTTTAAATAACACTTCTCAATCTCTTCTAACAGTGTTGAACTACTTTTCATACAAATTCAATTTCAAGAATGCAATCACAAGAACCTCAAGCCCAAAAGATGAAAGTTCCAGAAAGGTAAGAGCAACCATTAACAGGAGAAGAAAATGAACTATTCATTCCTAAGCCTGTCAGGCAAGGCAAGCAGACACATATGAGAGCTTCAGACTTTTCAGTACATCATGACTTTCACCATATGGAAGTTAATATAGAAAGATAACTCTGTCATAACCAAGCACCACACCAATGTCACTCAGTTCCATATAAACTCCTTTTCTTTGCTTGCCTATTGCTATGATTTATTGAGGTTCTTTAAGCACTAGTTAAAATTCAACTAGGTTGACTGGCATACATCCTGCCCCTCTCCCTTTAAAGGAATTAAAAAGTTGTTTCTGTTCACATCTCAAAAGAAAGCTACTGCAGAACAAAACTGTCACATTCATCCCTGTCCAAGGATTTAACCTGAGGCTTCAACTTAAAGTTCTTCCACTGTTGAACCTTGCACCAGTAAAAAAATACAGGCTCTTTAATTTCAAGGAAAAAAAAATGAGAAAAAATATTTCAGAATACTGTGTTAATTAAGTTACAGGAGGGGAATATGCTCATTCAGAAGTTTTTACTCTTTCTTCAAGCACCAGGATTAATCAAAGTAACTCATCTCCTCTTAGGAAAAGACTCTGTGTCAAAAATGAAACTTTTGTCAAAGTGAATCATTATCTTACCTAGATGTAAGATAGCCTATTGCATACGAACACTTCCTATTCAGAACCGCTGCCAAGTTAAGGTCTTCTAAAGGTCTTCTAAAAAAAAGTTATTATTTTCACACAGACTTTAAGACAACACTGACAGCAGATCAGCAGTATCACTATTAAAATAATTTCCATATTAGGATACTATTTTAATAATAGTTTTGAGGATTAGATACTTTTCACAGACTCACAGAGGGGTTGCAGTGGGAAGGGACCTCTGGAGGCCAACTGGTCCCGCCCCCCTGCTCGAGCAGGGCCACCTAGAGCAGGTTGCCCAGGACCATTCCCAGATGGCTTTTGAATATCTCCAAGGAGCAAGACTCCACTACTTCCCTGGGCAACCTGTGCCAGTGCTCAGTCACCCTCACAGCAGAAGAGTGTTTCCTGATGTTCAGAGGGAACCTCCTGTGTTTCAGTTTCTGCCCATTGCCTCTGGTCCTGTCATTGGGCACCATTGACAAGAGCCTGGCTCCGTCTTCTTTGCACCCTTCTTCCAGGTATTTATGTGCATGGATGAGATTCCCCTGAGCCTTCACTTCTCCAGGCTGAACAGCCCCAGCTCTCTCAGCCTTTCCTCACAGGAGACATGCTCCAGACCCCTCACCTTCGTGGCCCTTTGCTGGACTCTCTGCAGTACGTCCATGTCTCTCATGTACTGAGAAGCCCAGCACTCCAGGTGTGACTTCACCAGTGCTGAGCAGAGGGGAAGGATCACCTCCCTTGATCTGTTAGCAATGCTTTACCTAATGCAGCCCAGGACACCATTCACCTTCTTTTCAGTGCTTCCTTGGTGCACTATGCTAGGAAGAGAAGTGTTACAAGAAATACTTCCATCTTCTAAAGGTATACACCACCTTGCCTCCACCCTTCAATGTTCAGTAGCAAAACCCAAAATTATAGCTGCACTTAAGACAAGCTTGCTTTCCTTTCATTTCCCTCCACTAAAGTATATAGTTACAAAATTGTCATCAAGATAGAGGATGAATAAAGCTTTCCTGCACACAATTAGATCTAATTTTACATAGCTTATGTTACAAGGCTTATCTTAAGTGAGGGTTTTTGCTTTCTTCTCTACTATTTCTTTTCCACAAAATATATAAGAGATGGCATTTGTTCCCTCTGCGTCCATATTCCTCGCCCTAACCCTGAGAAAATAAACACTTTCCTCAGGTTCATTCCTGTGCTAAGTACGATATCTCAAAATATTTTGTAGTATGTCACAAGCTATTCTCTTCATCTTAATACTGTTCTACTGGAACTATATTTCAGAATATTTCTTTGTAATTTTTAGAATAATGTTAATTAGACTATAAAAGAAGTCATCCTGCAAAAGAATGAGATTGTTACAACCAAACAAATCATTGTTTAGTTGTCAGATTCTGTGACCTACAAAGGGTGATACCTTTTGCTTTCTTTTCTAAACAATCCAAAACTTGTCTTCGACAGTTAGCATATTTGGCACCATCTCCAGCGTGTCCCACTCACAACTGTTTGAACGAAAGCAACTGGATTTCTTCAGAAAGCATTACATAAACAACTGCATAATTTTATATTTAAAATAGCATGTCTAGTTCCACTCAATTCGCAACAGTTAAAAATTGAAGACATTTACAAGCTTCTGTGCTATAAGGAGAGTTTTATTACTCGACTCTTGGCAGATGCAGCAATGGAAACAAAGGTCTTTGTGTTTATTCAGCTGCAAGACTTTGAAGTGAGCATGATCTCTACTTCTCAGGCTTTTGAAGAACACTTAGTACACCAACATTAGCATGGTGAAAGCAAGCAAGACCAATTCTTCTCCATTGCTTGGCCTTGCCAACTTTAATAGCGAAGACTGTTATGTCCTTTTTTATTTTGAGTGATTAATTGAAAAGTTGTGATCCTTACTTTCTACATAACCTGCAGTACAATGAAAGCCATGTAGTTATAAATCTCATCCTATCAAAATAAGGAAAACTGTATTTCTGTGAAGTAACATACATGAAGACACCTTCTACAGTTTTATGCTCTTCCAACCGAATTGCTCAATTCTAATATGATATTAGAAGTTTTAACATCAAGGTACTCCTCTGCCTCATTCTGCTATAAATTCCCCCAGATGATTCACATATCCTTTTACCATTCCAACTTAATACTGCTAAAGCTCCTTCTGGCACCACCTGTATCTTTGATCAAGCCACAGGTTAGTCAAGGGGCAGCACTAATGCCAGAGGAACACAGACACCAGCTAGCCAAGTGGCACACGCAGAGCGACTGAGCAAACAGCCAAGCATCAGAGGCATCCTGGCCAGCCAGCTCCTGCCTCCTCACTGCTGGGAAAGCCAAAAGCAATGAGCTGCTTCTTGAACCACACCTCTGACTGTCTCTTGGCTGCTGCTATGCCAAAAAGGAAGAGAACAGCTTCGAGGACAGCGTGTGGCCTGTGGGCCATGTGATGTGCAGGCCAGCTCTGTTATTAGTTAGAGAAGGGGAAAACAGAAAACACTTCGATAAGCTGGAAGCCAATACTGCTAATGTAGTGTATGAAAGCACATGCAGATTCAGGGAAGAAAACTGTATTAGGGGAAAACGCAAACCAATGAGGTCAGGAGACTATTAATCAATAGGAAACTAGTTAGTAACAACAGAAGAGGACAATGGGGTCAATGAAAGGTTGGCTAACAGCAAAGACCTTTGAGGTAGGAGGAGTGGAAGGATGAGGCAAAGAGATATTTTTCAGAAAGGAAGAAAGAAGAAACAGAACCATGGCCACTTCAAAAATCCTGCCTCTTCCGAACTGTACCAAAGATTTTTACTCTTTTTTTCCCCACTGCAAACTGAGCATTGCCATTGATTGCATCTTCACCACTAATTTAACCTCAATGAGGTGTTCTAGATCTCGTAAAATATTCTTCAGCACATACAAATGAAATCTCAAAGTCAGAAATATCTGTTCTGCAGAAATGTTGACCACTAGTCACCTACATTATTTACAATCAAAGAAGCACATGCCCTCCCCAATTCATCATGACACAATCCACTTTTACTTTCCTTCCTTTTGCTGCTTCCTTAACACCGTAACACAGATTATGCACTGCACACAAAAATATGATTGCAAAATTTGGATATAGCTTTACTTAAGGCCATTTGGCTCCATTACATATGTGTTATAACAACCCCAATATACACAATCACATATTCTTTTCAACAAACTTCAGTTTTATTTGCTGCACGTGACAAATACGTTCTGGAGATTAATTAGGAATAGTCAAGAAGACTCATCTGTTGAATCCCTGATGATTATGTTGGAAGACATCTAGTGAATAAAGCATGGACTGCAGAAAGATAATCTCATGGTAAAAGAAAATGAGCATTACCCAGTAGAGACTGACTCTGCCTATCTTTGCTAGATTGAGGCCAGTTGAGCAACTTGAACCAAGCTTTCCACAGGTGGTCATTAACTCCATTCCAGCTGTAGAGGTTAGTTTCAAAAACTCTGGGGTCTCTAGTTTGCCAGCACTGTTGCGGGGGTGGTGTTTAATTGCCATCCTTTTTCTTCCCATGCCTCTATAAAATGCAGACTACTTTCTTCTTTCATAAGGAAAGCATTCCACAAAGTTGGATGCAATAATTGTAACCTGCACAGGAAAGCCCACTGCCAACTAACAGTCTTCACGAGAAGGATGTGAACAGCATGCAGGAGTAAGGCATGGAACCATAAGATGAACATTTAATTGACTATCAAATGGATGCTCATTATGCATGCACCATGCATCTTGTGCCCTGAGTAAGTCCCACTTATAATACTCCTACTGAAAAAATTATACGAAGTTACAAGGAATACATCTCAATATATAACCTCAAGGATGCTGTGGTGGGTTGACCCTGGCTGGACACCTGGTGCCCACCAAAGCCACTCTATCACCCCCCTCCTCAACTGGACAGGGGAGAGAAAATATAATGAAAGGCTTGTGGGTCGAGATAAGGACAGGGAGAGATCATTCACTGATTACTGTCATGAGCAAAACAGACTCGACTTGGGGAAATTAGCTTAATTCATTACCAATGAAATCAGAGTAGGGTAATGAGAAATGAAAACTAAATCTTAAAAACACCTTCCCACCACCCCTCCCTTCTTCCTGGGCTTAACCTCACTCCCAATTTTCTCTACCTCTTCTCCCCACGTGGCACAGGGGGATGGGGAATGGGGGTTGCGGTCAGTTCATCACATGTTGTCTCTGCCACTCCTTCCTCCTCAGGGGGAGGACTCCTCACACTCTTCCCCTGCTCCAGCGTGGGGTCCCTGCCACAGGAGACAGTCCTCCACGAACTTCTCCAACATGGGTCCTTCCCATGGGCTGCTGTTCCTCACAAACTGCTCCAGCATGGGTCCCTTCCACAGGGTGCAGTCCTTCAGGAACAGACTGCTCCAGCATGGGTCCCCCGTGGGGTCACAAGTCCTGCCAGCAAACCTGCTCCAGCCTGGGCTCCTCTCTCCACGGGTCCATAGGTCCTGCCAGGAGCCTGCTCCAGCACAGGCTTTCCATGGGGTCACAGCCTCCTTCGGGCATCCACCTGCTCCAGAGTGGGGTCCTCCACAGGCTGCAGGTAGATATCTGCTCCACCATTACCCTCCATGGGCTGCAGGGGGACAGCCTGCCTCACCATGGTCTTCACCACAGGCTGCAGGGCAATCTCTGCTCCGGCGCCTGGAGCACCTCCTGCCCCTCCTTCTTCACTGGCCTTGGTGTCTGCAGGGTTGTTCCTCTCGCATATTCTCACTCCTTTCTCCGGCCGCAGTTGTGCAGGTTAAGGTTTTTTTCCCCCCCTTCTTAAATATGTTATCCCAGAGGCTCTAGCACTGTCACTGATGGGCTCGGCCTTGGCCAGCACTGGGTCCATCTTGGAGCCGGCTGGCATTGGCTCTATCGGACACAGGGGAAGCTTCTAGCAGTTTCTCACAGAAGCCATCCCTGTAGCTCCCCTGCTACCAAAACCTTGCCAGGCAAACCCAATACAGCTGCACTGGTAACCTAAATTTAACATTTCTTAACATCTAACTGTATCTTATTAGTGTTTTTCTAGCAGTGTGTTTATTTGCATGTTTGTGTGATTTCCCAGATTTAACAAAACAAGCTGAAAAAGCTTCCTCATGTTGCATCACTGATGCATCTATTTGTGAACTGCACAGATCCACCAGAGATGACTAAGTAACTCATAGATGGAACTGATGTTTTCATTTCCAAAAGCAAACCTGAGAGGCTAACGAGATATTTTACAGAAGACTCCTGATGTTTCATCGATGGCAGAACACTAAATTTTCAGTATCTTTAGTTTGATTCAAGGACCTGGAGAGAAATAGGTACATGGATTTGTTCTCTCCACCCTACTTTGCCCCAACTTTGCATTATGCCAACTTGTTTCTTTGTCCCAATTTCTGTGTTTTTCACTTGTGCAATTCCAGTCCCCATTCTGTGAGTGTCCCACCAACATTTCCTCTTGGCTTCAGTCCCTTTGCTCCGTCTTTCCTAGTTCCTTATTCACTTATCTTCAGCTCAGTTTCTCTAAGCCCACAGCATAAGTCTCTTTTCCCTTATACACCCCTCTGCTCCAATTAACATAGATGCAGCTCTCTTTTTCATTAAATACAGATCCACTTCCACGCTGCTTCAGTCTGAAGTGGAAGAAAAGGAAAGAGGGAAACGAAGCAGATCAGCATTCCTGCTCAGAGTTCAGGCAAGGCCTAGACTAGGCCACCGCTGTAACTGCAAGAATGTACTCAAGCTGGAACATGCCAATGCAGACTACATCTTTGGGAAATTATCTAACATCTATAAAGTCTCCAGTGGGTCTACATAAACCAGTTTTGCAAAGGTTTAATCAAGTGACAAAACCTGGGTAAATTTTCAGAGAGCGCGCAAAAGGTACATCCTTGACACAACCACCAATCTCTAAGATGTAAAGTCTCCATTTCAAGACATAAAGCATTAGCATTACCTAAAGTAAAAGTCACTAAGATTTTTCCCTTGCCTTGTTCTCCAAAGAGCTGAATGACATGGAAAACCACATTCCAAGTGACTAAAGTTTGTCAGTATGGACTTAATTTAGGAGCTGACACATAATCAAAACAGACAACATTACCAGCTTTACCTATGCAAACAAGAACTTAAATTACATGACGCAAAGGAAAAAAAAAAATCAATATAAGAATGCTTTTTAAACCGTAGTTTAATGCCTATAAGCACTTTCTCAACACCAATGAAATCCTTCTTCAGTAGTAATTTTCCTTAGCCTCCAATGGGTAAGAGGCACATCAATTTCTTCTCTTTTCTCAAAGAGAAACACAATGCCTTGACTGTAATCTCACAGGCATTAGTAAAGTATTTAAAAATCCTATGAGCATTCATGTTAGATGCACGCCTTATTGTCTTTCTAGAAGAAACAGTTATAACTAAAAATTTTTGTGTTTAGAAAGACATTAGTGCTGCTGAAGAATACAGTTTAAGGATACAAAACATAATGACTTTGCACTAAAAGGATAAAATTATATGATCTCGGTGATACCAAAACTTGTAACTTCCAGCTTCAATAGTACACTTCAGGATCAGAGGTTAAAATTTTTCTTTTTAAATCATGCATCACTGTCAGTAATAAACATTTCCATAGTTTTGCAATTCTACTGAATGAGAAAATCCAGCCTTCTTGAAAACATGCAGTAAAAAAAAAGAAAAGAAAAAAGGGAACACACCTAATTATTTCCCACCTTTTGCTGAGTTATTTTTCAATCCATAATACAGCCACAACTGAGATCAAAGTAAGCTCATAAGGAGAGTTCCCTTGATATAAAAGAAGAGAGTTGTTGTCAGGACTCAGTGCGAACTGTTTGACTTGTGCTCTCTTTCATTTACCAGAAACTGGTTTGTTAAACCTTTGAGTACAGGGAGAGACCATCTTCTTTTCAACTTTTAAAAAGCATAACAGTTTGAGGGAGTTGTTATAGTACTTCATGTGTTACTTCAACAGATACTCATTTAGGTTTTAAATATGACAGCCTTTTGCTGTAAATTTTGCATAATACTACCTACACAATAAATTCCACCTCATGGGAGTTCCTATGCCAACATCTGCGGAACACTATAAATACAAGAAAACATTTCAGAAGATTTAAATGTGAATTCAACATCATTGAATGCCACCAGAGACTGAGTTTACAAATTCAGAAATTTTTGCCTAGTAATTTACAGGTTTGACAGTTCACGTTTTGCTTCAGTGACTTTTGATCTATGAAATGTTTCAAAATCTAATTTTTATATATTTAGTAAAAGGCCATCAAAATAAGCTATGAGCCTAAAAAGAAATCAGGAACGCAGAGTTAATGTATGTGGCAAAGCCCAACGCAACAGCTCAGATAAGTGCCAATAAAAACAGACTAATTTTTAAGCAATGATATTGTTTCATTTCCATGTGCAAGAGTAAAGTGAGTATATACTCTGTATATCCTACAAGATGACACATACCAGAAGGCTCCATTTTTCCTGCCTCTTGAACAGTTTTCCCTTCTTGGTATAATGCTAGCCAGAACCAATGAAACACTACACAATTCACTGCTATTACCTGCATCATGGGATACTTTGTTTCAGCGGGACTCCCAAATCCATTAACGCCAATGAAGCTGGTGCTAAAGTAGGAATCTGTGAGACTAGCATCAGCTAACCCACCGCCATCTATTCCGGGAACTAAAAGAAAAAAAAGAAAAAGTGTTTCAGAAAAAATTTAGTTTACCATGGGTTTATTTGCTAATATCTCTTACTTTTTTTTTTTGGCAGAGGGGTAGAACAGGAAAAGGTTGGTAAGACTATTTCAAACCTATCTTCTCAGCAAAACAACTAAAAACATACCAGTGCACAGAATTAAAAACTTTATGAAAGAGGTTGCTAAATGACAGCATATGTAGCATGAAGTTACAGCACAAATGCAGAAAGAGGTAGAAAAGTAAAAAGCTTTGACAGAAACGATGAGGAATTTGAACTTTAGAAACAAGAATAACAAGGCAAGTAATGATATCAGAAAGAAAATAAATCAACTAAAAAAACCTAGAAGGCAAGCTTGTTTCAAGAAAACCCATATTCTTGCATACGCATCTTGGAAATATATCTGTCCAGCATAGTTTTTAACTGGATGTACCGGTTCTTTTAAAGGGTAACACACAGAAAATATACATTTAAAAATATCTCAAGTCCTCTCACACAAAGCACAAACATTTTAAAAGCTTCCTTAAGAGCATAAGACTATTTTTATTATCTCATACTTTATAAAGTGGCAACAATTTTATGAAATGTGGCCAAAAATCTCTTTTGGACTGAAAGCAAGTATGAAGGATGTAAGAAGAAATTAATCCCCTGTCTAGAAACAAGGGCCTTGACATACAAGCACAATACCTTAACCACAAATAAATGAATTCAATACTATGAGACTACAGAGAACAACAAGAAGCAGTTGTAATTAACACAAAACTCAAGCAGGTATTACTTCGATAACAAAAAAAGAGTTTACAATGGTATACAAGCTGCAGTTCAAATTAAGCTTCCGCAAAAACACCCACAGCAAATTATAAAAACACTAATCGGTATGGCCAGGCCACTGCAAGCCAACAGGCATGAGTAACTGGTAGCTCCAAGGTAGGAAGGCACACATCCAACTCAGAAGAACATCCTGTACCAAACTGTCTGACTTGAACTTCTGGGAGGACTCGCAGACAGCTGGTGACACCCGGAAACAACTTCCTGATCCTAATCCTCAAAGGAAATAAAATGCAACTTTGTGGCAGAGCTAAAGGAATGTAGATTATAACCTCTCAAATTTCATCAGAATGGGAATTTTCCCTCCAAAAGAGACTACATAACCTGGTGAGCCACTTCCATGCTGTAGGCACAGGAAAGAGAAAAATAAGTACAGCCAGATGAAATCATAGGAAGGGCTGGAAGAGGAGAATGACTAGCAGCATCCGTATTACAGACAGATGGAAACACTGCCCAGCTGCACTCCGTGAGACTGGAGCTGTATGAACTAGCCAACCAGGGCTAACATCAACAGCACCTCAAATGAAGAGCTCTATGTGGAGAGAGATGAAATAAACCAAATACTTCAGTTGCAACACAGATCAGCTTTGCAAGCAAAAAAGATTCTTAAAGTATTGCTGCCAAGTCTAGAACATGATTCGTATACTCCGCAGGTTTGAGGGAGACACCTAAGGAACTTTAAAGATGCTAATTACTAATGAATTGCCACATGAATTTTTTTTTTAAGTTTTAAAAGTTAGCTAAGAGAACAGGAAAATAAAACTCCCTCCACTATCCATACCCTAGATCCTCCTTCATAAGGAGCAGCCACATAGAAACTTGACCAGTCCTCTTGCTAGATCCCTAAAAAAGACAAAGCTCTTTTGCTTTGTCTTTTAAACATCTGTGCCTCTTTTGCCTTCATTTGGGGAATTTACATTCAAAAGCCTAGGGTAAGTATTTTATGGTTGAACTATTTTATCAGGGAAAATATTAATGTCTGCAGTAATGCCCGTTACTGTCTCATCCTACCTGCTACAGTCAGTCCCTGACTCACACTGTGAAGGCTAGCATTTTAACACAATCGTTTTCTGGCATCATGAAAAATACTACAACTCATTCTTACAAGAAAACCAAAAGATAGCAAATCCGTGTTTAATTATGAGCAGTTTCAGCCTAGTTTGCCTATAAATTATTCAGGGTTCACACTGTGGTTTTTATTCATCTTAAAAATGCTTTTCCAATATAGCTTTCTCTGCCTGCATTTCAGCCTTTATCAAAAACTGCTGCAGTTTTTAATGCTACATCTTGACCTTAAAAGACCAAGAAAAACTCTTTAATTTCCAGGAACAACTGTCATTTCAAGGTACACTATATAATTTCAGCAGTATATCTGCTATTTCATCTTATACTTCTATCAGAAACTCCAGATTCTATCCAATTTTTAGCAAACTAGCAAGCGACTCCCTCGGATTACACCATCAGCTTTACAAATCCTTCTGCCTCTGTTGAAGAATTAAGAAAACAGTTGACTCTTTCTGCTTCTCCCACTGCTCCTCACTATGCTAGAGTCAATGTGACAACCCACGTACCTTCATTTCTCTGTTGGACACATACAATTAACGCACAAAATCCTTAAAACTGGAAAGAGGCAAGTGAAAGCTTGCAAGTTCTGCCACACTCAGCAGCAAAGCATGTGAAGAGCCCCTTCAGTGTGAAGAAACCCCAGAGCTGACCTCCAATAACTCCAGAGAGCTGGTACAGCTGCAGTCACCCCTTATCCAAACAAAGCACTGGAGCCGGTGCAGGCAGCCTTGCTAGGGCGCAAACACAGCACCAAGTGCTCTCCTCCTAGGCTGGCTGAAGCATCCTCACAGCCAGGTAGCCCAAGCTGCGAGCAGGAGCAGGCTTTGGGCAGCAACCCCAGAGCTGAGCAAGGCTGAAGATGCTGCTGCTGGGAATGACAAAGTTGATCTTTTGACACTGCTGCCTTTCCGCTGCTGGTGTTTGCTACACAAGCCTATCCAAACCACTTAAAGCTGCTCAAAGCTACAATTTAGGCTTTCTATTGGCACAGCGATATCTAACTGTGCACTTCAGACAGCAAAAAGCTACTCCAGAACATTTTCTTTTATCTAGCTGTATGAAGACCAGCTCTCTGCTGAAGTGCAATGGTCTGGCCATACTGATCAGCCTCCTTGTGCCGTTACTACAAATTGCTGTACTCCAGCACTGATCCACCGTCATACCACTCAATTCTACTGGTACCATAGCCATTTCAAGATGGCTTTCAACTACGAGGCTTTCTATTGTCCTCTTCCAAACAGTCTAGAAACACACCTCTAGCAGAGGGACCAAGACCACAAGAAAACATATTCTGCAGGAACAATCCAAAGAAAACCATCAGAAGTAAGCTCAGTGGAGCAGAGGGCAATTTTCTTGGCAGTAGCTCATATTTAGAACAGAATTCTCTAGAAGTGGTAAGTATAACTATTGCCTTCAAAAGAAAACTCAACACTAGCTTCCTTAAACTAACTTCCCTACAAGCAAGAAAATTAAGACTAACAAAAAAGATGCAGCTTACATAGGTACAAAATAAAAAAAAGTAATTCCTGCATTGCCTATAGAACCAAAAAAAAGCGTTCACTATGTACTCCATTTCGGTTCAAAGAAGGGACATTCAGCTGTTACACCGATGAAAGCTCAGCAAATACCTAACCAGCCAAGGCAGTTTTACTGTATTTGGCACCTGGCCTTCTCCATGAGAAGTACAAGGCTCCTATCCTCCTTCTGCCAAACATTTGGCAAATCATAAATTCTCACTTGCTTCTGGAAGACCACTGTAGTTCAGAGCATGAAAAAAGAAGAGTGATTTATCATAAGCAATCCACAGGAGAAGGTCTTCAGAGGTGGGCACACTTCACCACATGAGCAGTGTGGTGTTTTTTTTTTTTTTTTTAAAAAAAAAAAAGAGCAGTCTAAACAGGAAAGAGAAGATCTTAGTCCTTATAAAGTTTTTATTCTCATGTGTTTACTAATTTATATCAGACCCTGCATTCAATTTGTCTATCCAGATCTTTCCTAGATAACAATTGCAAGCACACACTTTCAAACACTGCACACAGTGCTATTAGAATGACACATAAAAAACTTCTGAGGTTTATGTCTTTTCTCTTTTAAAGCATCGATTATAACTTTAGGTAAGTAAGTTTATACAATTTTAGGAAAGTCTTGAATCAGCTATTTTTGTCAAAGGAACACACCTTTCTGTTGTGCAAGAGTATTACCCATGCACTGAAGTTGTATGTATTTTAAACAGGCTCTTCCTTGGAGAGAAGCAACAATTTCCTTATAGAAGTAGAATGGTTCACTAGGCAGGTCTGAGAGGAAAAGACAGATGTGCGAGGGAACAACTAGGAATCCAGTGGGGAAAAAAATGCTAACACATTATGTAAGCACATATGTGAAAACAAGAAGAAATTTCTAAATTCCATCAATATTAAAGCCAGAAGTTACATCCTGGCAATTCTGGAAAAAAATAAAACATCCTGAGAAATTCAGAAGACGTTTTCTACTTTTTAAACACACATTATCTAATAATTTTCTGCTTGGTGAGTAACACTGCAGCTTAATGTGACAAACTGCAATTAAAAATAAATATCTTCTTATATAATTCTTCTCCCACAGAATTTTAGCAGAAAGTAGGCTTCCCGTCAGATGCAGGCACCAATGAGGAAAAAAAATCAGATAGTTATTTTTGCCTTACTTATTACAAAGACATTTTTCAGGAACAAAGGATACCATCACAGCTTAAGTGCTTGAGTACTACTGTGATGAACTCAACACACATGCTTCAACAGAATTGGTGGGTTTCAGTTGGTTTTAGTTTAATGCTCGTCTCGTCTAATACTAGCGCTATCTGAATACTAACACTATCTGAAAAGATGGCATTGCTGATATTTTCATTCTAACATTTTACTAACCAGTAAACAAATGCTGTAATATCCTATACTGCTTCTTTTATGAACTTAGTATCAGCACTGATCATCTCAGAAACGGTTCTTAATATAAAAAAAAGGATCCTTTACAGGAATGTGATATATTGCCCCAAAAATGAATGGGCTAAAGTAAGATCACAACAGATTTTTGTTGACATATTTTTCAAAACAACAATTTAAAGATTTCTGGAGGGGTAATAAAACATGGATTGAAATCATTCATTTTGCTACTATCACTGCTTAAAAAACTGTACTACAATTATTTTTACACTGGGAAAAAAGTTTCCATAGAGAGGTAATCTTGATTTAAACTCCCAGCACTGCAACAGTGCAGGCACTTTTCACCTCAACACAGCCTGGTAAACTGGATCATAGGTTCATTGCATACATGTGCATACAAAGGACAAGGTGTTATCTCAACTAGATATAAAGCAGTAAAACCTACAGTGCCCTATCTCCAGTGGAATTTTACGCAGAGATAGCTATCCTAATATTGAGACAAGAACAATAAAACTTTTATACAAAGCCTATCTATGGCAAGTCATTTAAGACTTGTGTCCTTTTAGTCTCCCAGAAGCACCGAGGCATCAGAGGAGCTTATGCTTGTGCTACTTTGTTTTGTACTGACATGTCTGTATCAGGAAATAATCATGTGCTTGTGGTGCTAACCTCACTTGTACAACTCTGTAACAGCTCACAAGCACTATCCATACTAGCATGTGCACCTCAGCATTACTTTCTCTACAGTGCCACTACTGTTGCAACTTGTTCGGGAAAGTGGATTCCCTGGCGTTTCTATGCCTCTCTCATTTCAGGCAATGTTTTTGAAACACAGACTAGCAATCACTGAAATAGAGACAACAGACAAAGAAAGTGAACGACACCCCCAGGCATGAGGAGCAAAAGTAAAAGCACACGCCTGGGTTAGGATGCCATGACGGAGAGTGCAGTTGGAGGGCAGACAGCACAAATGAACCAAGTTGGCTGAAAGGCAGAGAGGAAGCAAAACAGTTTGGGAAATGCTGCCTTATTTACAAACACTCCCACTAGGCGATGAGATATTCATGGGCAAGCAAAGGAAAACAGCAATCTTTACCATAATATTAAGTAATTGGGCTGTCTTTTTTTTTTTTTGTAAATTTATCTTGCATATCATAGAAACATCTGATAAAGACTGAAAAAAAGGATAGGTGCCATCCTTTTGCTCTGTAAAAATCTCAGTACAGAGTCTAGAGCAGCAGGACTCCTCGTCATGGACCAAGTCCAAAAGCACAGTGATAATACAAATTAGAATTGATACTTTTTCAAAAGAGTCATCAGAACTACTCTGTTATCAGAAACAGCAATTCAAAGTAATGCAATTACTTTATATCATAGCTTTCAGAGCTAAGCCTCTCCAAAAGCTTTCACAATTCCTAATATATTGCATCAAATTATTGAATAAACTGCACCAAATTTTTCAAAGCACACGTTTAAGCTTTTGTTTGTAATAGCCCCTCTGTACCTAAAACAACTTTTTTTTTATATAAACAGTTGTATGAAATGTGTGCAGATAGCCTAAACAGAACATTAGGACATTTTTCAGAGCACTGGGGGAGAATGCATGAAAGGAAAAGTCTTCCTGCCAGTTGCATCAGCATTAAACCAACTGAAGTTGAGGGTGTCTACCCACAGACTACAGGAATTGCATATCTCATAACCAACCTGACAACAACTTGCACAACGCATGCCTCTATTCTCACTTTTGTACATCTGTACTTTGCTTCTAAATCGCTGTTCTCAAATTAAAAAAAAAAGTCAGGAGAAAAAGGCTGTTAGGAAGCAAATTAAAAAATACAAATAAGTTCTAAGCACAAAATATCTTTGAAGATCAAACAAAACAATCACATAATCTAAACTTGTTTAACTCCTGAAAGACTGATGGAACGAACACACGTGCACACACACAGAGCGTGATCTACTCCAACTCATCTCCAATACACAGTGATTCCCCACACCATTCTTCTGGCGGTGTAATGCATTACATCTTTACTAGAAAGCAACAGATCAGGAAAACATCAGCCACATCAGCTTACTATCTAAATCCCTTCGCTGACCCCCTTTTTATCAGCTGCCTCATGACCAAGATTATTTTTTCTGCTTTTGAGGTTCTACAGAAATGCTTCTGCCTGTGTTTATCACCCCACCCTCACTTACCATTTGTCCACTTTTCCCGCAGCAGTCTAAATTTGCTTCTAGGTGGTTCCTTACACATGGAACTCTTTCTGAGCTGGTCCCCAAGGTCACTATTTTCTGGGCACTCAAATCCTTCCTGAAGGCCCACTCCTACAGTGATACCTACAAAAAATCAGTTATCTAATACCTGCTAGATAGAAACTAAATAGGGATGCTCTGTATCTTAAAAAACATTATCAAAACTTCAAATTATTAAGATATAGCATATAGAGTTTTCTCACATAATGTAACTATCCCCCCCACACACTCCTTTTCATCTTTGCCTTTGAAGCACAAAAACAATTACAACAGTAAGAGTGCTTTCTTTACATTCTTCAATACCCAACACAGGTACTACCAGAAACAAATAAGTACCAGTACTCCTCAGGTATCTGTAACTCCTGCGGAATATTTGGACTTTGAATGATTTCCCATACAATAAGGAAAACCCACAAAGTATATAAACAGATACAATCAGTTTCAAAGCCAATTAATAGTGTATTTTTTTTAAAAAAAAAGTTTGGTATGCTAAAACTGCCCCTCAAAATCCCATGTAACTTTTTCCTTCCCTCCTTTCTTTTTTCTTAGCTCCCCACAATAATTCCCTCCCCCCCCATTTCATTTCCACATGAAACACGTAAAAGCAAAAAGAAAATGCATGTCTATCATTTCCCAATTTCTGGAGTTGACACATGAGACAAAAAGTGATTAAGTGGAATCAGTAATTTTCATTTTCTCCCATGCATCTCTAACTGGTTATTGTTTTTACTCTTCAATTCTCAATTGTCTCTAACCACCTCCAAATATCCCAAATGCCTCTTCAATTCTTGGAATTGTCTCCCCATTTCTTGAAAATATTCAGAGCAAAACAAGATGAAAATTGTATCATCTATCAACTCCTGGAAAAGGCATCAGGAAAATTAAAAGGGGAAACATCTCTCTAAAAAGAAAACTGAGGTATACAACAACTAATATAGCATCACTTGCAAAAAGTACAAACAGGTTTGGAAAAAGAATTCTCAACCATACACTTTTACTACAATACCTATTTTCTGTATATAAGCGAAGAAGAAACAAACCCAGGGAAAAGCATCCAGTATGTGACATACCACAACTATGCTTATATTAAAAAGTTTGAGATAACTGTCTGTTTCTAAATACTTCAAGTTGTAAATACTGAAATGCTACCAAAGAAAAGAAAAATCCATATTTGGAATAATCCTGACCATTGTTTCATTGCATTAAGAAGTGTAATCCAAGAGATTACCTTTAGTATCTGTTTTGTTGAATAGCTTACCCTTCTATTTTTTTCTATAGCCACGGCTTCATTTTGTTTAAAAAGGAATGGACTGGTAAAGACTTAAACACCTTTTAAAAAGCAGAAAATATACAAACGTATAGGTCTTTCCACTCCAAGCCTAGCATATCTATGGATTTCACAAAACCTAAGCTGTAATGCTCACTAAGCTAACCACCAAGCGCTGCATACAGAGTTACTACAGGGGTGGCCACTACCCACTACTGCTATGACCGGCCACATAACAGGCAGGTGGTGGGCTGCGAAAACAGCCACAATGCTTTTATTAGGCTAACCCAAGACAACCCAAACCTCGATGCCCCTTTCCACCTTCTCACGGGCTGGCAACAAAGTCTATCTGCAGACAGACTTCCTCAGGAGCCGTGGAGAAACACAGAGCGAGGCCACTCAGGGAAGTATCGTGGGCACCTTGCAGAAATACAGTCCTATATTTCGACTACAGGTTTCCTAGGAGGACTTTGAGAAAGGCTTTTGGTAGAGAACCAGATGAAAACACCTCAGAAGGAGAGGGTGAGCTAACCTCTGGCATGGGGATCTCGGGCGGCAGCAGCAGCACTGCTGCCGTGGCCAGCTCCTCCGCCGGCAGCAACGCGGACAGCAGCACCCACCGCTGATGCCGCTGCCGGGTCCGGAGAGCACCCGGAGCTCCTTACCTCAGCGCCTCCGCGTTTTCGCGGGACAAGATGAAAAAGTGAGCACCACGTACCATGTACTTTATGGCAAAAAGTAGGGTGACAGTTAGCAAATGTTTAGAGCCATACCTCAGCTCATATCTATTAATACATAATATGAGGTCTACATGCAAAAGAATATTACATCCGTTAAACTACCTGAAAGCTAACAAATACAATTGCAGTTGCCTGTGCAACTTTAACTTGTCTAACTTATGTATAGACATGATACATTTTAAGACCATGATGACATTTTTCTCTAGATGCTCCCTCACACAGTGTCAAGAAGGGACAGTGCCCTAGGAATGAGCAAGCAGCGTGCAGCAAAGCAGGCTGCCACTTTGCTTCTTACAGAAGTTGGAAAGTGACAGAGCGCCGATACAAGAGGAGAAAATTTTCATGCTATTATGCCCCCTTCCCATCCTTCCCTGGGCTGTTCCTCGAAATCCTGCTAATCCTACCTTCTCCCCTAAATGCCAAGCAACAGTCATTTCCCCACCTCTGCTCCTTCTACAGCCTTCTCAGATGAGGTATTGCTGCCACTGCTGCTCACTGGGCAGACATGTGGGATGTACATCTATTAGAAAAGCACCACGTGCAGATTTTGGCAGCTAACAAATCTGGAGGAAACTTTTTTCTATTTTTTTCTTCCCCCTTTTTTTTGGTCACAGAGGTCCTATGTGAAAAGGATTTTTTTTTTTTTTAATCAAACTTTAGACAGGTAATACCAACTACGTTTCCTATTTTGTAGACAGTCAGCTGGCCACCTTACATATGGAAGGTGAACCATGCAGAAGGCCGAGCACTCACAGCTCGGAGGGAAGAAGTAGGAATGGTGCTTTGAACACATATGCTTCAAATGTCAAGTAGTTTGGGGGCAGGGGACAGCACAGCCGTGCTAGCTCCTGAGAGCGGGCAGAGCTCATTGGCATGGTCAGTCTCATTTCCCAAGAACATAAAAAGCCACACAGTCAGGCCAAAGCCACATTTAGCCACTACCTCATCTCTGATGCTGGACGGCTGCAGATATGTGGACAAAAGCATGAGCGTGAGACAAGGATAAAGCAGGATTTCCCAGCAGGCTCTCAGCCATATGTAGGGGAAGATGAGTCTGAATCAGAGATTACTTTTTTGCGTTTAATAATCTCAAGCAGAGTTTTCTTCCAAGAATATCTGATCACTTTTGGAATCCCTGTCAGATGTTAGTATCCAAAACATCCACGGCACAGAATAGCTTAACCACACACCATGAGAGAAACTTCTCCTGGTTAGCTCTGAGGATGTCAACTACTCATTCCACTTCATACCCTCATATTGAAATACTTCTGCACTGGAGTATTTCTTGTATTTTCACTGTTCATCTTCTCCTTATCATTCAACATTCCTATCACCTATGTTGTGAAAATAAGTCGGTATTTGGGGAGCCTTTGTGATTACCACAGGAAAACCTATAAGTAAATTAATAATCCTGTACTCAAAGCAGGATTAGAGTAACACGCATGTTAGAATGAGGCACTGACCCACTTTTAACAATAAATAGGACTACACAGTTAATTAGTCAATGAGCACTATCTGCTCTGTGCACTGAATGAGGCTGGGGGTCCAGTGAGGAAGGAGGAAGAGAAGGTGGCATCCACAGCCACATAACTGAAGACTACCAGATACTTTTGAATTAGGGAAGACAGTTGGTGAGACTATACAGGCAGGTGATTCTTGGCAATTCCCAATTTCATGTTCTTAACCTCAGAATTTTATTATTTAATACAACTTTGTGTATTACTTCCTACAGCCATAGAAATAAAACTTCATTCCATCCATTTGGAAATCATACTGTTAACACCATGGGTCATCAGCAAGGTAAAGGTTTTAGATATTAGCTTGCCAGTACCTATACAGATCAACTTCAGATTTTGAACAACTATTTTTCCTTATTTGTTTCACAAATGCACATGAAAGCAAGGAAGCTTAGAAGCAAGACTAGGCCCGCTCCCTGGCTCTTCAATTTTCATTTCCCTCTCCTTCCTTTCCTTACTTTTTTTTCCTAGTTAATCTCCTTCCCATAAGATCATCTTCTACCAGTCCAAGCTTTTGCCTCCTGTAACTTCAAGTGAGGTGGCTTTCCCAGGAGGTAATCACTGACAACATCGGAATGGGTTTGTCCATTTTTGGTGCCCTCACTCCTCACAATGGGTGCAACCGCAGAGAGCTCTACGTAGTTTTAAACCTCTGACACATTCAAGAGAAGCAAGTTTTTCAAATAATTTAAATGCTCAGCAGTAACAGCCTCTGAGCACACATAAATTCTGAGGTTTTTTTTCTTAGATTCAGGGCTTGGGCAAATTTTGGAACTCTTTCTTACAAGAACAGCCTCCATATAGGAGCTTTTTACCCCCAAGAAAAATTATGCGTCCTCTCCCCAAGCCTGAATCCCCTAGTTTAATAGATTTTAGTGATTTCTTTTTGCATAGGGAAAAAGTGTATTTTGTGCCTAACTCTGTCCAAAAGAAAAATTAACAAAAGATCAACTTATCGCTGCTGAATCTCTCCAAGATATTTCTACCTGTAAAAAAAAAAAATAAAGGCAAGACAGACTTCAGCTTGAACAACTGAAGTTTGACAAAGTAATCAAAATCTGAATATAGTGTCTTTTAATAGAAAGCATTAAGCTATTTTATATTACAGGCTCCTCCTGGAAGGGTAGACATGACAGTGCTGTGTTAATGCAAGACACTGATAAGCTACCAACTACAGAGATAATACTGCTCACCGGCACAAGCTCACCACACCTGGCAAAAGAGCAGTTGCAGGTTCCCGAAACACATACTAAGCATTAAAAAGCTATACACAGGATGTTCAGCATGGTTGCATCTTAATTTCAGAAAAGGTATGGTTGTGACCATTTAGTAGTTGAGTCATTTAATGTAAACAAATACCAGGTTTATGACAGAAATCAATAATGCAACCAAGCTTAATACACTCATTTACAGGGGCATGACTTTTCTGAAGGAGCATCTTTTCCTAGCTGCCAAGTGCTGCTTTACCTACAAACAGAACGGTTATTAAAAATCAGTTTGCTGCAAACACCATCTGACTATTGGACCGCATGTTAGGAAGACACGTAACCGACCAGTAACAGCAATGCCGCTCTGCATGGCACACAGGCAGTCTGAACTCTCACCATTTGAGAAGGGGCTGCGTACGAAGGCTGGAGAAGCCTTGGGGGGGGGAATTTAGAAGCGATTTCTGCTCACAGTGGCAGATAATGCAGACATCTATAGTTATTTATAAAATTATTTTTTATGTTTTTAATGTAGTATTTCAGCTGGAACATTTAAAACTTCTAAGAGCTGAAACTCAGCGTAGGTTGTTTGGAGGAGCCCATCCAAGGGTGCTGCTCCGGAAAGCGTTGCCTCCCTGCCCCCAACCTGACTTTGGGCAGGGAGGTCCAGCGGACCCGCACCGAGCCCAGCCCTGGCGTGACCGACGTGCAGCTGCCCCCCAAAGCCGGCCGAGGGGAGCCCCTTCCCATACACACCTGCCCGCTCCTTCCCCATCAGTACCGGCCGGGTCCCCGCTGCGTGCCCCGGGGCGGCCGGCGCAGCCCCGTCCCGACCCGCCCCGCCGGGGACCACCACGGCGCCCAGCACCGGCCGAGCCCGGGGGGCAGGCAGCGGGGCGGGGAGGCCGGGAGGGCGGCCCGGGGACCCCCGCCGCCACCATGGCTGTTGTTATTTGTTTCCGGTAGCACCACAGCCCGTCGGGGAGCAGCAACACCGCGCCGCCCGCCCCCCCGCCGCCCCGCTCCCGGCAGCGCCCCCGCCCCACCCCACCCCACCCCCGGGCCGCCCCGCCGCACTCACTCGCCAGCCGCGGGCCATCCAGCCCCCCGCCGCCGCCGCCGCCTCCGCCGCCGCCTCCCGCCCCCAGCTCGGCTTTCTTAGGCCCCACCACCGCCGCCGCCGCCGCCGGGCCCGGGCTGGCCCCGTGCGGCGGGTAGCCAGGCCCGGCGGCGGCGGCGGCCGGGGGGATGCCGAGCGGGAGCCCGCCGAGGGGGGCGGCGGGCCCCGGGCCAGCGGGGGCGGCGCCGGGCTCCTCATGCAGGAACTGGCACTCCTCGCCGTAGAAGCAGGTCTTGTCCTTGGCGTAGTAACGGCAGAACTTCAGCTTCACGGCGCCGCCGCCGCCGCCACAGCCGGCCCCCGCCCCGCCGGCCGCCGGCCCCGCCACGCCGACCCCCGCCGCCGCCGGCGGCGGCCCCACCACCGGCGACGGCGACGAGCAGGGCAGGCCGTTGCTGTTCATGGCAACCGCCCCGCCGCCGCCGCCGGGGTCGGCACCATGGGGAAGGAGGGCGGGCGGGAGGGGGCGGGGAGGGGGAAGGGGCGCGGGAACCGCCGTCACCCCGGGCTCCGGCTCCGGAAGGGGGAGGAGGGGGCGACTCCGCGCCTCTTAAAGGGGCCGCGCGGCCCGCGGCGGGGGCGGCGGCGCCTCCTCCTCAGCGGTCCCGGCGCTCGGGGTTGTTTATGCCATTTTCTTCTTCCTCAGCGGCCGCGCCTGCGCCGGCGCGGGGCATGCCGGGTAGCGCGGCCGGGCCGGGCCCTGCCGGGCCGCCCGCCGTGCCGGGGCGCTGGCTGCTGCGGGCGGGAGCGGGAGCGGGAGCGGGGCAGGCGGGAGCCGCCGTGCCTCAGGCGGCCGAGCGCGGTGTCGGGCGGGCGAGGGAGGCCGGGGGCCGGCGCGGAGGGAGCCGCTGTCCGGCCGGCCTGGCTGGGTTCGTGCGGCGGGCGGGCGTTAACCGTCCCGGCAGCCAGCCCTCCCGCCGCAGGGCGGCCCGCAGGCGTTAGCGGCGGGTGCGGGTGGCCGCCCGCCTCCCCCTCGGGCCGGGGCCGCTCGGCTCCCGTGCCGCCGGGCAGGCTCTCTGGGCTTGGTCCCGGCGGTCCCAGCAGGATCTCAACCGATTTCCCTCAAAAAGTCACGTACCTCCCTCCTGCTGGAAAGCCGACGGCAGCCCCTTCGCTCTTCCCTGCCTGCCGGCATAACAGGAACGCAGCCCGAGGGATTCTCCCTCTCCAGGAGTCGCATCGGTGGGCTGGCTGTTTGTAAGGGGATGTTTGAAGTGTTTTCCCCCGAGCGTGGAGGATTTTGTTATGTGAATTTTCAGTGACTCACTTGCAAAGCTACACAAGATGATTTTTTAATTTTTTCCTCAATTGTTGGCGTAGCTTGTGGTGCAATCGCTGAAATAATGTGTATATATATATATTATATATAAAATATTCTCAAAAAACGATCATGTTAAAGTGCGCTTGACATTATTTGGGAAGAAAAACATTTACTGTAGAATTAAGATTACTTTTTGTCTATCATAGTCTTCTCTCTTACTAAAAATGAAAAGAAAATCAAGGCCTGCCTCCAAGATGCTTTGACAGTTTGTGCGAAAAGAAATTTAAAAAAATAATGAGTGAGCTTTTAAGTGTCACATTGTAACAAATCAAAGTCTTTCTTCCTCAGATAAAGTCTTTAAAGACTTCAAGAAGTAAGCATGCCTTAAGCTGAAATCTCAAGATCACCATTTTTGCAGTCAGAAGCGTGGCTTCTCCAGGCTTATGAACCAGCTGAGGAAAAAAAGGTGGCTGCTCTGCAAAAAAAGGTTGGACAGAAAACTAGTTAAGGGCAAGGCTGCAAGAGTCAGAGGTCCAGCTCTACCCTGGTATCCCAAGGAAACAAGAAGAGGGTATCATCTCTCTGTCATTCCCCAACAATTTTCAGCCTTTTGCTTCCTTATGGCAAAGAGCTCACAGCTTCTGCGTTCCTGCAAGTTTAGAAAAGTAGGCAAAAGGGTAGTTCCTCCATTAAAATCTCTGGGTAGGAGCTCAGACAAACCACAGCAGATTCCACGGGGAAGAGAGTCCTCATAAATGCCTCAACCATGGGAAACGTTTCAGTCCCAACTTGCGGTTTCTTGGACAACCAAAATCGGATTGCTTCAGTACACGGATCAGAGGTGGTCCCAGCTGCTGTAGCTGAGGTGCGCACGGCGCTACTCAGTTGTGTCTCACTCAGCCCCCTGGCATTAGTAGTATGCCCCTGAGGAGCAAAACCAAGGGCTTCCTTGCACTGCGAGCTGTTGCAGCTACGCACAGGTGCCTACGGGTGATGCTCCCCTCAGCTGCTGCAGCGGGGAAAGGGAGAGCCTGGGACTGCATTGTTTTCTCTCCCTTTATCCTGCTCATCCGTGCCCTGGGAAGACGCCAGCACAGAGCAGAGGTCTTGGGCAGATGGGGCCTTTGGGGTGCATGGGTTCATAGAGGGGAATGGGAGGTAGAAGATATTGTGTTGAGGTAATGCCAGGTGTGGGGGAAGAGAGGAACCCAATATCGCCTTCTGCTGAGGTCTGGTTATCAGCAGCCTATTTAACGCCCCTTATTCCAGGTATGATGTCCCCTGGAAAAACGTCCCTTCCCTCCAGAAAGGTCAGAGTGAGTGGACAAGTTATATGTGCCTGTGAGGAGCTTGAAAGGGGCCGCAGAAAGATGTTAATAAAGGGAGAAGAAAAATCTCAGCTTTCACCCAGAGCTTTCTTAAGCTCTGTGGATCTTTTATCCGGAGCTTTAGTACTGTGGATTTAATGGTATCAAGTTATCTTATGAGAGATTTCATGATGCACATAGGGTAATACCTTTTCTGGGTAAACTGGTTGAACATGAAATGAATTCTTCCAAGCAAAGACTTCAGTTGTGTAGCCACGCCCATCACTGAAGTGTATTGTAACCTGTGTTTTCAACCTTGTGAATCTGCTTTTCCCACAGCTCTTTTGCTGATCCATGCATATGTCTAATATTACATATACACAGTGAGGTTAGGAACAAGGACACAAATGGGCTTGTGTATACATGACCCACATTTTTTCTGTCTGCGTGCTGGAGCTCAGGTTGAAAACATTCCCACTGGATGCGGGAAGAGCTGAGATAGCGGACTGGGCAGTAGCGCGTGATCCTGCCAGCCAGAGTGCCCAGATAGCAATGAGATGTGCGGTACAGTGCCAAGGGTGTTTGGGTTCTCCCCCACCAATGTCAGTGTAAGTGCTGTACCTGAGCCACTGAGCATCAAACTGGCTTGGAAGCATCCCTCGTCTTTTCTATGTTCTCTTGGCCCGCAGAGCAGAGCCAATAATGGGAAGAGGCTCAAGATGGCAGGAGCTTCTTTTTGTGCCTCTGGCAAACTCTCACCTCTCCTGTCTCTTCAGTTAGCTATATATAAGGACTTGGCCTGAAGGCTGACCTGCAGCTACAGAGTGTCCATATGGGAGCCCGACACTTTCTGATTAATCATAACCTTGTGTTCCTCTCCAGAATTGTATTTTTATTGCCTTGTTCCTGCTGGTCAGCCAGAGCGGTGAGGAGTCCTGCTGGCCATTCGCTATCTGCTGGAACTTGCTCCGCTGCCTTGTGCAGTGCATGGAGATGTACTGGGCATTCCTGCAGAGTAGTGACTGTTATCATTTTTTTCACAAAACTAGGTCCCCTGTTAATTGAAGCTGGCACCTGTATGGAGAACGCTGCCATTCCTCTCCTGGGCACATACCCAAATTCACTTTGCATGAGATCCAGGGAGCAAGATGAAGGAGAAACAGATAGATGCCCCTGGGTCTTGTCCCACTTTGCAGTCAAGTCATAACTGTGGTGTGCTTTTCGACCCAGAAACGGGGAAATACTCCTGTATGCATGCATGCAGCCATAGCCAAGTGACAGAGTTTTTATGAGCTCTGACAGAAAGGCAGAACCAAACATTAGGAGATGAAAAATAAGGGCGGGGGGAGAAAAAAGGAAATTCTTGAGAAGGAAAGCCCTGCCAAGAGCTCTTTTCTCCAGCCAAATCAGGTCGCAAGTGCCAAATAGCTCTCCCCTAACATTCGAACCAGTGTTGAGAAAGCCATGTCTGCTATTGAGAGTGACAGTTTCTCTTTGTGTCGACCCAAAATTAACATGTTTATTAAATCATGTGGAAACACATCCTGAAGTGCAGGCTAGCATCAGATAATGCAAATGAATACCAATACTTTTTGAGGGATAGAGCTATTGTTGCTGTGATTTTTTTTAAGGCATAGGCAAGACAAGTTTTGTAGGTAGGAATCTTGTTAAACCAACCGAGTAGTTGGAAAAAGTAATGCCTGAACGCTGTTTTTTTCAACAGTCCCAGTTGGTCTATTAAGAGATATTATCTCTACTTACAAAACTGGCCTTGCTTAATATTATTGAAACAGATCAAAGGAAATACTTCTAAAAAAAGTTTTCTCATAATCTGAATTTAACCTTTAAAGTCTATCATTATTGTATATCATTAAGAAAAAAATTTAGCAAGATTTACAAAAATATAAGCATGATCAGAGTCCACAGTCATATTAGACAAGAATTTAGCATTTGTTCATTTATTTTTTGAAGGAAGAGTAATAAAGCCTGATAGTTCAGGATATACACCAACTGCTCTCTGAAGTCTAATGGAAATTGCCACTCTTGAGGAGATTATTCCACAAAATTAGGGTTTTTTTAATCTTCCTTTGAAGTGTTTGAGAATGACTAATATGGCAGTCAGGATATTGGATTGAATGGACCAAGCTGCCGTGGCAATACCCATGGGTCCCTAACTAGGTGGTTGTCTTTACTAACAGAGTCTGGAAGAAAACAAATGTTGCTCTTAACCGGACTCCCATTCATGTGCAAAAAGAAATTCATTCTGATTTGGTGAAGTTTTGAATTCAAATCAAGTAGCAAGTCACGAGCTGACCCTGAAGTGCTCCTGCTAACAGCTACGTTAATAATGTATGCTAACACCTATATTAATAATGTATGGAGGGTTGGTCTAATCTTAGGCTAGAGTTCATATGACTACAAGCACTAAAATGTAAGTCTAGTTTCACTGTGCTGGTAATCCAGTCATATGGTTTAGCTAGAGAGTTTCTTACCATGTGGCTACTCCCACTAGAGCTGGCTTTATCTAACTGTTGCAGTGAGGGCCAACCATGACGTGACATAACTTGCATAAAATACTTGGTAACAGAAACCACTCTCCCATGGCAGAAAAAACCCTACTCACCCAGAAGAATGCTTTACTGTCATATACATGTGTGTATGACACCCAGTCCAGCAACTTTAGGAATAAGTTAATATGCTAGGTTTTATAAATTTATTTTTGCTTCATCCAGTAGATATGAACTGTCCTAGCTGGTGGCATCTTTCACAGAAGCTTTTAAGCTGAAAACATCACATGTACATTAAGAGTTCTGATACTAGATCAGCTGAATCATCAGCGACGGATTCTCATACTTATGATTAAGAAAGTTAATGTTAGTTTTTCCTTGTCTGAACCACAAAAAGGCAAAATATCTTCAACAAAATCCCAGCAGCTTCCAGTGCTGAATGCATCTGGTGGAAGAGAAAATAAAGCTCTCTGCTCACTTGCCAATTTTAAACCAAGGGACTCAAAGGACAAGCATCCACTCTTTTAGTATATATGTAAGTGTTAGGACAGGTCATTGCCATGCCACCGACTGCCCAGGAGCAGTAAGTGACTGGGGCAGATTTGTGGTAGTTTCAGAACAGAAGCACAAACTGTCCTCACCCTGGTTTCCGAGGGCAAAACTTGTATGTAGGTGTGGTGTTGAAAGGGATACAAGAAAGTACAAGAAAGACATAGAGTGAGTCCAGTGAAGAGCTGGGAAGATGATAAGGGATTGGGGTATCTGACATACGAGGAGTGGGTGAAAGGGCTGGGACTGTTCAGCCTGGAGAAGAGAAGGCTTGGGGGGATCTTATCAATGTGTCTAAATATCTGATGGGGCAGCCAGACTCCTTTCTGTGGTTCCCAGAGACAGGACCAGAGGCAATGGGCACAAACTGAAACACGGGAGGTTCCCTCTGAACATCAGGAAACGCTTTTTTACTGTGAGGGTGGTTGAGCACTGAACAGATTGCCTGGAGAAGCTGTGGACTCTCCATCCTTGGAGATATTTAAAACCTTACTGGATGTGTTCTAGGGCAACCTGTGCTAGCTGATCGTGCTTTGAGCACAGGGCTGGACTAGGTGATCTCCAGAGGTGTCTTCCGACCTCATCCATGCTGGAACTGTGTACCAGTGAGGGCTGTGGAAAAAAAAGGCAACGTGCCAGCCAGGAATGCTTGTTGCCAGCATGGCATTTCCCTGTTTGCAATGATTTCTCTAAGGCCTCTGGAATCCTACACTTCCTTTCCCGGTTTTTGCATCCTTGCAAATATGTACTTCCCTAGTTTTCATATCATGTCAGCTCCTTCCTTTGCACTGCATCACATACAAACTTGTCTTCAGCACCAGAGTACAATGCCATTGCCTCGGTCTGTATTTCTAAGGCAGTCTTGTGAGAGATCATGTGCTCATCTTCGCTAACAATGCTGGCCTCAATGCCGTTTCCCCCATTGCCCCTGCAATTACCTTTGGATGTTTTCTGTGGCTTCTTTTATCTTGATGTGTCTGTCTAGTTCTGGTCCATCTACATTTTTATTTAATCTTCCTTAATGCAAAAGCAGCTATTTACTAGGTACCAATAAAACCCAAAAATATCTAGATATCATCTCTGGCAGGTTTCTGAGAACACCTTACTGACATTGAATTTATTTGCTTAGGGATTCTTTTTATCCAAGTTCTGTACAATTGCAGAATGGATGCTTAGTCCCTAGCAAGTAAAAATACAACAACTGAATGAATAATATAATAAAATATAATTTTATATATAAAATACAACAGCTGAATGAATAATAAAAATCCCCCAGCATATGTTTAAGACTCAGCTGGACGTGGTGCTGGGCCATCTCGTCTAGACTGTGCTCTTGCCTAGAAAGGTTGGACCAGATGATCCTTGAGGTCCCTTCCAACCTGGTATTCTATGATTCTATGATATCCTGGGGGACCCTGGGGGAGATGCTCCGGCTTATCCCTTAGAACTGGACCCACTTTCTGCCTGGGGGCTGTGACACATGGCTGTGGAAGCCGGGGAGATCTGCCTGCCCCTCTGCCATGTCCTGTCCTGGTACAAACCAGCAGGCCTCGCTGGGGTGAGCAACTTCAGCCGCAGCCGGGCTAGTTCCACCCTTTCCACACCAGCGACCGGGAGGCAATGAGGAGGCAGGCCCTGGAGCGCTACGGGCGAGCGGGGACAGGCTGAGGGCAGAGGGACCGTGCCCCTAGAGGCCCGTGTCTGAGGGCGAGCCTGGAGGCCTTTATTTTTATCCCCTAGACAAGTCATCTGCGAAACGACTTCAGAGCAGCTGTAGCTCGGTTTGAACCTTCCTGCGGACAGTGCTAGTTCCCTGTTCCCCCTGGTGTAAACACAGCCCCGTGCCGCAAACGCGCTCCCCATCCGGGTGGCAGCCCCCTTGGCGCCCGGGGTGACTGCGGCAGGTCCTCTGTCCTGAGGGGACAGACCAAGCCCTCGCCCAGCGCGGGAAACTTCCCTCAGCCCACGACGACAGATGCGGCAGGGTATTCCCATGGTGTCGCACAAACTTCGTTTGGATTTTTTTTTTTTTAAGCTATTCAGCTTGGCAGCACCGCTTGCTCTTCCCCTCATCGATACCCAGAGAAATTATGCAGACTGCCAGTGTGTGAAAGCAGAAACTACAACTGCTTCGAAAATAAGAATCGAGGTGAGACAGCAAAAAGTCAGCTGCACCAAATTTACCCGAGAAAATACATTTTTGTAGAAGTGTGAGCGAAGGGCTAAAGAAGCAGGCGAGGAGCGAGCAGCCGGAGCGGAGGCAGCTGCTCGGCTTGGTGGAGGCATCCTCCAACAGAAGGAAGACACTCCCCGACCCCCAGAGAGGCCCCTCTTCTCCCCGTCCCGCAGCCGTTTCCTTCAGGCTCAGGTCTCGGGCCCTCACTTTTGAAGAAGTGGTTTGTTTCATTGTGGGCAGTGACGTGCACCCTTAAGGCAACCACCTGCACGGCTCAGTTTCACTCGCCAGGGCCAGGGGACTGCAGGGCATCGCCAGCCATGGCAGCAGGCTGGCCCCGTGGCCCCGCTGGAAGCCCGTTTCAGCTAGCAGGTAAGGTCTCCTTGCACCCTTTCCTCCCCATTTCCCAGTCTCTCACTGCATCCCTTCACATCTTTCCTTTCTTTCTCCTTTGACTTCCTATCCACTCATTTTCTCCCGCATCTTTTCTTTTCTGTCCCACCTTTCTTCTCTCTTCTGGGGATGCTCTTCTCCCTCCCATCATCCTCATCTCTCCCAGCCCAGCCTGGCTTTTGCTCTCACTGCACCTGATACATTTCATGCTCGAGGCAAAAAGTATTTAAATATACTGATTTTTTGTTTTCTTTTTCCTGATGTAAATGTGTTTCCTGGTGTCAATGCTAGCTTGACCTGATCACTTTAAACAATCTATCTGCAATTTCCCAGGTAAATAATCTGTGAATCAGGTACCTTGGTAGAGTGAAATATAACGATGCATCTGTATCTTACCAGGTTTTGTTGTTATTGTTCAATGATCTAAATAGAAGAAGGCATGATATTAATATCTAGAAAATGCCTTTGTTTTGTTAGAGTGAAGAGTTTTGCATTTTAAAGCTTGATTTCCTCTACTGAAAATCATCCCAACGTTTAACTGTTAGGAGAAAAGAAAATAACATTTGCTTCCATATCAGATGCCTGAAACTATTTTTCTTTAGCTCTAAAATAAATGACTTGCTCCTATCAAACATGATCTTGCTGATTCAAAATCCAGGACTGAAACAAAAAGAGAGTGTATTTTTTCCTGATAGACACAGTTCTGATGCATGCCTGGGAAAGTTATTTAGCAATCTGCGTCCATTTTCAGCTCCACATACAGGGAAAATAATATTTACTTCAAAGAGCAATTGTTAGATATTATTCATTCATGGTTGAAAGTCTACGTGAGCTATTTGAAGAGAAGGTGGAGTAAAAATGAAAATGAGTATTTTATGATCTACTGCTTTGCATGACTGCTGATACTACTACTAAGCAAACCCTGTCAAAGAGGGATTTCTGTGTTTTCTTCTTGACTGAGCTTCACTAGTCTTGCAGGCTGCATAACAAAGTAAATAAAAATGATTAGCATTTGGGATGTGATGGTGCCCAAAGGCCCCTGTGAGAGATAGACTTCAGCGCGGCTACGAGACAGTTCTGCAGAGAGAGAGAGCAAAAGGTAGGGGAGCCCCAAGGTGTGATTATCCTCCAGGAGGACTGGTGTTCTTTCTGTTGATATATTATTTAGTCAAGGCAAGGTATATAGGAAGGCAGTGTTACTTCTTGTAAGGCCAGCTGATATAGGGGAAAAAAGCAAATGCTTTTGGACAGACAAACCAGCTAGGATTTGAAGGATCAGAGGCATAGCTGACAGCAGAAATCCTGAGAACTGCTAGCTCCATACATCTCTCTCTAGCAGATCAATCTTTAAAAGCAATTTTGATGTAAAAAATGTTGTGTTTAATGAATTATATGTAATTTCTTAAAAATGTGTGTGTTCCCTTTAAGAATCTGTTGTCTAGAGATAAGACCTAGTAATAAGTTGTGCAGACACACAGACGGTATACATATGATGAACCAGAATCATCAGAAGCTGTAACACTTAACCAGCAAAGAAAAGCTAAACTATAATCACACCTAGAGGAGAATCTCCACAATATCCATAGACTTACAGCACCAGGTCTGTCTTTAAATTATAGGTAAAAGTTGCAGGAAGGAAAAGGCATCTTGCCTGTGTTATTTGCTGGAAAGAAATGCTCCCCAGCAGCAAGGAATGTAATCCCAAGAACTTTAGAAAACAATATATACAACACAATATATATGTAAATACAGCTATATACATTAAAAGCACTATTCCACTTCCTCATCTTCTTAACTTTTTCTGGTCATCCTAAGCAAGATCTTGTGGTTAAAGAGAACATTATCTAGCGTACAATTAGTCTTGCTCTAGTGGATGAGGTGGGAGGGTGGATGGGGCCTGGGAACTAAGACAGTAGTATGGTTTCGTGTTTTACAAATTAGAGAATTTTGAGATGAACAGAGACTTTTGGTGACCTTTCTCATCAGGGGAAGTTTTCCATTAACAACCACTCTTGCTCCCTTTATTTTTGTTGCATCCTCTCTTACTAAGAGCTGTTCATGGGGTTACCCACAGTTTCAGGGCACCTGAGAGAAATGAAGCTGTGAGGTGCTGACTGAGATCTCCCTGTGGCTGGCAAATGAGAGGAAATTTTATATGAGCAAGGACTGCAAACTCAGGCCCTAACAAGCGCTGGATTAGATTGTGATGTGTCTGATTGCACAAAAACTATAGGGCAATACGGTTGAAAAACCCCTCACAGAACACACAGGCGTCCATTACATTCCTGTGGCGGAGACCCAGGAAAATATGAGATGGGCCAGCACGCTTCTGCTTTTCAAGGAGAATCCCAGAAATGCTTGGGACCCAGCCACCTGCAGGATCCGTCCATCTCTGAGCAATACACCAGTTTCTCTCTGACACATCAGCTGACAAACATTCCAGAGCAAGTTCAGGCGCTGAGCCCTGCCACTGGCAGGAAGGTGAAATCAATGAGCACCCCAGGGGGAATCAAGTTTGATCCTGACTACAGTCTCTTTCCTGAAACATGCAAAAAACCTGGGTGCAAGCCGGCAGTGAATGCTGCATAAGGCCAGTACATGGTCTGCTTACTCAGGGAAACAGTCATGCCTAGCAGAACATATTTTCGTGGTCATCCATCTACCATGTATTTCATGGATCAGAAGATAAGGTATCGCTTCTGAAGTGCAAATTTCTGAAGGTGAAAGGATTATGCAGGAAAAGGGTTATTTTCCAATGGAAGTAAATCCAACTTAAAACTATGGGTGTTTATTTCTTTTGAGGTTTGGCCCTATTTGCTTTTCCCCTCTTTTCTCCAGAAAATTCCTCAGGTTACCGGTATTTCAAGCTACTGAGAAGCTGGAAGATGCCCAGAGCACAGCCTGACTGCCAGGGCTGCCCGCAGGTCTCTGCCCAGCGGTGCGTGGGTGCATGCTGCTGTGACTGCTCAGCGGCAGCAGGTTTGTCAGCGAAGCAGAGCTGTGGGCATCCTGTCCTTCTGCAGCACCCCCTTTGAAAGCCCTTCCTATAATGACCCCAAAATAATATAAAATAGAGCACCTCCTGTTCACGGGTTTCGGAAAATGTGTCTTTCAAAAGCTCTGAAACTTCATGGCATAAACTCACCCAGATTTAAGATTCTTCACTGTTAGCTGAGAAGCTGTTTTGGGTCATTGGGTTGAGTTAGGTGTTCTGAAAGTCTTCATGGAGATGTTTGCTGTGAAAGGCGGGAATGAAAAAGCCCAGGAAACAGCAGTGGGAATGAAATTGGAGAGTAAAACATTTACAAAGAAAAAATGTGGAAGAGCAGGAGTGGATGACCGATGAAGACAAAAAGCAATTTCATTTTTGTGTAGTAACACTAGAAAAGGACAAGGACTGTTTAATCCCAGTGATCACACACTTTTAAAAGGAAAATAGGGACCAAAAAAATCAGTCCAGAGCCAACAAACAGCAGCATTTCTCAAATGGGCAGGAAGACTTTGTTTCCCATATGGCTTATCCGTATTGCTGTTAATAGAAGTACGTTTAAGAAGATGCTATAGGACTTCAAACGGAAAAGTGATGCAAAATGCTTCCTTAAGGAATCTGTAATCCTTCAGACACAGATAATACCCTAAAAATTTCTGGTGTGTTTGAAGGACAGACTCTTCTTTTCTCCTCTATATTTCATGAGAAATAAGATGATAATAAAGCTAGACAGATAGCTGGATATTTCTCATCCAAAGGAAGGAACGGCTCCCTAATTTTTCTAAGGTGTTTCCTTAAAAACTGCTGAAAACAGACAGAAAAGCTGCAGGGTAAACAGACAGAAAAGCTAGCTTATCGCCTGGATATGTAGCTCTGTTACTGTTGTAAAAGTAAGGCATCATTTACTCCTTTCTTTGTAGTCTAGGCTTAATTGTGTAGATAAGATTTCTAATGGGCAAGATACAAGGGCTGGTTTGAAAAGTGTTTTATTGTTACAATGTGTTCTTTAAGGAGTGTGTTGGATTTTACATTTGTACAACTGCTTGGGAATTGCAATTGTTTTTTAACCCTAACCTCATAATGATACAAATAAGAACAACTAGTATTTGGTTTTTGTTCATTTTTACCAAATTTGGTACCAAATGCCAACTTCTATTTTTATCATGTACCTTGGATTCATTTTTATATTTTCATATTCTGTAGCAAAACCATTCTCTCCCACTCTCCCTCTTTCTGTCCATCCTTCCCCCATACACAATTCAGGCCTTCTGTGTTCCCTCCTCACCCCCTTTTCCAGGAAAGGAAGGACAATATACTATAACCAGTTGTGGAAACCATTGTTTTTGTTTAAAAGGGAAGTTTTACAATACTAGGATGACAAGTAGTATCATTTCATTATCTGCCATCTTCCATTTTCATTTCTCTTTCAGGCAGATCCTTTTCTCCTTGTTGATGAGGTGCCAGGAATCTCATACCTTTACCTTTAGGTACTTAAATAAAGTAGCCTTTGCTTGCAAGAAGTTAGTAAATCCACTAATGTCAGTAGAAGTGCTGGAGTGTGTCAGGTAATGAGCCTGGAGTACTTAAACACAGAGCAGTTAAAAAAAAAAAAAAAGGAGTTAAAGCAAACTGACTAATGTCATTAAATGAGACGTATTTGTTTGCTTTGCTTCAGGGTTGTCTATCCAGCTTTTTAATGGCACAAACGTGCCATCCCCATGAGTAAACATCCTTTAGAGGACAGTCAAGAACAAGGACAGCCCAATGACACTTTCTGATTAGTGAGAGACTTCTGTGGTGGCATCACATCAGTGCTTCTTTACCCACAGAATTAACCCTTTGTTCACAGAATCACAGGGGGGTTGAGGTGGGAAGAGACCTCTGGAGGTCATCTGGTCCAACCTCCTTGCTCAAGCAGGGCCACCTAGACCCCTGGTCCTGCCCAGGACCCTGTCCAGATGGCTGTTGAATATCTCTGAGGATGGAGACCACCACCATTCTGGGCAACCTGTGCAAGTGCTCGGTCACCCAGATGGTGAAAAAGTTTGTCCCCATTGCCTCTGGTCCTGTCATTGGGCACCACTGAAAAGAGCCTGGCTCCATCCTCTTCGCACCCTCCCTTCAGGTATTTATACACATTGATAAGATCTCTCTGAGCCTTCTCTTCTTCAGGCTGAACTGTGCCATCTATCTCAGCCTTTTCTCATAGGAGAAATGCTCCACTGTCTTAGTCATTTTTGTGGCCCTTCATTGGACTCTCTCCATTATGTCCATGTACTGAGGAGCCCAGAACTGGACACAGCACCCTAGGTGTGGCCTCACCAGTTCTGAGCAGAGGGGAAGGACCTTGACCTGCTGGCAATACTCCTAATGCAGCCCAGGATACCATTGTTCACCATACTTAGTGGGGCGGAAAGGTCGGGGTGATGTAGGAGCCGAGAAGCAGCTCTCCTGAGAGGACAGAAGATGTGGGCGAGAAGCAGAAGAAGAACCAGCCACAATGTAGGCTCTTCCTCAGAAAGGGAGGTTGCTATGGTAGCTGAGGTTCACTGCCTTTTCAGCCACTCTTCAGCCACTTCCCAAAAAAGGGGTGTCCTCAGCAGTCCCAGTTATTCTTTGTAAACTGGATCACAAGTGGCTGGAATGGCACAAACTGTGGGTAGAGCAGCAGGGATTTCAGTGAGCTCCCTGTGAGCACCAGCCCGAGCAGAGAAGTCACCATGGGATCACAGTCCAGGGGACCTGTGCAAGGACTGTCATTCATTCAGCTAGTCTCATGCAAAGCAGACAAAATGAATAATAACAAGCAAAATAACAGTTCAGCTGTTTGAGCAGTGCCTTTATCTTGGACCCACAGGGAAGGCAGACAGAAAGTTATCTTAGTGAAATGAAAGGCAAATAAGGGTTTGAATATAACCCTGCAGTCCTTCCTCACCCACGTGCAGGTAAACAAAAAACAGAAGAGGCAGGACAGAGAGACAAAACGAAGATGAATGTCTTGCTTGCTTCAGCTTTCAGCATTTGCTTCATGCTAAGGAGAAAATATTTTTTTTTTCCAGATAAAAACCATGAGAGTTACTGGCATAGACTGAGAATTCAAAAAGGTGATTTCAAAGCAAATCTATAAATTAAGGAGGTGCTTGGGCCAGTTCATATTTAGCAAAGAAGCCTGCAACAGCTAAAGGGGTTGGGCTGCTCATAAACATACATAATCCCTCACTAACATCAACTCATTCCCAAAAGAACAACAAGTCTCACGTACTCAGGTATATGATTAGAAAGTCTTAAAAATTATAGAAATACATAAATAAGTCAAACTGGATTGTTATTCATCCTGGCTTAAATGAATGCTGAAATCACAATGTGAATCACGGAGCATGATTTGGCTTTCAGTCTGCAATAAAGTCAATGGCAAAAGTAGTCAATAAAGTTGGATATGTAATAGTATTATGTGAATAATGTGCCTGCACTTCGTGTCATCATTACTTTATTTTTACTATGTAAGGCACTGAAGCAAACATATCTGTAAGTAGTCAGTAAAAAAGCAGGAGTAGCTCTGCTGACTCCCAGCTATCTGTTCTGTTGGAGAAGGTTTTGTTTGATTCTCTGACAGAGGAGCATAAAATAGATCCCCAGTGTGATTTCCAATTGGAAATCTTCAGCCATCTCAATTATTCTGTCTTAAAATCTCTACGTAATTTATAAGCTGGCTGCAATGAGCCATAGGCAGAGCTGCTGACTGTCCTCCTCTAAGAAGAAAAGTACTAGCATTGAAAGGCATAATTTCATCCAAAAGATGAAGTTTGCTGAAATCAGTACCAAAAATATGTTAGGACATAACAAGACAGAGAACAAATTCTTGGAAATGATGGCCAAGTTATTAGATATACAAAAAAATGTGAAAGAGTAAATTCCTTGCAGCTGTTTTCATCTGGGACCTGAAAATGGAGGTTGAGGAAAAGATGAGAAAAATTAAAAGCTAATTGTGGACAGAGTCTTCCCTGCTGCACATGGCAAACTATGTTGGAGTAGGCGGGTCTTGGCAGTGATGTTGCTGAGGCAGATTGAGCAAACAATTTCTTTCTTTCTCAGACGTTGAAAGGAGATCTTTTAGATCCAGGCATAGATTAAATTTGGAAGGACTAGGGAAGTGAACTTCTTAGGCAGAGGCAGTGTGGTTTTACTACAGAAGCTGACATGAAGTGAATAAGTTATCAAGCAGCAGAAGCCTTTGCCGGCACTGGGTGAATTAGAGATGGTTATTCACTGGGACAACAAGGTCTGCTTTAATATCTCTGCAAAAGAAACGCTTTTGAGACCACTATAATAAATAGGGGTATAACCTATTTGAAGATGTTCTGCTGAGTAGGAAGTTTTATTGTGTATGCATGAGTTGTTCTTGTGCAAAAAAATACCTTTTTTGTGATTTTTTTCAAAATGATAGAACTGAGTCAGAATCCTATCTGAGCCATGCAAGGATGACTGTGGCATCTTCCCAGAAAGGGTCAGTATTTTTAAGGTTTCTGTGTTTTAACAGAAAGTCAGAAAATGTTTGCTGGAGACCCGCTGGACGCCAGCTGCGGGGAGCGCCGAGCCGCGGGCCAGCGGCGGGGCAGCGCGGCGCTGCGCGGGGCTGCGCGGGGCGGCAGCGCCCCCTGGCGGCCGCCGCCTGCCCGCCCCGGGGGCCTCCCCGCCGGGGCGGCCGTGGTCGCAGCTCCCGGGGGCAGAGGAGCCCCGGGAAGAAACAGCTTGTGATGCCATAGCCTGAACGGCCTCGGGTGGTACCAGTGGGGCGGGGGGAGCGGATCCAGGTGGAAAAATAAGCCAGGTGGAGGGTTGCAGGCAATGGCAAACAAGACTGGCAGGTGACAGTGGCATTCCAGGGCGCCGTATAATAGCAGTGTTGTTTCTCATTATTAGTTTTTGACTCACTACACAGACCCTAATTACGCACTCCCAAAAGCGCACGGCCTCCCCTAGTCCCCTGCTCTGACTGCTTTCCTGCTCAGTGATTCAAGTCTAGAGATTCTTGGTTCCCTTCCACTAAACCCTCCTGATGAGCTACCACACTCCATAGGCTTTTTTTCCATCTCAAATCTCAGTCATGCTTGAACATGACTGTAAATAATTAAATCAGTTCATGTGATGTTCGTTGTAATTAACTGGTAAGACCAGATAAATGACTGGTCCTGACCTGGACGTACCCCATCCAGTGTTACAACAACTAGTCACAATGAGCATGAGCTGCAACAGAGACATCTTGTCACCCACCTTGCCTGTTAAACCTTGTTCTAACATGGTTATTATTCTACAACACGGAGCAACACCTCTGGCTCCATCATCATGTGAGAATGAACTCACAGGTTGCATTTTTTTGGAAGCTGGGAGTTATTTAAGTTGAAAGAGCGAAGGCACCAAGGAAGGAAGGTGTGCTAAAAGGTGAGGAAGCAGAAAAGTTAAGTTTGATGGGAGAGAAATAATATATGGGTAAAAGGTAGGAATTCATTTAAGAGCAGTTCTTTCTACCTATCCAGCCTCCCTCTGATTTTTATCATATTTATATTGAGTAAAATTCTCACTTCAACATCCACTGCTTTGGGGGTCATTTGAGAAAAAGGCAGCCACATGCAAAGGTGTGGGTTTTTTAAGAGTTAATGCATGCGTATTAGGCTCATCCATGTCAGCACTTCTACAGATTTGTTTCTGGCAGCACGTGACTGTGGGAGAACTATAGCTTTCCTCGAAAAAGGGGTCCTTCTACCTTCCCTGCTGGGGAAGAAAATTTTGGAAAGTTGATCCAGAGAGTCTCACCTAGAGAAAACAGTCAGAAGCCAAATAAGAAGCAAAACATAGTTTGCTTTATGTAAGTCTCCTGAGCTGTAAAGCAGAGTGGAAGATTTTTCTATGTCTAGGAAAGCCCTGACTGCTATGTAAAATACTAAGCACCCTGACTTGAACACAAACACAAGATGCATCCCTTAGTATGAAGAGAAAGGTTTTCTCTTCATCCTTCACAGTGGTCCAGTTCCTCAACTATTCTCTTTCTGATAAACTCAGACTTTCAACATATTTTGGAATGGTTTTCCCAGTTTTCCGAAGGCTACTTTAGTCATCCCCCATTTGAAAAAACAATTTGTAAGCACTTCCATTAGCTGAACCATCTGATAGCTGAACTAGCTTAAACATAGCTTCTTGGTTTGATATGCCTCCAGTATATTCAGGCCTTTCTTCTCAGCACCGTAACATCTAAGCCTACTTTTTGACTTGTACAGGCATTTCCCCATGTATGTGCCTACACATCTTGATGAAATCCTGACTCAGTTTATGGCAACTAGGGGTTTGTCTGACTTCAGTGAGAACAAGATTTCTCCTACTGCATTTATTTTTATATAGCCTATAAAAAGATAATGAAGATGGAAAGCAGGCATAAACAAACATTGTTCAGAGGCAGCAATTTGTTTCCATTCTAGCTTCACTACAGTTCAGCAATACACAATATGATTATGCACACTACATATTTGATATTCCTCACCTTGTGCTTTCAGTCTCTGCAGCTCTTACTTTGGGCTTTTGGGAGGATGACTGATGGGCAGACCATAACAGCAGTCCCTGAACAGGCCAGCTAGAAGCTGTAAGATCAAGACGGTGAATCAGAGTGTTACTATTTTCCTAATATTTCTTTTCTTGATTCTGCTTCTTTTGAAAGGCTCATTCATGCTCTCATTTTCTATATTGTCAATGTAACTTATTTCTCTGAGACCTACACAAGTTGAGGCCACTCCATGTCGTGTAAATACTTCTGACTATCACATTACTCATTTTTTCTCACTGTAAAGCAGCTGGGATCATCTCAGGTTCAAAAAACCTTCCTTACCCTAAAAACCTTCCTGGATTTCACAGGAATGAAGGTAGAGGACAGCAGTGACAAGCTCTAGCAGTTAACAGGACAGAGAGTCCCATTTTCTCTTATACGTGAGGGTGTCAGGGTTCTCACTACTCCCTCTTCCAGCATACACTCCCACATACGGTCCTTTACAGATGCAGTTCCAGTTCATCAGACACCTTATTTGCATGTCTCGCTCACAGTCTGCTTGCTACATCTGTCCACTTCTGCCTAACTTTTAGCTGCAAATCTTTTCCCTGTTGGCATTTAAATACATCTTTCCCTTTCCTACTGTGGCGTTAGGTATCCTGTGAACAAGGCAATGTGAGCGAAGTGGAGTAATGCCAGGGATAAATTGTCTTGGCTTGTACAATCAGAAGCCCTATTTGCAGATCATAAAGCTGAAGCAAAGGAATGCTCAACAGGCCAAATGAGTTGAACTTCTGAGTCGTATTTTCAGGTGGTTTCAGCTGGTGTGTCTTGGAAATCAGTGGACATACATACATAGGTGGCTTTCCATCAGCTAAGCCCCTGGCTGTGAGCCGGTGTCATGGTTTAACCCCAGCCAGCAACTAAGCCCCACACAGCCGCTCGCTCAATCCCCTGTAGTGGGATGGGGGAGAGAATCAGAAGGGTAAAAGTGAGAAAACTCATGGGTTGAGATAAAGACAGCTTAATAGGCAAAGCAAAAGCCACACACGCGAGAAAATTGAAACAAGGAATTCATTCACTGCTTCCCATCAGCAGGCAGGCGTTCAGCCATCTCCAGGAAAGCAGGGCTCCATCACATGTAACAGTTACTTGGGAAGACAAAATGCCATTGCTCCAATGTCCCCCTCTTCCTTCTCCTTCCCCCAGCTTTATATGCTGAGCATGACATCATATGGTGTGGAATATCCCTTTGGTCAGCTGGGGTCAGCTGTCCCAGCTGTGTCCCCTCCCAGCTTCTTGTGCACCCCCAGCCTGCTCGCTGGTGGGGTGGGGTGAGAAGCAGAAAAGGCCTTGACTCTGTGTAAGCACTGCTCAGCAATAATGAAAACATCCCTGTGTTATCAACACTGTTTTCAGCACAAACCCAAAACATAGCCTCATACTAGCTACTATGAAGAAAATTAACTCTCTCCCAGCCAAAATGAGCACAACCGGTCAGATGATCTCTGGTTTGAAAAGGATGAAAGGTAAAGTGGCCAACAAACAAACAGAAGTGGAGAAAGCTGAGCAGAGAAGGACTTGGTGAAAGGCTAGTGGGAGGGCTGGAAACCTGGGTTGCATCAATGGGGAGGAATTCCGCATGCTTGGTGTAGGTACCTAATGCATACCTGCCTTTCAGCTGCCCTCTGGCACTCACTGTCTCAAGAAGTGCCAGCATTATCTTTATAGCCAACGGAGGGAGATACATGTCTCCACAAAGAAGTCCTGTTCACCTTTCTTAGGGATCACAGACAGATGGACAGGATCTTCCTCAGAAGTCTTCAAAAGCAGACCATTGCCTGTGTATACGGTGGAAAGGTGGCACCGAAAATGAAGTGTATGTTAGGTGCCTGAATGAGCAGGACTCAGTCTTAATCCATGTTTGCCAAGAGGGCTCAGAAGAGGTTGTCAAAGTGTTGCCACTTTGGAGTGGAGTGGAGCTCGGGCAGCTCCAGAAGGCACAAATGTCAAAGAGGAGATGGCAGCAACTCTTACTGATTTCTTCCTTCTTCCAGTTTTACTCCTTCCATCACCTGCAGAAACAGTCTCATTACTTTCATCCATCATGCACTTCCTGATATTTTTACCTTTTTTCCTCCTTTCAACTTTGCACCTTGCTTTATGTCCAACGATCTCGGGAGCTGAGGGGAAAAAAAAAAAGAAAAGCAAAAAACCAAGACCCGAGGGCAGAAATTCTCCAGGTCACCAGGAGAGAGATGTTATTTTATGATGCAGTGCTTATTTGTACTGTTGAGGGCTGGCTTTAGGGACTTAATGGAAATCAGACATGTTTCACCCTGCCAGTTGTGCAGTCTTACTTCTGTTTTTCTTGTTTATGTGCAATGGTGGGGGCATGGTTACTATATAGCTCCTTTAAGGCTAAAAGGTGACTTTTCAAGCTGCAGTCCCTGCAGAAAGAATCATATGAAGCATTCCAGACAGATGATGCCTTTGAGGCCCCAGAAGCATAAGAAGAAATGACATTTGCTACTCCTGCCCAGGCTGGGAGCTGGCAAGTGAGCTGCCCTGGCTGTATAGGCTCCTGTGGCGTGACAGAGCCAGGGAGGTATGGAAAAAGGAGAAGACAGGAGAAAGCCATGGGCTTACTCTTCCTTGCCCTCCAATTTCTATATCTGCTCTCCTCAAAATAGTGGGAATTCCTGCCTTGTTTGCTTCCTGGAGGGGAAAGAGCACGAGGCTGTGAATGGCAGCTCAAGGGAAGAAGCATCTAACCTGGACCTCACTTGTGAGCTGCTGGGGTGCACAAATCCACGCCAGGAAGGCTCCAGTATGTCAGATCAAATACAGCCTGTCCTAGAGAGAAGGGAAAGGGAAGACTGGATCTTGAGTCCTTGGGTGAGCTGAGTGTAGGCTCTAAAGGCAAGTTGGAGGACTTTATTTCTCCATTGCAAGTTGGAGGACTTTCTTTTGCCATTGCTCTGAGCAGGAGTGAGGGGTGCCTGGGGATTGTTTCTGACCTGGACATCTCCTTAGTGCCAATGGGAGGGATGGTGCATTATCATCCCCTGGCTCACAATGGGCAAATGGTGGCCTGCAGCTGCAGGGTCCTTTCAGAGACACCGATGCAGAAGTGAGCTGCAAGAGGCAGCCTGTGGTTTGTAATGTGGTTTCTAAGGGAGCCTCCATAACACATAAAGGCTTTTGTCTTTAGACATTTTCTGCAATATTATGGAACATACTTCTAAAGTGTGATGTATCTGTGCTTTTGAAAGGTTCTCCGAATAGTACTTCCACTCAGCTTCAATACACAAATGCAGAGTTTACAAATGTGCACGATATATCTGCATATTCCTTTTGCCTTTTTTCTAAAAAAAGATGTAATCTTTCTACAGTTTTGTTGTATTTTATTTTTACTAAAATTATTGTCCCTGAGCAGAGATCTAGACATGATTACATTTGTTTTCTATTTCTGTTTTACAGTTCTTGTTATGACAGCGGTTACTTTCACTTCTGCAATGAATCAAAATACATCTGAGATTACATGTGTGTTTATCAGCCAGAAGGATGAAGGTTCAGGAACACCAGAGACATTGGTCTCTCCTAAGGTAATCTAAAGGAGAATGAGTTGCTTATAAAATATTCCTGTCCGTTCCAGAAATACCTTCCCAGAAGCTTACAACACCCTAAAACTTTAGTCCGCGGGAATGCCACAGTCAAAACCAGGGTTAGGCTAAATATGACTACAGAAGGTTAGAGGGAAATGCATATCACAATTCATACTTTGAAACTGTAAATAGGTAAGTACCAGTTTTCTCTAAACCTGATTTGTTAATTGCTGCCTTGATGCTGTCTCACATCAGCATGCCTGAATATTGCTGAATATTGCTGGAAATATGTCAATGTAAAAAACTATGTGCCCTTAAGAGGGGATTGCCAAGGCCAAGGTGTGAACCGGTGATCTGCCACTGTGTGTGCGTGCCATGGCTGCTGGGACTGACAGGGAAGCTGCACTGCCCTCTATTCCCACCACCAAAGCCTGTAAATCCCTGCCTGGTCTAAACCTTGACTGAGACACCAAAGCTGAATAGGGAATCAAATACGATTTTTTTTTCTTCTCTTCTGACTCGAAATGGGAGAAGACCAAGAAGAGGTGGTGTGCAACTAAATTATAAAGCAGCTGAGACCTGCAATTAAAATATTTCCTGAGGATTCTTGTTTCAAGTTAGTCTTATGAAATCTTCTTCATTCCTGGACAAATAAGTCAATAATTCGGACAACAAATGAAGGTATACCAGTCAAAGCTGTGCTGTCCTTGTAACAGATGAAGCAGAATATGGCTGTTATCGCTAGATACTTCTCAGATCAAGGGAAGAGACAAAGAAGGAGCAACGAATGAGAAGAACCAACTGGCCAAGCACAGTGCAGGGCAGAGGATGCAAGGAACTCCGTCTCTTCATAAACTTATACCAGATAAATTTCACCACCAAAGTAAGGTAGACATTTAGGGCTACTCTTCAGATGGAGCTATTTACTTGCCACTTTTTGCTGCAGCTAAGCTTAGAGAACTCATTAATCCGTCGGTGGTTTTCAGAATGACTGGGGAATATTCTCTTTCTGTTTGCGATTCTCCTTTAGCTGTAAGCAATGGTGAGGAAATGAAAGGTGTGAAGGCGCCCAGCCCAAATGTTCCTTGCCTAGTAGAGCCCCCAAGGAGCTGAGGAGCAGTCTAGCCAGATGATGCAATGACAAGCAGTGGGATGCTAAAAACAAAATATTCTGGCCGCTGAGGTTGCAAACAGAAAGGTTATATTATAGTTCTGTGTGTTTCTATGGGTCTATATGAAAGGAAACAAAAATGAGAGTAAAGAATAGCCTATATTGCTAAAGGAAATTATCGTGTTTCTGGCTAAAATTGCTCTGTGACGTTTGTCTAGAGAACAGAATTAACTAATTCAACAACAATCCTGTAGTGTTTCCTCCTGCAGTAGAATTCAACATATTTATGAATAAGTTCGACAGTAGAAATGGAAAAAAAAACAAAACCAACAACAAACGAAGGTATGATGAAGGCGTTATTTCAGTATAATTTGTATTGATATTTGGGCATTATGAGGCATTATTAATTTATGAAAGCTTTTTCAGGAGAGCATCCTTTAAAAATATTTGAATGCAAAAAAACAAATAAAGCTAATTGCTATTAAATACATAACAATCTGTCCTCTTGCATTGCAGATTTCTAACATTTTGCAAGATCTTGGGTGTTATTTGAATTCTCAAGGAACAGAGAATATCTATGAACCAACTAAAAATGTGGAAGTCAATGTGTTTCAAGATATTGAATTAAGAGTGATAATGAACATTTCAGAGATCATTTCATGCTTTTGGTTCTTTAAAGAGAGCAAAGCTTGTAAACCTTCATTGGACTCGGAGAATCGGTAAGTCAAAGGACGTACTGGATCAAAGAACCTTTAAAAGATCATTTCTTTTAGGATGCAAACAGAATATTTTCTGTGACTGTGCGTTTAATTTCATGTTACGCGTTATCTTTTTAAATCTTCTGATCTTTCTTAACTGTTGTCACCCGGCAGCACATTGCTGATTGTCATTTAGACACATACACATACGAATCTTAAAGCCAAGAACGGTTTGAAATCAGCTTGTTCTTTTAATTTGTGTAGCATCTTGCATGGGGGGCTCCAGGAACTTTCTGACATTGATCAATTAGAGCTTTGCAGTGCCCACATGAGGCGAATATCGTGACTTTATAGTCAAAGAAAGTGAGGCACAAAGAATTAAGTGACTTGTTAGGGTCACACTGCAGATCAGGAAGAGCAACAGCAACAGCACCCTCATTCTCACAGCCAAAACTGGGCTGGAAAATGAGGCTGGATTATTGCCTCCCCATGCAAAACATGTGGGGTGGGACTGTAGGTAAAGCATTTCCCTGTGGACCTCCCCAGCTGTCCTAAGCTCGGGAAGTCCATCCTTCCCAATGCTCGGTGTTAAGCATATGCTTGGGTACCTGCAGTTGTAAGTTCCTATGTGCTGCTTGTGTAGGAAGATACATGATGAAAATACTTCAGGTTGAAGGGTGCTATGTAAATAATGAATACTAGTATCTCTGAAGTGTTTTTGCAAGAGCTAAAGAACAAACATTTTATTGTGTCTGCTGCATATCACCTTCTAGATAACAAATACCACTTTATTTTCCATTTTATAGATATGTTACATCTTTGGCTTTTTCCCAAATAAAACAAACACAAGCTGGAAAATACACCCTCTCGGTCATAAGCAAAACCGGCAATTACACAGTAGTTGTGCCTGTTCTCATCCGAAGTAAGTATATCTGAGATGAAAGGGGTCACTCCATCAATAGGTTCAAGGGGAGAGGCTCAAATTCAATCAAAGCAATGAAGCTCTCGCGTGCTGCATTTCAAGCATCTTCCCAGATTTGCATAGGACTTGGGGCTGTCTTCAGAGACTGAAGTCAAAACCACAGGCTGTGTGAGAGTCAGTGTTCACTAGTCAATAAACCATGCAAATGAACAAATAAAGATGTAAATGCACAGCAGCCGCCTTCTCCCCTATGAGAGATTCCCCTCTGTGCCAAGAGGGACAAAGCAAGGGTGGCTTTTGTGTTCTGTCAAAGCTCACGGGCAAGATTTGTTTGCTTGCATCTTAACCTATTTATTTTCCGTGGTGCCGGCTAGGCTGTTATCTGGACCAGGTCAGGAAATCCCTTTTATATTCTGGTCTCTGGCACTCCAAAGTCACGCCTTGTCCTACTCTGCCGCTTCTCCGCCTGTGCCTGCCGCTGGGTCTCTGCACTATGCACACAGCTTTTCCTTTAGCAATTTTGTGGGCAACAAGAGGCAGCACTGAGGGAAGTGGAAAGATAAAGTCCTCTTCTCAGTGCCAGCCTTTACTTGTTTATTGGGTTTTAGGGTAAAACACATCAGTACTGCAGCTGCTCAGCACAAGGTTGTCCAAGAAGCTGAGATTTTAACTGCTGTTAAATGCTCATGACAGAGCACGTGTGAGGTGTGACTTTTTGAAAGGCTCACAGTGGGAGCAGATTTGATTGAATTTTCTCAAGGACCACACAAGAGACATCTCTGATGCAAAGGCAATTGCTGCAAGAAAGTTCAAGCTTCTGTTTCTAAGTAGGGGTGTCCAAGAACATAAAAAAAAAAAAAAGGGCTCACATTGACATGATTTTTTTTAACAGAAGGGAAATACCATATTATTTTGTCTGGGAAGGGCCAAATTTAAAGATAAAATTAAAACATGTAAAAGTCATTTCAAAGAAAAGAAAGCAAAACATTAATCCAAATAGCTAAGACTGGCGAAGTTAGGACCAAACCCTTCTAGAGAGGTGTTTAATAACACGCATCATTACGTGCCTTGTTTTTAATAAACTGTGATTAATCAACAATTTTTATTGCTTCTTTATTTGTTTTTAAAGTATTTCTTCTGTTTGATTTTTTTCTCTCTCAGATGTCAGAAGTGTCACCTCCAGTCTCTCCTTGTTTTATTTGAAGGCCTATTGCATGTCTCAATTATAATTTTAACAGCTTCATTTGAGGGGACAGAGTATTAAATCTTTAATTAAAAATTACCTTCTCTACTATATCAATTAAGCTTTAGAGGTAAAAAATGTTATTACATGTGCAAGCAAGAGTAGTTCGAAACAGTCTCGATAAAGATCTTTTCCATATCAATTGCTTGGATTGCATTCTCTTTGCTCCTGTGCATTTAATATCATAATTACATCTCCCATAAAATCCTCCAGGCTAGATGTGAACCCTTCAACTGAGATGTGAATCTCTATAGGTGAAAAAACCTTCTAACCCCAGCTTATAAGAGATAAATGAAGAAAGAAATTAAAAAGCCAGAAGTATTAGTTTCACCTTAGCATGTCACCTCGCAGGCAATGATAGTATGACTCTAAAGAAAATGCCGCTCTTCTGTGTGGAAGCTGTAATTTCATTCTAAGATGACCTAAAACCAGACTCGGTGCTTTTCATTTTGAGTCAAATCTTTAAGAGTTTTAATGCATTAAATTTTTGTGCTTAGTCCAAGTCTGCGCCTGACGGGTTCAGGGTACTGGGAGTTGTCTGGGAACTTTTTCCCCTCGGTTACAGAAATAGGATAGAGAAGTCTGCTGGTTATCAGAAGTCATTATCACCCGTTGTTTTTCCATCGTGTATCTGATCTGACTGAGTAGTATGCAAGGATCCCATTTTGTGTAGAGACTTTGTAGTCTCAACAGATACTCCACCAAAGGCCATGGGCTTGGGATGTGATTTCAAAAGGTATCTGTGCTACTGCCCAGTGAAATGAATAGCAACCACAGCAGATTAACACCTTTCAGTATCAGTCTCAGGATTATCCTCTGGTGTATAGAGGCAGGCCTTTGATACTGGGGAAGCTGTGCATTTAGCAATCAAGGCTGAAAAGCTCGTGAGACCAACCCACAATATCCCTAGGGCAGAATCATTTTCTATTCCCTCAGTGTTGAAACCTGAAACAAATTACACCTCTGTAACTTCATGTACTATGAAATGAGCAAAACACTGTTTCAAAATTATTTCCGCATTCCTAAATATTTGCATGATTTTTAACAGAGAAACCAGGCAAACCCTATTTCAGGAAAAGGGAAAAATCGGATGCTATCGAGTGCATATCTGAGAGCTACCCTGAGCCCTCTGTGGAGTGGATATTTTGCAAAACACCTGAGAAGAGGTATGGTGTGTGTTGACATGCATGTTGAATCTCTAGACTGAAAGTTTACCATCTTCTGAAGAAGAACAGGGAGTCTTTGTACTGCTTAGTGTGCCTAGCAAGCTGGGGAGATAACTGAAGAAGAGCTTTTGTGTCAGATTTTTTGGCAATGGGCTCTGCTGGGTTGCACAATCAGGTGCTGGTTGAAAACCTGTGTCTGCATGACCCAGTTTTGGAGTGCTGCAGCACATTTTTCTTAGAAATTTTGTCTGTTGTGCTCTTTTGGAAACTTTCAGCTCTTGGCTTGGAAAAAGTTATTCCAGATTCTACTATTTTGATGTCACCAGAGCAAATCAAAGGTATCTCATTTCCCTCTAGTTTTTCACATTTTTTGGAAATGTGAAGGCATTAGAGCTCGGAAGATGTTACAAGGAATGATAATTTTCCAAGCTAAATTATTTTTCCATTCTATTAACATATGAAGTTGATTCTATTAACAGTGGGAATAATGCCTTTCTCTGCAGCGTGGCAACTTGGGCTCTGGGTCTCATAACGGCCACTGGATTTGTAGCAGCTCCCACCACCAGGAATTCAGAGATGTTGTGTGAAAGCTCAACCTCTATGATTTCACTCTTGTCCAGATTTTAGTCACAGCATTACCTGTCTATGACCCAGTTTGAGGATATTGAGGTCATTTCAGCTCATATTTCTGCCTAGGCTGTGAGATTTTTATTTTCTTATCTTCACCTTTCCTAGTTCCTTTTTATTCAGCTATGTAAGATCCAGTTTTCCCACTATTGTTTGCACATTCTCATGGCTTGCAGATTTATCAGATTTATTTGCTTGAGGTTAACCAAATGAGTCAATGAATAATTGTGCTTGTAATTGCAGTTGCCCTGATAAAATGCATGAAGACATTGGGGAAATAGATGGCATACAGAAGGTACAACGTGAATTATTTCAAACTTATATATGGTGCTGTGCAGTTAATGACCTGGGCAGAGAATGCACCAGCCTCTTTACAATAGGTAACTTCCCTCTAAGGTTTACTTACATGCAAGCTGGATCCTACTGCTGAACTTAGTTGCACTACTCATCTGAGTACGCTTTCTGGGCTAAGCTACTTGTTTGTATTCTCTGGAACAAATCTAACAGTGAATATGATTGCTCTGTCTCATTTTTAAACCTGAAATTCTAATAGATATTTGTGGTGTCTGTAAAAAAGTGTCTTGTCCTTCTACATTTTCTAAACATCTATTCACTTTTTCTGCATGTTTTTAGGACTGTGTTGCAGTGAAACACTCTTCAAAGTGTTCTTAAATATATACATTTATAAATAATTATAAATAAATGTGTAAATTCAGGTTTGTTTTTCTGTTTTTTTAAATAAACCTGACCTGAGCTAAACTCTGTACTGAACTGTGTCCTATAGATATCTTGTAAATTATGACAAAATTTGGTTTGAGACACCTAAATCCATCAAATTTACTGATTTCATTATTAATGAGTAATTTTCCCAAATTCTAATTATCATTACAATATAATAATGGATGTCTATAGAGCATTAGAAGAAAAAATGTTGATCTAAATGAGCATTTTTCCAGGCAAAGTGACAGTTGTTGTTTCAGTGACAATGTTTTGATTTTGTAGATTTAAATGAAAGACAAGCAGGACCTTTACCTGAATTACTTCTTAAAGTTGGTGAACCGTTGCTGATCAGATGCAGAGCTGTCTACCATAATTATAAATTTGGAATAAAATTATCTTTGGAAAACAAAGAAGTTGAGCAGGTAAAAAAACAGGACATATTTTAAAATAGCTAATGTTGGGCACTATCAACTGATTAAATGTGAATCTCTGTTGAAAACTAGGATCGCCAGTTTGAAGGATTAGAATATCAAACAGATCGCTCGGCAATTCGGATCCAGTATGCATTTGCTTCAGCGGCAGGAAGAAGCGATAGTGGACATTATACCTGTTCTTCTACAGTTCATCTGAACCAAACTGCTTTGGTTACAGTTCTAGGTAATTCCAGCCCCCGGTGTTAATTTTGTCCCTTGGTTGGTTCTTTTGCTTTGTTTTCCATGCAGCAGTTCTTTGCTTGCAGGTATGCAGCATATGTTTTGTAGTTCCTTTTCTAAGGAAAAAAATGTGTTTGCACTTACTGTCGGTCCAGGAAAGCCAAGAGATTAATCTGAATTGAGTCATTCCAGTACCTGAAGATAGTCAACTTTTTCTTTATATTGCTTTTCAAATAATTCCCATTAAAAGACAGTGGGTTTAGAAGTGAAATGAAATGTCACTGTTTAGAGGTCTAGTCTACATGATCATTTCAATGGTATCTCTAGAAACACAGGCTGGGATTCATCTGATGTTATTGTAGGTGACTCTCAGCCAGTGTGATGTAAAGCCATAGTGGCTTTTTGTGGGGACACAAAGCTATAGGGTACCCAGGGGGCTATGCCTTGGGCTTCCTGGGCAGGGGGGAGTAGTGCAGTTGTGTAGCCCTTCTCTATGCCACCAACTCAGATGTCAGCAGCTGCAGAGCAGATACAAACTAGAGGTAAAGCACTGCAGAAAACACTGTTCTGGAGCTGCCCAAGAATATAAAATGCACGACCTGCCCTGCATGTTCAGTTATTAATGTTCCATGTGTTAATTTGGTCAGTCTGGAACAACCAGTGACTGGTTTCAACTAATGGCAGACAGAAATGTCCTGCTGTGACTCCAGTATGGGTTCTGAAAAGCTGCAGCCATGACCTCAGCCTCTTCCTCACTACTTGCTCCCATTCCATCTCCCTTCACTCACGTACGGCACCTCCACCCCACTTTTGCTGCACCTTTGGAGGTGGGGAGGTAAGGCAGAGGCTCTCATGGCCTCTGCTCTGCTGTTTTGTGTGGTCCCTTCAGGTGCTTGTTGCTGATATACAGAAAAAAGCAGATAGAAAATCTGTACCAGGCCTGACCTGAGTCCGCCAGAAAGGAATCGAACAGATGGAAGGTTCCTGGTGGCGGGGTCTCCCACTCAAAACCCAGAACAAACAAGAAACAACCTTTTCCTCTTATGGTGGGGGAGTGACTGACAAAGGGCCATTTGAGTTTGGCAAATTTTTTATGGGAAAGTAAATCTGGGGAAGAATTTTAGCTCCAAAAGCTGTGGAACTGGTAGCAGAAAAGAAATGAAAACTTTTGTGTTAATGGAGAAGGTAAGCCCAGAGAGATGATGATTAGCAAGTGCTGACAGAGCTGTCAGACTGCCATGCAGAAGTGCTGCTGCAGCTGCAATGGATCTGAGGGAAAACCTAAAACTAGAGAGACAACTCCTCCAGCGTTATTGTTTGTTCCACTTGTCTGCTGCTTTCCAGGCATTGAAGGGAACCATCCTCCTAACACGAAGCTACAGAAGGCCTGAAAATTTAAAAAAGCGAAGGCATACCAAAGGAAACCTCATTCTATTTAAGCATGTTGATCTATTTAGCATGTTGATTTAAGGGGATGAGGCCAGCGGTGTTGAAGTGAGTCCAGAACAGCCTTAACTGCAAACCTTGTTTCTCAGGTGGAAATGATATACAAATAGGCATAAGTCTGGAAATAAGGCATAAAAAGGAAAGCTGTAGTTAGGCCCATGCTGCTGGAGTAGTTTTCTGACTGGTGTGCCTGGAGTTGGAGCCTGTAGCCCTGAGAACAAGGCGCTCTGAAGCACTCACCACACATTTGACCTTAGATGTAGTTGCTCTTGGAGTTTACAACACCTAGGCTAGGAATGGTAGGAAGTGAGAACACCTGCCCCAATCTCTTCAGAAATTACTTTCCCAGTACAATATCCTCTTTTCAGCTTCTGCCTACCACTAAGCAGGAAGTTCTGTCATCATTTACAATAACCAAGTACGATACCTGGGCATTTTTTCTACACACATCTTAGTTGACAGGAAGGTAGGGGTGAGGGGTACTGTAGAGGTAGGGCAAGATCCTCTTCTTTCTGAGTACTGGTGCCCAGTTCAGAAATAGTGGCTTCTTGGATCCATAAACTATCAGGTGTGAGTATGTGTCACATTAACAGGGGATATTTGAGTCACTGTCCCTGGAAGGCTGTATTTCTGAGTGGGGTATTTTTTGACTGGGGTACGCCAAGCTATGATGATTGTCTGTGCCCTCGTTAATACCCCTTATGCAAACAAAACTTCTGAGGGCTCATTGGCTTTGCTGATGAAAAAATCTGTTTGTTTTATCTACATGGTGGATAAAGTGGGGGGTTGTTGTCATACCTAGCTAACAGCCGTGCTTCTCTCTCCAAGGTTATACAGGGACATCCTGTGCTTCTGATCCACCCCAGCCTTTAGCCTAATGTATTAATGACAACCATTGTTGGTGTGAATTTGTGCAAGCATCCCAGGTTCAATTTCAGCAGTGATATAGATGCAGATTTCACTCAGCCGTCCCTGTCATAGGGTAGCAGTTTCTGAAATGATCAGTGCCCTACCTTTAAACCATCACTGTGCATGAGTGCAGCACTCATAGCTACACGGGGAATGGCCGTGATGTAACTTAACCAAGAGTAAACTGATTTGGTTGGCACATTGCCTGGGGAGCCTGGCTAGCATAACTACATTGATGGGTGGTCTTCTAATCTCTAATAACACCTTGCAGCCAGACAGCTCTGGTTTGCTCTTTGCTAATTAACACTTCACCAACTTATCCCATCTTGTGTAGCTGGTCAGGTCAGGCAGGGTGGTTGGGCCACTTTAAAGCACAACAGAGATCGTGCCAACAACTGCAGCTGCAAGGTTCTTTTTTTCTGCAGTTCTTAATTCCTACCAGTGTTGAATAAAGAATTTTTAACATTACGCAATCTTGATGCTATTTTGCAACACATTAGGTTTAAAGCAACAAATAAAACAAATATGATAAATACAGAGACTTGAAAGCTTGATTCCAGTATCAAGGATTTAATCTCACCTCTCTGTTATTACTAAATAATCGTGTTCACTGTTTCTCTGGCAGAAATACACTTAAACCTGCCAAAAAATGATAAGCCAAGCAATAATGTGCTATTTTCTTTCTCCTTCAAGAAAGAAACTACTTTTTCTGAGTTGTTCTCCAGAGAAATGGCGTACCCTGCTCCAAGGTCCTTGTGTGCACTCTAGAGAAAGCCTTTACTCTTGGCTGGTTGTGTTGTTAACAGTACACACAGGGATGACCTTCTGCCTGGAGGGATGAGGTCCAAAGGATCATTCAAAAGATGAACGTCCAATTTATAAAACCAATAAGCCTTTAATATCAAAAAGTAGGAGAACAGTCATGAAAGGAATTTAAAATAATGCTTTTAAAACACTGAAATTTTTGTAGTTTATATGGGAGTTTCCAGATAGTCTTTTTTAAACCAGTAAGCTAGACAGAGATAAAACATGCCAAGCAGAATATAGGATTACAACCAGAAGAAAAACACTCAAAAGGAAAAACCCAGTCCAGCAATATTTCTACAGTACAGTTTTGCACCATGTGGCTGATTAAACACTGGCACAAGTTTCCCAGAAGTTGTAGAGTCTGCTTCCTTGGAGATACCCAAACTCAACTGGACATGGCTCTGAGCAACCACATCTAGTTGGACCTGGTCTGAGCAGGAGCTGGACTAGACATCTCCAGAGATCTCTACCAGTCTATATGATTCTGTGATTTTTACAGAGCTGATCCTAGGCCCACTGTTGTTGGTCCTGTGACTCTGTAGGGCAGATGAGGGAGAAATGTTGGACTGTTTTGGAAGGGCTCTGGTCTGACCAAAGATGCAACTTCAGCAGGCTCAGATAATTTGTCTGCAGCTGAACACAGCGACATAATTTCAATACTATTTTGAAGCCTTATCTTATTTTGATTGACAGGATGCCTTTTGTGATGTAACATCGTGCTTTTTTTTGCTTGTGATAACCAAAATGAAAAACATACGGATTCCTTCATTAAGCAGTCCAGCCTTTGTAATATAATATCAATATTTTCTTTTTTTTTTCCCCAGAAAAGGGATTTATAAATATAACGGACTCTAAAGAAGATTTTGAAATTGGTGAGGAAGAGTTTTGCTTTGAAGTTAACTTTACAGCATATCCACCAGTTAGATGCATGTGGCTATTTTCCCAGAAAACGTTCCCATGTAAACAAAGTTACAGTGTGGATGGACGCAGGTACTTGAATATTTTGGAATAATTTGATATAATAATGTTTCCTCTTTATATCTCGTTTGGACTTCTTACTGTCCATGTTTTGTACTCTCTTTGTGTTTTTAAAATGTGGATGGGCCACGTGATGAAGCTGTGTTAACAAAAGGCACTCAAACATTATTTTGGCTTTCAACAGCAATTCATGTAGATAACTTCTAGAATCACTTTATTCTCCACGTTATAATATACCTTTGGTAAGTTACGCATCCAGCAACCCTTTAGTTTGTACGGATTTTGCCATTCCCTTTCTCTCTGACATTATTTCTCAGTTACAGATCTGTTGCAGTTTTCATACTGGATCACAAGTTCTACATGTTCCCCTTTTGTCATCCTGTTCTTGATGATGTTCCCAGTGTCTTTCAAACTGCTCAAATCAAGTCCAGGGCCCCGTAGTTTCCCAAGCCGCCATCAGATCTGTTCGGCTCTGCCTGCGCCACAGAAACATACCATTCTGCTCATTACCCAGGTCATGTATTCTTCCACTGCTGCAAAACATGTTTTGAATAAACCTGTTAGTTATCTACCTTTTCTGTTATTTCCTACAATGAAGTTCTGGCATGAATCCTGTTTAAGGCTAATGTTTTCTCCATTCCCTAGGCTTTCTAATTTCTTGATAACGTTATCTAATTTCCTTCAGAGTTTCTTTCAGAGTAGTCCCATGGCTTTCAAGGTAACAGCTCTTATTCACCTCAATGAAAATAAAGTTTTAGCTTTAAAATCACGCAGGACCTAGGCAGGAGTTAATGTGGCTGCACTGATTTCTTCTCGTATTCTTAAAACCTCTCAGCATCTGCATAAAGCTGTGTCACAGCCTTGATTACACTTTTTATTATTTCTTTCCGTAGTATTTTTGTATGCTCGATTTTATCAGCTAGCGTGTCAAGTCATCTTTGCAACAGACTGTCCTTTTCATCTGCATCAGATGGTGTATTGGAGTCAGACCTTCACAATGTTCAGAGACAACTCAGTTCAGATTAGTAAATTGTCATCCCCTGGCAATGGCCACAGGAACTCTGTCCCTGCTGATAAAATGAGGCCTGTCAGCAAACTTTGATAGCCTTGGGTGGGTGCTGGTGACTAATCTGCAATGCCTGACATGGGCTAAGCAGATCTGTTCTTTGTGGTCAAGACTGATTTTGGAAATGAAGTCTCACAGGATGGCCATGAGCATTTGCTCATCCTCGTCCAATAGGTACCTCCCTCCAGCTGATAATGCCAAGTTCATTTGCTTTGCAGCTGGTATGGACCTCTTCTCACTGCTTTTAACAGTAGGAGTCAGCTTTGCTTGGATGATTGACAGCTGGTGTAAATTCAATCCAGATAAGAAGGTGCTACGAACTGGGCCAACAATAACAATTTTGAGAGCTCTTGAAATAGCTTAGGTAACCCTCATTAATCAGTAAGGTGCAGCTGCTGGTGGCCTGGGATTTATGAGTCACTTCAGATGGCCTTTGCAGCCAGAAGTGGTGGTCGCTGAGTGCTGATCACCACCTGCTGGACAGAGGAAAGTCCAGCCTGTGTCCCTGGAGCCGCGCATCCTGGGCTGGCTCAGCTGCAGCCAGCCCTGCGCCGGCCACGGCCGCCTCACTGCCCCAAGCGTCGCTGGAGCTTGGCCTGAAGGCTCTTCAAACAGACAACTCAGCCATTCATATGACTGTGCTGTTGACTAAATACTTTTTTTTTTTTAATTTTCATTTTAGGTAGTTATACTTTGCATTTACTTATTCTATTTATTTTATGGAAAAACACAATTGAGGGAAAAATACATTAATTTGGTGATTATTTCATCTGACAAGCACATTCTTCTGTACAAACCTCCTCCACAGCTATCCAGTTTCGGTTGAATACTAGCATTGGATAGACACATCTCACCTGAGGAAAAAGAGTAGGGGTAGATATTTCATTCAGTTGGATGTCCCCAGAAGCAGCAGGGGGTAGGGAGGTCAGGAGATTCTGCCTACAAGCTGTAGCACCGCAGATTTCAATGTCATTTTAAAGCAGAAGGTTTCTCGAAACAAAACAAAAAAGGTCATCACGTACCTTAACGTATTGTGAGTCTAACTTTGCATTTTTTAGTTGGCTTCTGTGTAATCCCGTCTCCCAACACTTCTACTTTATTCCTTTCATATCCTTTTTCATTTCCCGTTTTTCTCTTTTTTTATTTCTGCCATTTCCTTATCAAATTGTTCCTCCTGATTATAGATCATATTAAATTTTATTAATTAACTCTGTCCCTTTCTTTAGCTTTTAATTTCAAGTCCCAAGGATTCATCTCTCCTGTCAGTGCCCTTACGTGTTTTCAGAGATTCCTTCAGAATTTCCATTTTCTATTTGCTTTCATTGTCTCTCTGTTTTAGCACACTGCTGATTTTCACTTCCCTCCTAACAGCAAATGCATTTTCATACGCAGAATGACCTCTGTTAAATTTATAATATTTATCTCACATCCCCTTATATTTTCAGGTATCAAAGACACTCTTTTTTAATTATTTTCTCATTTTTTCATTAGGATTTAATCCTTCAGACCTAGGATTTCAAAGCAACAAATGATTTGTGGTTTCTCCTGCCTTCAGTGTCCATTTTGAGGCCGCTTAAAAGGGGTCTGATTTTAAAAAGTCCCTGAGTTCAGGGACATCTTTAGGGCCATTTCAGATTAAGACATTCAGAAGTCAATAATTATGTGGAGGTGTTGCCTTAGTCAGAAGGCAAAATTGCCAGTGGCTTCAATGTGAGTTTTCTTGCTTTAAAATTGCAAGCTGATACTTGGTGTCTTAGTTCATTTGTATGTATCTTGCTTAATGAGAAACACCCTGATTTTAATTATCTACATTTCTTGTTCCAAGCTCATTGGTGCTTTCTCTTACTTTGCAGATTACTGGTATATGCTGTCATTTTTTGGTCTGCTTCAAACTCCCTGATATGCCTGCTTGCCTTTACCACTAAAGTTGAGTTGGGGCCCTCCTACCCAGTTTTCCTTGAGCAGCCTGCTAAAACATCTGCCCCCAAAATGACAGCAACTAAACCTAAGAAGAGATTTTCTTAAGTGCTCTTCTAGCATTGGTGAATTGCAATAGCTGCCACTGAAATATGACAATAGTCCTGACAACAGTAACCTAGTCAAAAGGACAGAAATAGGATGCTATCTCTGTAAGATGATATATTTAGGAAAAATTTCTTCACTGAAAGGGTAGTAAGGCACTGGAACAGGCTGCCCAGGGAAGTGGTTGGGTCCCCATCCCCAGAGATACTTAAAGGATGGGTAGACGTGGTGCTTAGGGACATGGTTTAGTGGTGAACTTGGCAGTGCTAGGTTAATGGTTAGACTTGATGATCTTAGAGGTCTTTTCCAACCTAAATGATTCTATGATTCCCTTCTCCCTGCCTCTCCCCATGTCCCATAAACCAGTGACTCAACAGGTCAGTCCTGCAGGAATCTTTAAGTCTCTGCAGTCTTCCGTTGTTGGCTTCTGCCCAGGGACTTGTTAGAGTCCTCCCTCACCATTTCCATTGTCACAAGCCATCTCCTGCATGGTTTGGGTCTTGGTTTGCTGCCATTGCCATAGGGGTTAGCAGGAGGCTGGCCTTCCTCCTGCAGAAATATCTTGATGGTTGGTGCTTTGTCTCATTGATAATGAACTTCCAATGATGATCTCATTTCTGAGTTTCTGTCAGATCTTTCCATTTGGAGAGGTTTATCTTGTATGATCCTAGCTGTCATTGTTATTTCCTAATACTGTTTATTGTATCAGCTAGAAAATCCCATCAAAATCCTTTGAAAAGTGGAGAGTTTGATTCTTTGCAGGTGTTAGCATCTGTGCCAGGATGTGTTATATACCTTGTCTTCCAATGGCCTGGTAACAAGATCACAGCCTGACAGCCCAGATGCACTCCAGGAACTATGAGGAAAATTGCAGAATGAAATCAATACTGCAGGAAAAAATATCCTCTTATCAAAACAGTTACATTCGGGGGTTTATATTCTCTAACGAAAAATAATTAGAAGATGTTGAATTGTTTCAAACATGTATATGAGTCTTGACTACGCTTAAAATATTTTTCAAGTCGGTCTTTTGTCCTTTTCCTGTCTTTTCTTTGCTCCACAGCATTTCGTCAAAGTTCTGCAACCATCAGCACCAGTCTGGGATATATGTATTTTATGCTGAAAATGATGATACGGTCATGACAAAAAAATTCACTCTGTACGTGAGAAGTAAGTGAGAAAACAATCCCTGTGAAGATTTGGCGAAGTCTGGGATTTTGCCACTGATATGTTGCTTTTCCCTTGGTATTCCCCATTTAATTTACATAGATTTATTGTTAAAAATGGAGGAGCATGAGGCAAAAATGTGTTTCTCTGTGCTGCACTACTGAAATCCAGGCACTGGGTCAGAGAAGGATGCTGGCTGCTTGTGGGTCATGTCTCTCGTGTTGGTCAGGGATGGAGAACAGAGGAAGGAGGAGGAAGTTATTATTTTTTTTTCTCTTCCCTTTAGTTTACCATAAACAGAGAGGGCAGAATATGAGAAATTAGTCATATACTGAAGAAATTAATACTTCTTAAGAAATCCACGAAGCTTAGGAGCTCAGTAAAATGCAGTGACTGTATTCTAACTCTGCAGAGCTGGAATATATGTGACTGCTGCAGAGACCACATGCGATACACAGTGAGAGGAAACACTTATCCTCATCAGGTGTTAGCTTTCTATGGTGTGTTTATGTAATTTTTTTCCCAATGGCATTTGTGAGTTAATGCAGTTAGTCTGGAGACCCTTTGGTGTGTGACACATATGTTAGAGCTGCACTGCTTCATACGCCCCTGCCCACGGTTTGCACACACACACAGTCTTGCCTGGTGCTCTCAGTTATCTCAGTTCTGCCACCTGACTGCAGCATCTCACCCTCGCTCTAGGTCAGGGAGCATTATTTATTATTTATACAGGGATCCGCTGTGCACATTTTGTATGAGCTGGACACCCAGAATGGATGTGTCAGGGGAGTCCTAGGGCTGACTGCTAGCTCCAAGTCAGAAAAGCAGAAGTCAAGACTTCTAATTTCAGCTCTGCCACTGTTTTGGTCTGGCTATGCCCACACAGAGAAGTGGCTGCTCCCCGTGCCTTCCCCACACTGCCGTCACACACAACTGAGGCACGGGGCTGGAGGAAGGAGGAGGACTGAGGGCTGCACCCAGCTCTCACAGGGATATTTGTGTGGGTTATTTTAAAAACACAGAAGCAGATCTTGGTCTTGGCAGATGTAGCATTGCCACATAAACATAAAGGTTTTTGTCACTGAAGAGCTGACAGAAATTATCTGTGTTATCTTGTTGCAGGAAGGCCCGAAGTAACGATGCAGTTGTTGTTCAAGCAGATCTCCTGTGTCGCTGACAGTTACCCTGCCTCATCCTGGGTTTGGAGGAACTGTCCCGAACAGAACTCATCCAAGTAAATCATTTATCTCTTTTTGATTCATTGCAAAGACCATATCTGAGCTATTCTTCGTTAAATGAAGACCGACCTGTAAGAAACTAAGTGTAAAATGCACCCTCAACCGTTTGTACAAGGGGACATGGTGGCCCACTCCAGGGAAACCGGATCACCAAAATTAGGGAAAGGTTTCAATTTTTTTATTGGCATCAAATGAAGTCTATAAAGATCTGTATCTCAGGCTTTTTACGCTGAAATAAACCCCACTGGGTTTATATCAACAGTTAGGTGGTTACAAAGTCCAGTCTAAGTTTTTTCTCTAGGTGTGTCAAACTTAGAGGACATTCAGGGAATGTACTGGTTAATGTAGGCTTCATGAATTGGTTAAGCTTTGGTTAATACAGCTGTTAACCATGACCTGTAACCAAAGCCAGTAAAGTCAGTGAGAGTGTTTCCAGTAAAGTTAGTGAGAGTGTTTCCATTTCCTCTGTTTATTTAGGGCAATGAGTCAGGCCCTAAAATTTCAAGAGATGCTGAAACAGCTTTGAGCTGGTTTATGGACTCTGCAGTTTTTATTTTAGATGTGCCAAAAAAACTAATAATCCCACGGTGCAGAAGTGTACTGGGTCAAATTGTCTTTTGGAAGATTGTGGATAAAGCTCAAAGTATTTTAACTAGATATAAAAAAATTATCTAGACCATTTTCTCATCCATACCTCTGAAAAGGCTTCCTAACATCAATCTGTTTGTGCAGCAATGGAAGAGGAAAGAAAATATCCAGCTAGTGAGTTTAAAATACTCCTCAAAACAGCTTTCTGGAAAGGCAATGCTGTGGCATTTCTTTTCTTGGGAACTTCCACACGTAGAAGCTAGTACTATGTGTAGAGCTGAATAAATTTTATTTAGTTAGTTACCTCCTCATTTATTTATGTGGACAGTAAATTAGGCAGTAAGTTGATGAATGATAGAAAAGCTAAAAGTCAAATTTATCTCTGTGTGGGCTTCCTTTCCCTCGAGTATAACGTTCCCTCTTTCTACATATCAGGTCTTAAATAAGTCATTAATACAGGGTGGATGCTCTCCATCTTGAGTGAGAGATACTTCGTGGTTGAAATCACATACCTTCAGGGAAAGGAGTTAGAGCTTTTACTGTGGGTTCATTTCGTATTTATTGTTTTAGTAGCGGCTCATTTGGAGCTGCTCAGTGGTTTGAGTGTTTGAGGTAAAGGTGAAACCAGTGGGAATAGATGCGGTGGGGGGCGTTGTGTCTGCTGTGAAATGGATGGAGGTCCTGGAGGTCAGGGGGTGCAGGTGCCCTGCCAGGGCAGTGGTGGAGAGTGGGAGTGAGCCCAGTGGAGGAGGCAGGGAGCCCAGTTCACCTCCCGCGGACCCTGCCATGTCCATCACCAAAAAATGAGACTGGCAACTGCTCTGAAGCCTCACTCACAGTGACAAAAAACAAGCCCATCTATCCCTCCCTCCCTCCCTTCCAACACAGACGTAAGACATGTTTTGAAACATCCCACCTTCTCCCTTGGAAAATGCCACTGTGAGCCAAAAATCAGAACTGGTCTCCTTTCTTTTTCAGCTGTACAGAAGAAATCACTGAGGGCATTCACAACTTCTTGCCAGAGAGGAGATCCCTGGGGTCATGGATTTCAAGCAGTATTTTAGATGTAAAGGAGACAACAACAACAACCTTCTCTGTTGAGTGCTGTGCAAACAATTCTGCCGGTTCAGCCTGCGAAAAGAGTTTCATTAACCTGTCAGGTACCCTAAGCTAGTGCTTTAGCACAGGTTTTCTCAATTAAAGCTGGCATGGTAGAACTTACAGTATTTTTTAATCTGGCTAAATGGCTGACTGTGCAATGGCATTGCAGGTAAAACACAAGCACTGTATACAGCATGGGAAATGGTGGGTGAATGGGAGACACATGTCTCTCTTCTCTGGTCCCAAAAGAGGGGCCTCACTCATTAAAATGAGCAGAAATTTCACATGAATAGGAGGTGCAGGATGGAGCCATGGCAATGTAGGGGTCTGCTTTTTTGTTTCCTTTTAGTAATCTCTACCTGAAACCCGGAGGCATCAACTTTGGGAAGAGCTGAAGCCACTTTGGTAGCTGGTGGCAGGTGTTGGCTCCTGGTCCTCTCCTGGAAGTCACTGTGGTGCTGCCTGAAATGCCCATGGGAGCTCTCCTCACCCCATGGAGGCTATTGCATGCCTGAACAAGACCATGACTGAGCCAACAGACCCACTCAAGGGTCAGTCCCTGTCTGGGAAGCAGGAGCAAGTACCAGGAGAGAGGAGTTCTTAAACTGCTGTAGGCAGGTGGCAGAAGGCTAAGCCCTGGTTTGGGAACCACTGTACAGTCTCTCTTCTTGTAGGGCACATGAGAGGTTCTTTCCTTGTTGAACATCAATATGATTGTTTGCCCATGCACTTTATACTTGTAACTCCATATACGTCCCATAGGGCAAAGTATTTCAGTTACAGAGAACATGCTGTGGCACCTGGGAAGTTTTCTGAAGCACCCAGATAATTGCAGGACAGAGATTTCCTTTGTCATGGATAAACAAGCTGTTTGGTGCTGTTGACTACAGCTGGCAGAAGCTGAGACTACTGATAGAGTTTGAGCATTTATGTTGAAATTACAATAGAAAGTAAGCATAATACTTATGCTCTTATAAACTACCAGAATATGAGGGTAGGTTTCATGTAACACTCACCTACCCACTGGCACCTTATAGTATGGTCTTGACTTGTTAAGAGAGTTCCTGGCTGAGCAACAGAGTAATGCTTGGAGCCCGCTCTGTACAGTCCATCCGCTGATAACTGGTGCTTCGGTATCTGACGTACATTGCTTGGGGCAAGGCACAGGGAGAGAAGGGAGACACGATGAGAAGAGGAATTGTTTATTTCTGTTTATGTTCACCATGTCCAATCCATGGATCACACTGACACCTCCATGCACTTAGATTTATTAGTTGGTGTAGCATTTTTTTGGAATGAAAAAACAGATGTCAGAATTACCCAGCACTTAACGCCTCCTGCCCAGCTCCTTGCTTTGCACATGGCCCCATCTCATTCCCTGTGCAGAGGAGGCTCAGGCATGAGAGGACTGCGAACTGGCAGAACTGATCAAGCCACCATGAGTTCTCCTTTCACCTTTAGCTGTACACACGAGCTCTGATTCAGTGGGTAGTAATATGTATCTCTTAAAGTTGCAGGAGCTGTTTCTTCCCCCCCGGACAATGCCGCATTCTATGTCTCTGTTGGATTTTTCCTCCTATTGGTCGCTTTTTTGTTTGTATTCATTTTTCATAAATACAAAAAGGTAAAAGCAAACATAAATACCTGTCCCTTCTTCTTTTGTTCCTGCCATGCTGTTTCTTCTTCTCTAAGACTTATTCCACTTTTTTTTTTTTCTTCCAAAGCAATTTAGATATGAAAGCCAGTTGCAAATGATTCAGATGATAGGCCCACTGGATAATGAGTACATCTATATCGACTTCAGAGAATTTGAATATGATCTCAAATGGGAATTTCCCAGGGAAAATCTGGAATTTGGTGAGCAGTCCACAAGGCAACCCACAATGCTGGAGTAGTAGCCTGTGCTGTAGCAGCTGCAAATAATATTGGCATATTGTGTCTTCTAGGACAGGTCCTTGGTTCTGGGGCTTTTGGGAAAGTGGTGAATGCGACAGCTTATGGAATCAGCAATGCAGGAGATTCAGTCCAGGTCGCAGTCAAAATGCTAAAAGGTACGATAAACTCTGGGTGCCTTTCGCAAGCAGTGATGGATTCTAGCAGCTCCAAAGCAGAAGCGGTTTATATACAGACTTGTAGCAGTTACACCTCACAAATGCTTGGTTTCAAAATCCTTTCAAAATGCTTTCAAAATCCTGTTTCAGTTTGGAAAGGTATTGCTGAAGTGCCTTCTTCCTGCAGCGTGTGGCATTTTGTCCTACATACCACAGATCTGCATGTGTGGGGAAGGATGGAGCTGCTCTGCTCTAAAGAGGACGAATGCAAATTCATAGTGCGGGTTAGCCTGCTGGTCACATTGGTGACTCTGTGGACTTTGGTGTAAGGTCCCTTTTTCTCGTAGTGCTGTCTAGCTGTTGCACTCCCTTCACCTCCTATGCCTGAGCTAGCTTGCTTACAAAACTTCCAGCACGGCTCCCTGTAGTCTTTTCTTCTTGATGACACAAAGCAATTTCTTTCCATCCCTCCTTATGGGTCAGGCTTCTTAAACCTCTAATGCTCCTTGCTGCCCTTGTTCTGATCTCTCTCCAAACTGTCTTGACCCCTCATAAAAGCCTTGTCCAGAAGCAAGCCTCCCTGGCAGCAAGCAGAGGAGGAGGGCTGCCTCACTGGGTCCCAAGTACCACAACCCTGTTGATACGTAACAGGATGAGCTTCGTGTCAGCAGCAGCACCAGCATCCTGCTCACCTGTGTGCCCACACAGTCCCTTCCTGCCAGCACTGCCATCCACCTCTTCATCTCCTATTTGCACGTGTGCATCAGCTTTGCGCTTCCTTGGTCCGCTCCTTCACGGTTGGCTTTATGCAAGTTCACCTTGATCATTTTTGTTCACGTCCCCAATTCACTGAGATCATGAGGGCCAAATGCTTGCTGAAAAACAAGCCTAAAGCTATAACTGAAGCACAAGGTGGCCTTCTTAGCTATTGGATCACAACTTGTTGTGCGCCATATGGCTGTTGAGACATTTTTTTCTCTTAACATTTCTCTCCAACAGGGTTTACTGCCATTTTTTCTGTACTTGTGAACACCTTAATACACTGCTGTCATTCCTTGCCAGCCTAAGAATGATAAATATTAACATTTTATGACTGTTTTCCCAAGCCTTCCAATGATATACACTCACACACACAGTTTTCCACCTTTGGCTAAACCTTTTCATACTGTACAAAAATTTTTAGGATGTTCCCAAATGTACTTTCAGTCCAATTAATTTCAAATGAAGACTTGCATGTGACAAAGCATCTCAACCATTTATATTTTCAATTCTTTGCTGGAGATTTCCAAATCTGTGTTACTTTTACAGAAAAACCTGATGCTTCAGAAAAAGATGCTCTAATGTCTGAGCTGAAAATGATGACTCATATTGGAAGCCATGAAAATATTGTGAACCTACTAGGAGCTTGTACTGTGTCAGGTAACTTGTGGAAAGGTGCCAATTAAAATGTTCAGACTAATGAGGACTCTGGAACAGAAAAGAAGTATCAAAAATTGATTACTGAAAGCAGTATTAAAAACATCCAAGCCATAATGAATCACCTGTTCCTCAGGCTGCTGTTCCCCTCTTCATCCCTGAATCCTGTCTTTGCCCAACCAATTTTGTTGTTCTGCGCCGGCCAAAAATAAGGTGAAGATGAAATGAAATCAAAGTTAAGGCCATGCATGTGTACAGAAATGGGTCCTTTCTAATCGAACTTGCATGAAGTGATACAATAGCCCTTCTATAGAAGAGGCTTTCCTGTTACAGTGCTGATGGCACTGATACGGGCCAGTTTATTAAGCAAAAAGGAAAAGCTTATCTGGTGTAAGGTACCTTTGTATGCACATGATTCTGTTCACATAGGATTTTTTTTTTTTAAATCATGTGGCTCACCAAACAGTGAAGTTGTAGAAAGAAAGGGAAAAATGGCTAAAGGCTAGATAGGAAAGAAAAGAAACTTAAAAAAGAGCAGGGGTGGGGGGGACACCCAAAGGAAGAAGTGAATAATGAAAAAAGAGACAACTTTTTAAAGGACTGAATGTAAAAATAAACTGAAGATGGAAAGAACTAAGCAAAGATGGGCAAGATATTATCACTAATTAATTATTGTGTGACTTGTGATATAGTTGAGGCAACATGAGTGGATATATTCCTGTCCCAAGCACTCCCTCTCTGGCCAGTCCAGCAGTGAACAGGAGCGGGTGGAGGGAGGCTAAAGAGCAGATCACCTCGGGGAAAGGGCAGGCTTTACCCAGTGTTTGCCCATATCATGAACTGTAACACCTGCCACTGAAAAACTTGATAGATTTTCTGCCGTGGATAGTTACTAAGTCAGAAAGACCAAAGATAACAGTTAACTCTTGTTTTCCCAGTTTGCATCAACAGCAATACTGTTGTGCAAAGACATTGGAGGCATAAAAGGAAAGCAGAGAAATAGATCATTGTTGGTGGCTTTAGCTGATTTGAAACTATACAGGATGCCATTGCCTTCTGGAAAACTCAGCAAGTGTGATGGTGTAGGCAGGAGAGCTGCAAGGGAGACCTGCTCAATCTGGCAAGGTAGGGCAGGGACACTTTCAGTCTTATCAAGTCCCATGTTCAGAAGCATTTACGTGGCTCTCAAGACTTCACATCCACCCTCTGAGAGACTGTACAGGCTTTTCACAGTGTGCCCTACCTTGCCTGACAGGGCCCATCTGGCAGAAAAGTCAACAAATTTGTATTTGGTCTTTCTGATCCAGGAGTGGTGGTGCCAATGTAAAACTTTGCAGGGGTGATTGTGTGACCACTCTGAACTCTCCCTGGGCCATTCACTCTGCTCCTGCTGGCCTTGTCATGGCTTTCCTCCAAGCCTGCCTGCTCAGGAATTGGAGGTATTTTTCCTTTCTTGAGAAAGTGGCCTGACCAGTGCTCCGCACAGACACATCCCCTTGCAAGGTCTTTCCCTGCTATAGGTCCTCTCAGCTAGCACACTTTGGTTTCAGGTGGCCATCATAGAAAAGAAAAAGGATATTTCTAGAGCATGAAGGTAGTGCAGATAAATGACAGGGCGTAGGTCAAAGGATACCGATTCACACTGTCAAGATAATTAGCAGGGGTCATCTTTTGCTTGAACCATGTATGTTTGAGACAATATGTTGCACCTTTATAGCCTGTGCTGCCCTCCCCAGTGCCATTGGCATGGGGAAGGAGGTCTGTGCCTTCACAGGGATTTGCAGTCCACCCTGGGAGATGCACCACAGGGAAAAATCAGCTACACAGACTTTCCAAAGGGACATTACAGTTAGTAATTGCAGTCAGTAAACATTACCTGCCCATCAGTACAGGTCATCTACCTGGGAAGGGAGGATGCTTGGGATGTTTAATACAGATTAGTCCCAGGAGAAGATGGGGCATCATTAGAGCTTTAATGGGGAGAGTGCTATAGATAGCAGGAGGCATTTACATTTCCAACTATTTCAGGACCAATCTACTTGATATTTGAATACTGTTGCTATGGTGACCTTCTGAACTACTTAAGGAGCAAGAGAGAAAAGTTTCACTGGACACTGACGGATATTTTTAAACAGCACAACTTCAGCTTTTACCACAATATCAATTTAGATGAAAATTCCAGGTAAAGCATTCAGCAACAGTTTAATACTTTATAAAGCTACTGCCTCTTTTTAAGCTGCATTCTCAGTTGTGCTGTAAACTGGTGAAACTACTGAATTCTTGAGAATGTGCCTTCACATACTTTAATAAGCAATGCCTTGGGTAGAACGGAGATTTGATTCTGCTTATGATGTTCTTTGCACTGGACTGCAAAAGACAAGCAATCTCTTGTTTCTCTTTCCAGTTTTGGGAAGACTCATGTCTGTGCCCAGATTTTGAATAGCCATAACTGATCATGCTTTTTCACTGAAAATTAGTTTATACGTAGAAGATTATGTGATCCACTGTGTGTAACCTTTGAAAATATGTCACCCACTCCAGGAAGGGAACTCACCTGAAGTACAGTGTGAATGCGACTCTATGCAGAGAGGATGAATTTGAAATCACACAAAGAAGTCAAAACATAAATGTGAGCTCTGGATCAAATGGGATTGTACTGTATTCTGAGGAAGGTAAGAGATTAGTTGCTTTTATCTCTAGTAATTCTGTTATTATTGTATTTATTATATTATTGATCTAACTAGACTAGATTCAGTGACACCAGAGGCCCCTTTCTATCATATATCTCTCTTCCCTCCTGGCAGGAATTTTGCTGGAGAAGGATTCAACAATGCTTAAGACTTATGCTTAAGACTTAAGACTTAAGGCTTATGTTTCTTGTCATGCTATACATAGTATTTGAGTATGAAAATACTCTTTCCTTTATTTTGTGTCTGAGCAAAGGATGCAAAATATGGATGCTCTTTGTGATGTTCTTCGTAGGAGCATGTGAAAATCCTTACAACAGTCATTGGAATTAATCAGAGAGTGAGGAAACCCATGGAAAACTTGTACTTTTGGTTATTTTTTACAGATAAAATTAAGCATGAAAGCAGACAGATGGATGAAGAAGAGGATTTTAATGTGCTCACTTTTGAAGACCTTCTTTGCTTCTCTTATCAAGTTGCCAAAGGAATGGAGTTTCTTGAGTCCAAATCGGTATGGCGAAGGGTAGCAAATTATTTAAATAGAAAAGACAGTAAAAATAGGTCAGTCTATAAAAGGCAGACTGAAGAAGAGAGCTGCACAGTGGCAGGCTTGAACTATACCTCCTCCCCTGGCTTTACAGCAAAGACAGGACTGCAGTTTTAGGCATGACCCTGAGTAAGAAGTGGCTGCGCTGCACACTTCTGCCTGCTCTGGCCCTGTCCTTTGCCATGAGCAACTGGGAACTGTCCATCTTGCTCATTCTCCAAACTGTTTGAGCGGAAGGAGGCACCAATTCAGAGAGCTTGAGACAAGGGAATCACCTCCTGATATCAAATGCTGCAGAGTGTTAACCCATCCTTTCCTTCTAAGTGCATTCACAGAGACCTCGCTGCCCGGAATATACTAGTGACCCATGGAAAAGTGGTGAAAATATGTGACTTTGGCCTTGCCAGAGATGTAGTGAATGACTCCAACTACATCGTCAGGGGCAATGTAAGTTCCTGAATGCCTCTATTTTTCATACCATTGTAGAAATTATAAGGAACCAAGAAAGTGAAGCTTTGCATTTTCAAATTCCTTGTTAGCTTTATAGATATCTGTACAGACAGTGCAGAAATCTCACTTTTTCCTGCTCTTGGCAAATGCAAATTCTTAGCTTATAATTAACCTAATCAAGCTAGTACTGTAAATGAGATGGTACCCATGTCCTTTCTAAAGCTCACTGAAACCATTGATGGAAGTGCTGGGAATTGTTTTCTGTTACGGACAATAATAGTATAGGGATAATAGCATATGTGTGGGGTACACCAGATCCTCCAGCTATATGAAGAAGTACAGGGTGGACATCTCTATCTGAGCTACTCACTCTGGAATTCAGAGGAGGGAAGAAGGTGCTTCCAGGGCTGAGCTCATCTCTTCCTTAAACAGTCATCTAAAACGGATGAGATGAATGGGCTCCTTAGAAGTGCCTGTTTCTCTCAATAAGGGAGATTTAAAGGGGCTACTAAGAGAAGCTCAGCTTTTCACACAGCAAACATTAATTGATCCTACTCAAGCAGTGAGAACTGCAGTGAGAACTACAGTGAGTCATCTAGAAAGCCTGTGTCACAGCATGACCCGGCCTCCTTTCCCCCTGTCTGTACAGGCTCGTTTACCAGTTAAATGGATGGCTCCTGAAAGCTTATTCGAGAGGACGTACACAATGAAGAGTGATGTCTGGTCTTATGGAATATTACTATGGGAAATATTCTCTTTGGGTATGTTCTGTAATTCAACAAAAGAGCACGGCTTGGTTTTGGGAACTTCTGAATTAACATGTATTCTTCAATATTTTCCACAGGTGTAAATCCCTACCCTGGTATTCAGGTTGATACAAACTTCTACAAATTAATACAAAGTGGATTTAAAATGGACCGACCGTATTATGCTACAAAAGACGTGTAAGTGTATTTCCTGAGTGATGCACAGCGTGGGAATTTATATTTACTAGGTCACTGTTTGTATGACCTTTTAGTTATTTTACACTGTACCTTGCTCAAAAAAAGTTGCAAAAGGTGAGATCTTCCTCTAACTCTGAAAAAGGCTGCTTGATCATGCAGGTTTTATCCTAAAGCAGAAGTGATCAACACTAAAGGTTATGTGTGTTTGAAAGGACTAATTTATTATCTGTATTTAATTATGCCTTCCTTTCCCAGGGAACTTCTTGTTTGCAGATCACAGACTTTTTTCTTTTTCTTTTTGCAAAAGCTATGTTATACCATATTAATTTTGGATATTAACTAAATCTTTGGTGGTGTTGTGGTTTAACCCCAGCTAGCAACTAAGCACCACGCAGCCGCTCGCTCACTCCCCCCTTGGAATGGGGGAGAGAATCAGAAGGGTAAAAGGGAGAGAACTCGTGGGTTGAGATAAGAACAATTTAATAATTGAAGTAAAATAAAAGAGAACAGTTAAATAGGTAAAGCAAAAGCTGCGCACGCAAACAAAGCAAAACAAGGAATTAATTCGCTACTTCCCATCGGCAGGCGGGTGTTCGGCCATCCCCAGGAAAGCAGGGCTCCATCACGCGTAACGGTTACTTGGGAAGACAAACGCCATCACTCCAGATGTCCCCCCCTTCCTTCTTCTTCCCCCATCTTATATACTGAGCATGACGTCATATGGTATGGAATAGCCCTTTGGCCAGTCTGGGTCAGTCCCCCTGGCTGTGCTCCCTCCCAGCCCCCCGTGCACCGGGCAGAGCACGGGAAGCTGAAAAGTCCTTGACCAATGTAAGCGCTACTTAGCGACTATTTAGCGGTACTTAGCATCGACATTGTTCTCAATCTAAACCCAAAACACAGCCCCATACCGGCTACCAGGAAGAAAATTAACTCTATCCCAGCTGAAACCAGGACAGGTGTTTTTTTCTGAACTTTTTTTTTTTAATTGAGCTTTAACATGTTTGATTCCATTCTAGGAGGCTAGGGATCCTCTTAGACAAAAACCCTGCTAAGGAAGAGTTGGCAAGACCTATTCCTGTGCAATCAGCACATGACTTTCAGCCTGTGCCTCTGTGCCTGGGTGGACTCTACCTAGAGGTGGACCCCCAGGGCACAAGAGAAGAGACGGTGATGGGGAGCTATGAGACCTGGAGCATGGAGGAAAGGGAAGGACTTTGGGTTGTCTGAGCTCTTCTGGCAGACAATTCATAGATGGTCTAAGGACTCGGTGCCTTGCTATGACACTATAGTGTTCTCATCCTCTCCACAGAAAGACTGTAATGACATTAAAGGTACAGGTGAATCTGGCAGATTGACCCATGAAAGATTGCTGTGGGGCTTATAAATACCAGGGAACCTATTGACCTAGTAAGTTTGCAAGGGACTTTAGCAGATAGATAGGTGCTGCACTGGTCCCTGATGCAACTGCAAAATCTCTAAGGTGGCATTTGAACTTCAAAAAGATTTTTGTGATGTCAAATTACATAAAAAGACTTGCTATGAAAAGTGCCCTCAAGACTACAGAGTCCACAAAGAGTAGGTTCTGCCCCAGACACAGACAGGAATTGTCTTCTACCACTTCCTGTATGGAAGCCGGAAAACAAGGTTAGCATGCCAGTATGTGCCAGCCAGGGTGAAATCCTGGCCCCAGTCCTATGAGGAGGATTTTGCTAAGGACTCTAGTAAGGCTATGTTCTTCATTTCACCCTTTGTCCTTACCTTTCTGTATCTTTTCCTCTGATGGAACATGCTCAAATCCACTCTCTTTCTATAAAATCGTTCTGGTGTCCCATGATTCCCATCCAAATTCTGCACTTCCATGTAGTCACAGTGACTCCAACAGCTAATACATTTTCTGTGTCACCTCTCTGCTCCTGCAGCTATCGCGTGATGCAGTCCTGTTGGGCCCTTGACTCCAGAAAAAGACCCTCTTTTTCTTGGCTGGTTTCCTCTCTTGCCTGTCAGCTGACTGAGGCAGAAGGAGCAGTAAGTAAACACAGAAAGAAGAAAAATGCTTCTTTTTTTGTGTGTGTAGCCCCATAGATCAAAATGAACTGAGAAATAGTCTTCTGGTTTCTATTCAAGTGTGCCACTGTGTTATGGATACATTCCCCAGGGATCTATGTAAGAGTTTGGGGAGATTTTTTCTGCCGTCAGAAGGAATCCTGACTCCCTTGATGAGGATTTCTTTCCTCCTACTGCCTGCACCAGGACTCTGGAAGGCTGAAATCTCTCAGCCTGTGCTACGGGACTGTGCTTCCCTTGTGCAGAAGCCAGTGCAGTTGGCTTTGGTGATGCTGATAGCTGCCATGGGAGGGGACCTGAGCCCAGGCCACCTTCCAAGGGATCTCCTGGGGGGCCACCATAGGTATGTGCTGACACGTCCTCACAGACAGAGGTCCATATGTCATTCTCAAAGGTCAAAATAATAAACAGAATCTGAGGAAGTCATATTCCATCCTTAAAAGACAGTGATCTCTTCCTCGGGGAGGATAAGCAACTCCTTTCAAAATTACCAGTTTCTTGCCTGGATATCCACTCTGGGCTAGACACTATTTCCCAGTGCAGTGTCCTTGATAACCTTTTGGGATGTGGAGGGCTATAATGACTCATGCCTTTGCAGCCTCAAGCCTCTCTGCAGGCTGTTAGCCTGGCAGAAACTGCTGAGCATAGAGGCAAACTGATGAGCAACTTCAAAGCACTGTACTTAGGACAAAAAACTCCTTTGTGGTCCAGTGTCCTTCCTCAACCCAGCTCTTTTTGGCTAGATATGATCCATCTCACTTAAGCAGTTGTCTGGACTCCCTTTGGAGTCAGTGGGAAGTAATGGGCAGATATGAGTGTGATTCTCCCTCAAGAGGAGGTGGGCTGTACCTTACACGTGCCTGCTTCACAGGGAGAAAAGCAGTTTACCAAGTACAGTCAGTAATAACAGAAGATATCTTTTACTTCCTTTTCCCAATTCTAGGTTTATCAGAATAGGAAGGAAAATGTTTCTACACACAATTCCAGCATCAAAACCAAACGACATGTGAGCACAGATGAGGAATCTCTGCTATCCCCAACTGTGCTCCAGCATGAAGACTCTCAGGTTGAAAAATAATCTGGGTTCTGGATTTCATCTCAGTATTTTCATAAACTCCATGTAGCATATGTGTTTTATATCACCACTAAGAAAAGAAATTGTTACGAACTGCTGCTCTATTCTCATTTCTTATGGGTCAGTCCATATTTGTGTTACTTTGAGGAGAAGACACAATTCATTTCTTTGAATTCAGCAAACACATCTATCACAAGAGAGAAGCAGTGGTCTTTTCACTGTCTTTCTACAACTGGGTATCTTTTTTCCTGGTTTTATGTAAATGATTTCTAATCAATCCATTGAATTCAGACTGTTCTTGACATATTTCAAGTAAGCACAAGAAAATCCATGGTTTTTTTAGTCAATGTTTACAAGCATGGACTATGTATCTAAAGCGAACTGATGTGATTTCCAGAAGTGCTACTCACATCTTCATCTCCAGATGTCAGCATGTTGGAAAATCAGCCTTGTTTTATAAGGAACTATAAATCTGAGTGTGTACGACTGTCTTATCCTGAACATCTCAATTGCTGTGAAGTTCCCAACAGGTGTCCAGTTCAGGTGAGTTCATTTCATTGAGTTTTAGGTACTCAGATAGTCTCTAGTCGGATGACTACATTCTGCACTCGCTGATGAGACCTAGGCACTTAGAACAACTGATTCTTTCTACTGAAAATAAGCATCTCAAACAAGCAGGAGGAGTGATATTTGGAGATGACATGCCTTCCTGGTCTAGAAAATCCAGGTGACAGTCTCGAACTAGAAGTCTCACTTCGACTGAGTTATAACTAATTCCACTCTTTGGGCTTTGTGTGTTTTAATATCAAATAAAAATGTTTAATTTTAAAGAAATTATCTTCTGTAGCAATTTAGGAGTGTAACATCATCACTCCCAATTCCCAGAAGTCAGCCTGGGTGTATGAACCCTGCTGCAATAAAATGTGTCTCTAGCTTTCTCCCAGACTCCCAGGACAATAACTAGAGGCTTGATAGTTTTTAAATACAGATGAAAAGACACGTTATTTTTGTGCTGATGTTTGGGGATTTGTAAATATGGCTTTTATAATGACTAACAGGATGCATTTGTCTACATCCCAGTGAATCAAGATGAGAATATATTGTTTAATAGTTTTCTTCTCTTTTACCTTTTACAAAATGCTAACTGCAGTTAGGGTTTCCAGTGGCAAGTGTTGTAAATGAATAACTGTTTAGACAGAATATGCTATCACATAAACTGAGCTGCTCTTTACTAACATTGTCTGAAAATAATTGATGTTGTAATACAGGGATTATGAATTGTATATTTTTGTTAACATTGTTGAATTAGCAATGAATTATTGATTTTTTAATCAGATATAAACCACTGAAGAATAATTTGGAAATGTAGAAATAAAACTTTAACATTGCATTTTTTTTTCTGGAAAAGATATATGTCTTTTAACATATAACACAATTTCAAAGTGTTCAGCAACAAGATATCACTGTTCAGCACTATTAACACACAGCCTGCGACAGCTGGAGATTGAGAGCTGAGTGTCTTGTGCGGACAGGAGTTTTCAGCCACTGTAGCCTTCAGAGCTAGAGGAGCTTAACACTGAACTGCTTGCATCCAAGCCTAGCTGGCCCTGGAAGCAAAGCAGATGTGAACTTGGCTCATAGAGGAGCAGATGGGAGTCCCACGTGCTTTAAAACATGCCAGGGAGTTGTGTCAAGTGCTTTTCCACAAGATTAAAAAAGGAGTGGGCAGAGGTCATCTGGCTCCATCATCGCTACTGAGCTGAGACTTGGGAATGCAAAGGCAAATAGAGAACGTTGGAGCTCACACAAACTCCTCTTGATGCACATGTGAAAAGCAGCTCAAGCAACACAGCACCTGTGAGGAAGTACAGTCACAAGAAAGACTCTCCTGTAAGGGCTGGACACATGAAGGCTTGTGCATCTGCTTCTCCACACAGCAGAGAGGGATGACACAAAGCTACAGGAGGTATTCAGTGGAGAAATAATATCTTTTAGGAGGACATTTCCTTTCCAGGATGCTTCCAACACAACTTAGCAAAGTGCTGGTCCATTCCTGAGGTTTGTGCAGAGCCACAGCCAGTGCTGTCTAAGGTGCAGATTCATGATTCTTGAAGGAAAATGCCCACATTTCTCTTGTTAGGATCCAGACCCCCTAATCTGTGCCTCCAGGAGCAGGTTCTCTGGAGAAAGTGCTAAAATCCCTCTGCAGTGAAAGGGGAGAGGTAAGCTTGTTTGACGACCTCCAGCAGAGCTGCCATTAGTCTAAACTAGATGCACTAAGTCAGGTAGAGACTGACAAAGATTCAATGGTCGTTAAGCCGGGAAGAAGAGGAACAGAAGGGGTTGAGGTCAGTTAAAAGTGCTGAAAGGCAAAGGACACCGCGCTCTGCTTGTTAGCAACAACAGAAAGAGAGAAATATTTGACAAGCCAAACTGAACGACAAGACGCGTTGAGGAATCGGCCCTAATTTTCTTTCCCTTTTCCCTGCCAAAAGCAGACCGCGGAGCCTGCAGCCCGGCCCCGAGGAGACCTCCCCGCGGGGTGGCCCCGGGCTGGATGGCCCCGGGCTGGCCCCGGGCTGCCGCCGTCCCGGTCCCGCCGCCGGAGCCGGCGCTAGGTGGAGCTCCGGGACCGCGGTGCGCGGCGCCTCCCGGCCGGAGGCTTCCAGCGGCTGTCGGGCATCCCGGTGCCGGAGCGGGTGGTGGAGAGGGGACAAGGAGCCGGGCTGGTGCTTAGCAGACGGGCCTGGGCCAGCCACGGTGTCTGGACCAGAGCTGCAGGAGACCCGGGGCGGCAGGGCTGGGGACGATGGTGCCGGACAAAGGGAACCCACAGCCAAAACCTCGTAGCGCTGACGGGATGAGCCAGGTACCAGTGCAAACAGTCAGCCCCTCCCTCAGTGTCCCCCAAACAACCGTGCCCATGTGTCACAGGCGGCAGACACTAAAAAAATATGAGGCTCTTTTCTGTCCTGCTCAAGAGAAACTGGATGTGCTTCTCCACCACAAGTCTCACTGTCAGGTTTGGGATAACCTGGGATGGGCTCTCTGAGGTCCCTCCGGGAGAAGCTGGGGCTAATCGTGTGTTGAACCAGAAGAGGAGAGCGGAAGTGTCATGCAGGCTGGCAGCGGCTTTCGGTCTACATGTTCACAGAGGTATGTGAAAGGTGATGGAGACATCCAAGGTCATATTTGCTACAGAGCTATTTGCAGATATGTCATTTTTAGGAGTCCACACTTCTGCTGTGAAATATTTTAGGGGTGCAGAAATCAAAGCAGGCTGAAGATATGGGTGTTCGCCATGCAGCTAGGCACACCATATCTCAGCCCCCCTCTCCCAGGCACTGAACTAGATGAAGTACCCAGTGGCACAGGGCTCCTTCTTCCCAGCTAAATGCACTGCTGCGCTAGTGAGCTCCTGCCTCCTTCCCTCCTCCATCAATGACTAATTAATTAGGCCACGCAAAGTAAACCAACTTTAAAAAGAGGCACAAAAAGACCCGCCCAGACGTGTGGTTGAGGAGACCACAAATCATTTCAGAAAGAGGTGGGACCTGAGCCCAGTTCCTTGGTGAGGGTCCGTTGGGATGTGGTGTGGTGGGGAAGGAGTCCCTTCCAGCCAGGCTGGCTGAGACCTGGGCCGGATTCCTCCTTGCTGATGTGCTTTCTGTGGATGAGATAAATGAGGATAGGTTCCTTGGGGTACAGTCTGGATCAGATCTCAGCTGAGAAGGGATTCTGAAGACCTGCATTCTGGAGAGGGGTGGAAAAGTGGCAGTGCTCCTGTGGCCACCTCCACAGAGGCACATGCAGACTGGGCTGGGATTCAGTTCGTTCAGATACTGCTTAGCTGGGATGGAAACCCATGGGAGATCCTGACAATGACCCACTCCTCCTGCCACGGCTGCTGCCTACAGCCGCTCATGATCCATTGCACTGCAGCTAAGCTTTGGTATTTAGCTGTGGCTGCCATATGTGCCCAGAGGTGCCTCCTCCTGGCTGCACTAGGGTCCCCTCCCTCCATGGCCTATGCCATGGGGACCTCACTGTCTTCCAGCTGAAGAAAGCCTGGACATTACTTCTAATCACAGCCCTTCAGTCCCACCAGCACCATCTCTTCAGATCGTAGAAAAGAAGGAGGTGCCTATCTCTAGTTTCCACCATATTTCACCTGGAGAAGTGACTGATGTGGAGGGGGACATCCTTTGGAAAAGCCTCCTGCAGCAGGGGAAGCAGGCTGGGGGTGTCCGGGGTGCAGAGGGGCTCTGGGGCTAAACCCAGGCAGAGCCGGGGCAGGTCCCCAGGGGCTGAACGGCAAAGGGAGCAGCCAGAGGATGGCAGTGTGGGCCACAGCCGAGGGCCCGGCCCTGAGACCTGGGCCTGGCCCTACCTTTTGCTCCTTTTGGGGCCTCTTTTCAGACCAGAAAAAAATGGAGCGAGACTCCTCTTCCTTCCCAGGAACTAGAAGAAGACAGCTGGGAGCAAACGGGAGGTGGTGGAGAGCAGTCAGGCACCAGTTTCTCCTTAGAGCCAAGACGACTGAGGGGTTTTTGTTTGTTTTGGAGGGAACAGGTTTGCCCATCGAGGAAGAAGAGTCTTCTTCGGCCTTCTTACAGCCCCAGAGTAAGGAAAGGTCCCATGTGGGAGCCTCAGCCTGCTCCCTGCCAAGGAAGCGCTTGGCACCTCCCTGCCTTGGACCCCCACATTGCATAGCACGAAGTATTATCCACAAAACACCACAGCCCTGCAGGGATGAGTACAGTTATGGCCTTTGAAACCTTTGACCTCGCAAACAGCAAACCATCTACGTGGGCCAGAGTCGCCCTGTGCCTTTGCTGACTGAACAGGTTTGCTGGATTGGGCCTGTCGCGAGACACGGGATGGGGGAGATGGTGGTATGGGACAGCCACCCCATAGCGTCTTGCCGTGGAAGGCCTTTGGGGGGGATAAATCGGCAGGACTGCCACTGCTGAGACGTGTGCGAGGACACGGCCACGGGGCATGCATCACCTCCCCGCGAAGGTTACATTTCAAAGCTGGGAGATGTAGGAAATGAATCAGTGAGGAAGGCAATGAGGACATCAGCCTTGATATCGCCCCTGGGGTGTGGAGGGGATAGCCCGGGGGCTCACTGGTGGCAAACGTGTGCAAACCATTTTGGGGCTGGAATTTGATGTTTTGCTTTACGTGGGAGCCAACACGCGTGTTAGCGGCACCATCCCGCCAGCTGGGCCAGGGCCTGCGGTTTCCTCAGGAGTGGAGTGGCTCTGGGCGAGGGTTGGGGGGCCGGGGGGCACGAAAGCGTGCGGCTGGGGAGCGCCGCGCTCCCACCGCGTCCCCCCCCGCCGGGCGCCGCCGGGGCCGGGCTGCGAGCCGGGGAAGATAACAGCGGCCCTGCGTGCTCCGGGGAGCGTCCGCACGGGGAGGAGGGGGTGTCCTCGGGGGCAGGGGGCGATAACAGGGCTCCCTCCCCGGGAGCGGGGCCGGGGCCGCGCCGTCGGGGCCGCCCCGCGTGTGCGCGCTGCGGGGTGACTCACGGCTCCCGTGACCGGATCAGGCCCCGGCCTTCCCAGGCGGGACGCGACAGCAGGGCCCGGGCACAAGCGGGAACGGCGGCCGGGGCGTGCACCGCGGCCCGGGGCGCGCTGGTGCGGCTTTCCCTCCCCCTTGCCATTGAAAACAGATATTAAAAAAAAAATCATAATCCAGCCAAGGCTGGATTTCACTGGCCAGCAGAGGTGTCCCGGGGGGGGCTCCGGTCGCGGTGCACCAGTGACTTCTACGGGAGCAGAGCAACGCCCAGCCCGTGTAAACAGGGCCAGGGAGCGCGACGGGGATCAGCCCTTGGTCGCCCCCGGACACACCGACCGTCTCTCCGCGAGGGTCTGGCCGCTGGACCCGAGCGGCTGGGGACACCCCCACCGGCCTGCGGCTGCACGAAGCCTCCGGTGCACAGTTTGGCTTTTCCCCCCGCTTTCTCTCCTTACGTTCCTGCTGCCCGGAGGGGAGCCGGGACGCTGGGAGCTCAGGCCCGACAGCACCTGTGCGAAGCGGCAGGGCTGGCCGGGGCAGCGGGGGCGGCCCGCGGCGGGGCCCGGTGCGGGGCGGCGGGGCCGGGGCTGGCGGGGCGGCGGGGCCCCAGCCTGGCAGAAGGTGCCACCCCCCCCTTCCCCATCTCTGCTTCCTTCCCAGCAACGGGAATCCGCTCGGGAGCGAGCGTTTAGCATCTAACCTGCTCCTAGAGGCATGTGCTTAAACAAGCCGAGTATCAACCCCACGATAAAAGTATTGGGTTATTCTGCAACGTAATCTACATCAAAGCCTCGGGGGCTGCCGGCTTGAAAAGATCCAAGATGTTTTCTAACTCCTTATCATGTCTGTGCTTAGGGGGAGTCATAAATTCCACAGGTCGGACTAACTAACACACGATTCCTCCTTCCCTTCTCTCTCCTCTGCCACCAAAGGGCTTTCAAGCAGGCTTTTTTTTTAAAAAAAAAAAACCTTGCAAACAAAGCTCCCGGTTCCGTGTCGTTAAGGTGGGGGGAGAGGGGAGGATCCCCCCACCCCACCCAGAGCTTCTTCTAAGTGACAGAAAAATAAATTCTTTAAGCCCCAAAACGACCAGAAATAAAGATGGTGAACCCGCATCCCAGGAAGGGTCCTCCGGTGGAGGAGGGATCGCGGGGGCTGCGCGGCACCCGGCCCTTCCCGGGGCTTACGGGGAGGTCTCTGGCCCGGGACGGGGGTCCCCGGGCTGTGCTGCCCGCCCCGGTTCGCCCCAGCCCCGGGGCCCGAAGCGACGGTGAGCGCCGGCTCCGAAGCGAGGTGTCCGGCTGCGGGCAGCGCGGGCGGCGCGGGCGGCGCGGGCAGCGCGGGCAGCGCGGGCAGCGCGGGCACCGGGCGCCCTGCCCCCGGCGTTTCTCACGCCATCATGCCGCTGACCTGATTCCCCCCCGGGGCAGGCAGATCCCCTCGGAAATAATTATTTCAGCTCAAGAAGTAAGGCTGGGGCTGTAGGAGGAAGGCGGGGAGCCCGGCCCTTCGTGAAAATCCAGGGATCAGCGTGGAGGGGGGGGAAAGAAAAAAAAAGACATTTCCCTGCAAACGGTAGCCCCGATCAGGCACTGGTCAGCTTGAGAGGCGTTGGATCGCATCTCCCCGCTCAGGATCTAACTAAATAGGAAAAAAACCGAAGGAAGCAAAAAGGGGGAGATCAGGGACTCGCCCGCGCTCCCGTCGTGGGGTCCGGTCCCGGGGTCCCCGCTCCTCTCCCGGGGACGGGGACGGCGGGAAGCCCCGAGACGGAGGCAGGGAAGGAGCGGGCAGCTGCGAGGGCCGGCTTGGGAAACCTCCCGCCTCCAGGACGGCGGGGAGAAAGGGGGGGAAAGCCGGCGGAGAGAGACAGCCCCTCTCTTCAACCCCCTCGGGAAGCCCCGATCGCTGGGGGGCGAGATGGGGGACAAATCCTGCCCCAGTCGCAAGGAAAGGAAGCCCGGCCAGCCCCCAGGCACGCAGGCTCGGGGTCCCTCTTATTTTAAGACAAGAGGGTCCAGGGGGCAGAGCGTCCCCCGCCCCAGCCTCCCGGCAGGTCGCTGCGGCGGGCCGGGAACGGGAGGCAGCTGTGGGGCGGCGGGGATGCTCCGGAGCATCCCTCCGCGGGGGCCGCGGGCCTCGTCCGCTCCTCGCCGCCCGCCCCGGGGAGGACACGGCTGGCAGAGGCCGGTCTCCCCAGTCCTCCCCGTGCTCGGGGGGCAGCTGGGATCTCTGTCCGATGGGCAAAGGCAGAGCCGGGCCGGCGGAGAGCGGAGCGGTGCGCTCGCTGCGAGGCCGGGCGGGCGCGGTGCTGCCTCGGAGCCTCCGCCGGAGCCCCGGGGCTCTCCTCCGTCCCCAGCCCCGCCAGCTCGGGCTGGCGTCGGGTCTCACCCCGAAGCGCTGCCACCTGCCTGCCAGGGATCCATGGATGGAGCCTTAGGCACCGAACCGGGCTGGTTCGGGATTTGTGAGGGTTTTGGTGCGTTTCAATACAATATATTCAGAGTTTTGTCATTTTAATGGCCCCTTCCTCCGTTTATGGCATCATCAAATTCACATCCGCGTAGATCGGCTCTGTCGGTGCTTATCGGGAGAGGCGATTACACTGAAGGGACACAGCATTTCTTTTCCAGAGTTACGTTTCAGTCTCCCGCTCAGGGAGCGCTGGGGGCTGCGAGCCCCGCTCCCTCTCCCCGTTACCCCACCGGCGGGGCGGGGGTAAGGCGTGATGGTAGAAGTGGGCAGCGGGGAGAGAAATCCCCTCCGGAGCAGGCGGCTGACAGGCGTCCCCGCATCCCTGCTTTGTGCTGCTGTTATCTCGGGTCGCAACCGCGGCCGTCAGCGACAGTCTGCGAACGACAAGTGACGGGGTGGGCGCCGGCACTGCGTCACCGGCTGTGTGCAGGGTGGGGGCACCCCGTTCCTCGCAGCCGGGTACCCACGGCGGCTCCGAGGCGGCCGCCCGTGGTCTCTTCCCCGGCAGCGATGTTCCGTCCTTCCCTCCTTGAGCCAGGGCCACTGACACGGGACCCTCCCGGCTGCTTTGGGAAACGTGGCTGAACTATTCCCACTCGGGTTAAAGCATAGCTCCCACGCTCAGCACCAAAGGGCCCGCTGGAGTGAGGGGAAGGAGAGGGAGATTTTCAGGGAGATCTGCCTCTGCAGAGCTGAAATCCGCCCTCAGCTGCAAAACGCCCCGTCGCAGTGGGCGAGGGAGGGACGCTCCTCGGTCTGCAGAAAAGCCACCCACGGGGAAGGAAAAATACCCCTGGGACACGGCCACCCGATCTCCTCAGGGAAGGCCCGGGGCACGCGTGGCCGGGGTAGTGCGTGGCCCGTGGGGGAGCCCGGGCAGGACCCAGCCGCACCCGCCCCAAGCGCCCGGGAGAGCCGGCGGGCACGGCCGGTGCTGCGCGGCTCCGTGCTGGGAAAACGGGGGGACGCTCCCGTCCCCATCCATTTTTTTTCGGCGGGTGAAAGGTTTCTTCGCTGTGTCATGGGAAAAGATGCGAATATGCAAACCTTGTCTCGCATTGTCCCCGCTCAGGGTGAAAAGTTAAAGCATAAAAGCGGCGGGGGGAAGCTGAGAGGGGGGTCGCCTCTTCAAAGGGGGCTGGCTGGGCCGGGAGAGCCGGCTGCCTCTTGCCCTGGAGCCGCCCTTCCCGGGCCAGCATTTCCAGAGGGTTTCCAAGGCGTCGGGGTGGGGAAAAAGCGGGTGTGCGTGGAGGGGCAAGTCGCCGGGTTCCCCGTGGGCTCGGCCGCGCTACAGCGAGGGAATCGCCCCGCCGAGGCGGCAGGCTCCGGGAGGAGCTGGGTACCCAGGCCCCTGCGGGAGGAGGGATGCTCCAGCGGTGGGTACGAGGGCAGCGGGTGCTTTAGGCGAAGGCACCCCCGGCCCTCGTCCCTTCCCGGCAGCGGGGCCCGGGCTGGGGGGGGGAGGGTGGGCAGCGCCTGGCCTCGAAGCTCCGCGGGCACACGCGGGGGGAAGGAAGGAGGCAGCGCCCTCGGAGAGGGGGGGTTCTCCTCTTACCTCTCCTTCATCGCCCGTGACCGAGTGGGAGCGGGAGCGGGTGGGAAGCGCGTTAGAAAAAGCAGTAGGCCGTCGCGGTGGGGTTTGTTGCTTAAAACAACCACGACAAAATGGCTTTGTGGATTTTTAATCAAAACTCCCTCCTCCTCCGCCCCTTCCCCCCCCCAGCCCCAAGCACGGAGAAGAGCTGCTTAAAGTGCTGCCTGCAGATCGGCCGCGATACATGGCTCCCATATTCCCACCCTCGCCCTTAGATCTCCCTCTCTGTCTTTTGCAAGTCTCTTGATTTCATCCTTTGAACCTGTGATTGGAGGTTAAAGTGCACCAGGTTGCAATGGAAGGAGGAAGCTCTTAAACAATAAAGGCTTGAATATTTAGCTGTGATCAGGTCGCTGCCCTCTCCTTATCTTTTTAAATGCAAATCGTCTTTTAGGGGTAGTAGCTATATACCCAGCGCCTCTCCACGTCACCTGCCTTTGGTGTGTCTGGGCCATTACTAATAGAGCCTTGTAAACAATCGTTAATCATGTAAGTGCTGCCGACCATTGGATTCGGACCGGGAGCCGGGAACCGGGAGCGCGGAGCGCGGAGCGCAGCGCGGGGCCGCGGCCCCTCCGCCTGCCCCCTCCCCGCCCCGGGCAGCCCGTCCCCAGGCGGCAGGCGGGCCGCTGCCAGAGCCCCGAGCAGCATGCCGAGAGCCGCCGCCGGGGCCCCGCCAGCATGTACGTGAGCTACCTCCTGGAGAAGGACGGGCCCATGTACCCCGGCCCGGTGCGACACTCGGGGGGGCTCAACCTGGCGGCGCAGAACTTCGTGGGCGCCCCGCAGTACGCGGACTACGGCGGCTACCATGTGAACCTCGACAGCGCCCAGTCCCCCGGCCCGGCCTGGCCCGCGCCCTACGCCGCCCCGCTCCGCGACGACTGGGGCGCCTACGGCCAAGGGCCGCCGCCGGCCGCCGGCCCCGTCCACGGCCTCAACGGCGGCTCCCCCGCCGCCGCCATGGCCTACAGCCCCGCCGACTACCACCACCACCACCACCACCCGCACGCCCACCACCACGCCGGCCCCGCGCCCCACTGCTCCGCCGGGGTCATGCAGCCCCTCAACGCCGCCAACGCCGCCGCCGCCGCCGCCCCAGAGCCGCTCTCCCCCGGCGGGCAGCGCCGCGGCCTCTGCGACTGGATGAGGAAGCCGGCGCAGCCCCCGCTCAGCAGCCAGGGTAAGCCCGGGCCGGGGGGAGGCGGGCGGGCGGGCGGGCGGGGGGCTGCCCCGCCGGCCGCTCCCCCGGGGCGCCGCAGGCTCCCCGGGTCACCCGGCGGCGGGGGAGACCTTGCTCGAGGGGTCGGTCCTCGGAAGAACGGGGGCGGCCGGGCGCGGCCGACAGCCCGGCCGCGCTGCCGAGTACGGCCCCGCCGCGGCGCCGGGCAGGCAGCGGCGGCAGCGGCTCTGCGCCGGGGAGCGGCCGCTGCCGGCCCCGGAGGGCCGGTGCCCGGGGCTGCGCTGCGGCGGAGCAGGGCGGAATGGCCCGGGAGCCCGAGGAAACGCTCGCTCTTCCTCCCGCTGCTCCGCTCGTCCGCTTACAGCCACTGAGAAGATTTTTATAACCAATTATAGTCATATAAATCATCGGCCGGTGTCGCTCCGCATTTGTTTCTGACTCACTGGGCGCCTGCCCTTTATTAGGTCTCCGTGCGACTGGGCCTCCCGAGCGGCGGCTGCGGCTGCTCGCCGACCCCCGCGGGCCGTGCCCCGGCCAGGCCGGGCCGGTGGGGCCGGGAGGTGCGAGGGCGTGCCCCCCCCCCCCCGCCGGGTCCCCCGGTGCCGCGGCTGCCGCGGGCGGGACGGGTCAGCCGTGGCCGGCGCCGCGCTCCCTTGTGATGTTAATACCCCCCCGGACCCTCTCTTTTATTCCCCCCCCCCGCATCTGCCAAGGGAGATGCGTCCGTCCCCGCTTTGATATACCCCTTCCGCGACTGTCGGCTCCTCTTTTGCCTTTTTGCTTTTTTTTTTTTTTTTTGGTCTTTTTTTAATATTTATATATAGTGGCCGGAAAAAGAGGGTGCCGAGTATCCCAGTAAATACCGACTTCTGCATTCCGCTCTCATCCCCTGCCTTGCGCGACGGACGGCAGGGCCGGCGGGGCTCCCCGGCAGCGTGGGGCGGGGGTCCCGGCCACGCCCGCGGCCGCCGCGCCCCGGTGCCCCGGTGCCGGCCGCCGGCACCGGCTACGCCCCGGGTGGCGATGGCGGCGAGGCTCTCCCGAGCCCGTCGCTCTTCCCACAGCAGCCCGTGATGTTCCCACAGTTTGGGCTTGTGCGGTGGTGGCCGGTCCCTTGTCTCCATTCAAATTCTGCCTTTGGAGCCAGTGTTTATGTTAATGTGCGGGGCTGGGGGGATGAAAGCCCCTGCCGCCATTTGTTCAGTAGTGGTAATTCAAACAGAATGTGGCTGTCATTAAAGCTTTGAGAAGGGTTTTTCTTTGATAAGATCTCCTTGTCCTGCATTGTTTGGGATTGTGTTCCCTATTCACTGGCTCTGGGGAGTTTTCTCTGATCAGGCTTGTATCTTTACAGGGTGCTTTTGTTGTGGTTTGCAAAGAGTTTACCTGAACAAAGTCAGCCTGCTAGCCATTAAGCACCTTGGGGGCAGAGACTCCCCGCCTCGGCTCCCTGGGGAACAGGAGGGCCGGGGACACAACCAGTTGAACAAGAAACCCTCGGAGAAGGGAGGTCAGGGGCTGCGGCCATGCGCGCTCGCCGGCCGCTCGCTGGCTTTCGCCTTCGGATTTCGTTGGGTTCTTCGGGTTTGCGTTTTGGGGGTTTTTTTTGAGCGCTGAAGTTGCACGTCGCTCTTCCAGGGTCACCGAGAAGTCGCTTTAGTCGCTGCGCCGGCGCCAGCGGTCGGCGGAGACGCGGGGGGGAGCCGGACCGGAGCCCGGCCGGGCCCCGAGGGGCCCCCGACGGCCGCTCCCGCTTCTCCGCGCTTAGATCGGTGTTTCTCGTTTAGAAACGAAGCCGCCGTGCCCTGAACGAGGCTTTTCTTTCTTTTCCCTTTCCCCTTCTCTTTGTAAAAAGTTTCTTCTCGGTAGGGAAGCCAAAACAAAACCGAAAGCCAACAGCCAGTGCAGAGTGAAGGTGTCCCAAGCGCAATGCACGGCCTGCGGCGGGGCAGGGGCTGGCAGCCGCGGCCGAGAGCCCGCGCTCGGCTTGCCCTTAGAGCCGGCATGCCTGGGTTTCTGCCCCGCGTCCCCAGGGAACCGGGGACTGCTCCTCTCCCCTCTGTCCGCTGTGCTCGGTAAAGCCCCGGGCAGGGCGAGGCGAGCGGGAAGCCGGGGAGGCCTGATCCTGCTCGCCCTGCACCCGCAGAGGAGAGCCGCGCTCCGCCCGGGCCCTTTGCCTCCGGCTTTCCCAACCCCGGCTTTGTTCCCCGCAGTTAAAACCAGGACGAAAGACAAGTACCGCGTCGTGTACACCGACCACCAGCGGCTGGAGCTGGAGAAGGAGTTTCACTACAGCCGCTACATCACCATCAGGAGGAAAGCGGAGCTGGCCTCCAACCTGGGGCTGTCGGAGAGGCAGGTCTGTCCCACGAGAGACACTTGCCCACGCTCGCCACGTGTGGCTGGGATGCGCGGGGCCGGGATGCGCGGGGCCGGGATGCGCTCTTGGTGGGGGGCCCCCGGGAGGGGACACGTCCCCGGGGAACCACCACCCTGACTCCCCTGTCCCCCCCCCTCCCCCGGCAGGTGAAAATCTGGTTCCAGAACCGGCGGGCGAAGGAGAGGAAGATCAACAAGAAGAAGCTGCAGCAGGCGCAGCCCGGCGGCGCGGAGCCCCTCAGCCCCGCCGCCCCGCTGCAGGCTCCCGCGGCGGGGGCGGCCGCCGCCGGGCTGGGCCCCGCCGTCCCCCAGTGAGAGCGGCCGGGGACGGCGGCGCAGGGACTGATGGAGGGGGCGGCCGCGGCGGGGCCGGGCCGGGCCGGGGCCGGGGGGCACGGCGGGAGCGGCCCCCCCGCCTATGCACTACACCGCCCCGCGGGGCCGGCCGTGTGTACAGATGTACAGTGTATGTGTCTCGTCGTCCGGGGGAAGCGTGGCCATCACTTTATTATTATTATTATTGTGGTTGGGTGGGGTTTTTTTTACCCTGGAGTTTGTTAGATAAAAGGGGAGGCACTGCCTGCCGGTCCGCCCCCCGTGAATCTCAGGGATCTGTCCAAAACACCTTAGAAATGTTGTTGGGCTGACGATGAATTTTAATAGGAAAAAAAAAATTAAAGCACATTTTTTTATTTTATTACATTTTATTTTATTTTTTTCATGTAACCATAAATATGCAAAATGTTCATCCTGCCCTAAGGGCCAGAGCAGACAAGATAAGGTGCTGTTTAAACGTTCAGAAGTGAATTGCTTAATGTTAGACACTTGTAAAAGAGCCCATAAATCCGGTGCTGATAGTCATCCAGCCAGATTTATTAGCCTCAGTGCAGAGAAATTGGAAGAATGAAGTCTTCTCTGAGAAAGGTGTCCTGTCATGCTGGAGTGAGGAGCCTTGCCTGTGTGTGCAATGTCCCGTCAGTTAAATTATGTGCTGTTTCTCACCTCCTTACAATTTTTGCCTGTTTGGAGTTTTTTTCCAGTTAGTTTTCCGAAGTCTCCTCAGTTTTATCAGCCTTACGTAGGCTTCATCGCAGCCCCACCAGGAGCAGAAATCCTCGGAAGAGCCCTGTGCTGTACCAGAGCCCACCTTGCGCAGGCTGTGGCCCATTTCCACGTGCTGGTTAAGTGGTGGGAACCAGGATAGAGATGCCAAACTACTGACCAACCCGGAGATGAAAACAAGAAAAGTCCAGATGATTTGGCCAAATCACCCCGGCTGTTTGCCACCTGTACTTCTTTCTTATGGCTGGGAGAAACCCCACTGAGAAGTGAGGCGGTGCGGCTGGGCTGGGGCGGCCACGTTGCAGCCAGTGCCTGGGGCTGGGTGTGGGACCAGCTCTTGTGGGCCTGGGCCCTGGCAGGGATGGGAGCACTGTCCAGCCCAAACATGTCGTGTGGGTTTCTGACTTCTCCAGCATCTGGCCCCATGTTTTTCCATTTTTCTCATCAAATTTATTTAAGATATTCCACTTGCCTTCTTTGGGGCTGTTTGTTTTTCTCCTTGCTGACCCTGTTCTCATCTTTTTGCTGAAAGCCAAAGCCAAATGACAGCAGGATCTTCAGGACCGTGTGGGGAGCATTGATTTGCTGGGGCCTGGCCCCATGGACAAGGTAGCTCTCTCTGCCTGGGAGAGCTTGGGGAAATGGTGAGAACCAGCCCCAAAGCCTCCGCGCTGCATTTTGGCCACATGCAGCTCCATGGCTTGCTGGGCCAGGGGCTGGGTGCTGGCTGGCAGTGGACATGTGGCCATGCAAACCTGATCCAGGGCTCCTGCGCCTGGGGGAAGACCACGGTGAGAGACAGCACCTCCAGTGCAGGGAACCTGCTTGATTTTCTGCCTCGTGCATTGTGTCTGAAGCAGGTCTGGCCAGGAGACATGGGTGCAGCACCCAAGCGGTTGTGCTCATTGCACGTGGGCTTGACGCACGCCACATCCTGCTGGGTCCAATGTCCATGGTTCGCTCTGGACCAGAGGGAGGCAGGAGCCACGTCCATCCTTCTTTGCCTCCAAAGGGTCCTTGGATCTTTCTGGAGGAGCTGCTTCCCTGGGGACGCCTAAAGCTGAGCAGCACCCAAACTGAGGGGCTTGGCTTTGCAGCACCAACCTTAAACCAGAGGAGAGCAGTTGCACCAGGGATGGCCAAGTTACAAGGGCTTTGCAGGCACCGTGACCCACTCCTTCCTCTGCGCTGTCCCCAAGAGGGCATGAGGGCTCTCAGGGGGCAGCGGCCATGCCTGCAGCCAGGGCGCGGGCAGCCCCGGGCGGTGCCTTCCCTTCAAGGATGCCCTCTGGCGCCCAGGGCCACCCCCACAGCATTGATCCCCGGCCCCGGCTGCTGCCCGAGTTGCTACGCGTTGCTGCGATACGCCTGTCAATAAACCCTGTTTGGATTGTGGAGCAGAGCGCAAGGTTTGTTTGTTTAGTGGTTAGAGGTTCAAAAGTCGGCATTGTCCCACTGCAAACGAGCACAAGTTTTTTCTCCCTAAGGAAAAGCTGGCTGCGGCGAGAGGGAGGGAGAGATATCAGTGGGCCCTTTTATTTGCTTCCAGGAATAATTAATGGCAGCGTGAAAAAAGATGACCACGGAGTTATGAAAGGCCATCAATAGGTAAATTAATCACAAAGGGTCTGGGGGTGTAAGAGGTGCTGCTTGGCATGGGTTTGCTGGCATTTCTCCATGCCTGTGAGGGTGGGGTGGCACAGGACTTGCAGAACCCAGGGCTCCTCACTGCAATGGCAGCACGCAGCCGCCCCCGGCACCAGCCCGGGCATGGCAACATTTGGGACAGTTCCTGTAACCCTTCGGCAGTGTGCTCCTTGTTGGCTTTAATGCTGAAAGGATCAAAATTTCTCTTTCTTGTCTGTAGGACTTTCGAGAGAGAGTTGCCCCCGTTGAGGTGAACTGCTTGATGTCCACGAAAGTTTCATGTCTCCAAAAAGTTCATTAGAGACATATAAACAAGCCCGACACATTTTAAACATCCCCATTCCGGATCTCTTCCCCCCTTTGCTAGCAAACATTCATTTTCTGAGCTCTCCTCAAATTCTTGACGATGGCAATGCAGAACTCAAATTTCTCGGTGTAAAAAGGAACCAAGCAAGCAAATTATATCCACACCCATTTTCAAACATTTCCCCCCTCCCATCCCCAAACAAATAAACCACCAACCTTCCGGCTTCCTTTATATTCCTCGTACACCATAAAGGAGTGTAAAAAGGCACAAACTGGATATCTTGTTTATTTGAGGGGGATGTTTACAGGCACCTGGATCAGTCCAGTGGCTGGACCATGACATCGAACCAGAGACACCGTTTGGGAGAGGTGAGCTGGTTGTGGTGATCCCCCACCCAACCCACAGGTGTTTTCACTCCTCAAAGATCTTCCCACTGTCCTGCAGCAGCGCACTGAGCTGGACTGGTGGGGCACGGTGGGTCAGAGCCCCTGCACCTTGCCTGCCTGGCAGGGGCTGGAGTGGGTGTCCTCGGAAAGCCTCTGCCCGGGCTGGGTGAAATTCAGGAAATCAGAAGGTTTGGCCCCAAAATTGCAGGACAGCAGACCCCCGCTCTCCCTCTCTTGATAGATTTTCCTGCTTGTATCACCATACAATAAGAAAGCACTTTTAGGATTCCTTCTCTTGGCTTAGCTCTTAACCAAATATAAGTTTCTCAAGAAAGCTCTTTGAGTTCTGGGCAAGAAATGGCCGTCGGTGTCATAGCCCACCATGGGGAGAACAGTAAGGTCCTTAGAGGACTTGGATGGCACCTAAAGCAAATGTCTGCTTTCTCTGACCTTGAGCATCTTCTGGGAACACATTTTATATCCTCAGCCTGATAGCTGAGCACTCTGGGTCTGCAGTATGAAGACAGTAAGCTTTATAAAAAGTAAAAAACAATACCTGAAATCAGCAGTAAACAACAACTTCAGAGACCGCCCCCAGCTTTTTGCCCACACAAGTGGCTTCAGTGAGGCAGGCTGTTCCCACTCATGGGTGAAGCGGTGGCTAGAAGCACACATCCCAGCCATATAACAGAGGGTAGAGCCCATCATTCAGAAACTGGGAGGGGTTTTGCTATGGGTGACTTAAATCCTGGCTCCAGAAGGCCGTACAAGGCCATAGGTTTCTCTTTGTCTCTCCATCAATGGCTGGAGTAGAAGAGGAAATCACGGAGTTTACACCTCTATTGACACAGTGCTGCTGGATGCAATGCTTCATAGCCAAAATTCACGACCAAATACTTTCTGTGGGTCCCACCCGGGTAATAGAGCTATGTGCTGAAGTTTAGAGCAGTTACAGCTGAAAGCAAAAGTTGAGTTGAAGCCAAAGAAGCAGTGCTGGAGGCCTTCCAGGAACAAACAGCTTGTAAGTGGTAAGGAAAGTCAGCAGGACATGAGTCTGTCGAAGGCACATCCAGCTGCAGAGGTAGCTCGGCCAGAAAACAAGGCCGCCTTGGCGTGAGAGGGCATGGGATGGGTGGCCTGATGCAGCAGAGGACAAGTGCACGCTAAGAAGCTCCCTAGAAAAACATCTCTGGTTACTGGGTGAAAGCCACGGCAGAGAAGTGTCAGGAACCTCTGGGGACAGATGAGGCCAGACTCTCCTGGAGACCTTAGCAGCTCTCCAGGCTTTGCTCCAGCTGAGCTCCTCGGTGGTGGTAGGACATTCCCTCTCTCCTCGCTGATGAAGAGGAGCTGCTTCCTTCTCACCTGCATGTTCTGCTGCGCTGTGACTCAGGTGAACACAGGCAGTTTCTTCTAATTAATGTCTCCGCTTCTGGAATGCCCCCACTTCCATTCTCAGTTTTTGGCTCTTTCAGAAGTCAAACTTATGTTCCTTGAAAGATGGGGACAGACACTTGCTTGCAAAGGGACAGGAAAAATTTGAGCTATTCCCTAAAACAAATAGTTTGTTGCCAGGAGACTGGAGACACAGGCCGGGGAATCCCTTTCTAGCCCTGTATTTCTAAATTGAAGTATCATCTATTATGGGATGGCACCCACTGGATCCCCCTGCAGATGCTTTCAAAGTAAGGGAAGGATGGGAAAAGAGAGAATGAAAACTCACGGATGATTCTCATTTCATGTTCACCTGGATGTCTAGATACAGATCAAATTAACCATTGGCAAGATGGCAGGTAACAGCAATAATTTTCCTCTTGTTCCTGATTTCCTCTAATTATAATAATATCTAACCTAACGTAATATCTAACTTAATCTATCTATAATAGATAATCTAGCTAATGTAATATCTAACCTGTTGGTCAAGGTAGAGGTTTTGATTCAATCCCTCAAATTAATAAAAATGCATCATTCCCTTTCTTAAAGGTCTCGTGTGCTTCACAGAATCATAGAATGCTTTGGGTTGGAAGGGACCTTTAAAGGCCATCTAGTCCAGCCCCCCTGCAATGAGCAGGGACATCTTCAACTCAATCAGGTTGCTCAGAGCCCTGACCAACCTGACCTTGAATGTTTCAGGGATGGGGCATCCACCACCTCTCTGGGCAACCTGTGACAGTGTTTCACCACCCTCATTGTAAAAAATTTCTTCCTCACATCTAGTCTGAATGTACTTTCCTTTAGTTTAAAGTTCTAACTGCTCATTTCCAACCTGCTGATCCCTAGCACTTGAGCTGGACTGAAGACAACTAGACAGATGCCAAATATAACATCTGGACTCAATATCTGCCTCCTGACGCTCCTACACCCAGCTGTAACAGGCAGGGTTGGAAAGAAAGCACTTCTTACAGTGCTCTTCCAAAAGAAGAAAACAAGCCAAACAGAGCACATGGACCTTTCCTGCTCTCAACATTCTTCCTCCCTTAGTCAGCCAGGTATTTTTTGGCAGCTGTTGCAAGCTCATGTAGTTTTGCTTTTGAGTCAGATCCTGTTCCCCTGACGTGCCTTGTTGCCTTCCACGGAGTCACAGCCCGTCCTTCAGATAACTTGCGTAGAGCCAAAGACCTTTGTAAGAGAAAAGCTGCCTTATCTCTGGCATTCTTTGGAAAGGGATGCTCCTCGCTGCAGAACGTCCCTCCCTCTGCAGGCAAAAAAGACAAACTTTCAGCCCTGGAAACTGAGATGATTGCTTGTGGTCTAATTTTTCCATGCCATGATCTGACCATGCAAACAGAAAAATCTCTCAGGGCTGCAAGACTTGCTTGCTCCCTTGACCTCCCTCAGTGATGGTAGAAAGGCCAGCAAGGCCTTGGAGAACATCCTGCTGCAAAACTCAAACCTTGGAAACTAGGGGCATGATTCAGGGGCCTCCATCATCAGGTGGGTCTCAGGATTTTGAAGATCACAATGCTGCATTTAGGCATCTCAAGTGAATGATGGGCAAGACGTGGACACCAGAGGCCTTCTGAGCCTCCAAAGGAATTTAAGCTCCTAAACCAAGCAGGAAACAAGAGGCACTAGCATCCAAGATTTTTCTTCCTTTTCCCACAGTTTGAAAATGAGCCAATCCCTCTCATGGCTATTGTCAGAAGTGATATAAAGAGCTGTGTAACAGTAACCTATTGAGGTTTCTTTAAAGATAACTCAAGCTTTCAATCACATTTTAGGGAAATTCCAGTCCTCACCTGATCTAGGGAATTTTTTTTTTGTTATTTGTAAAATTTAAGAAAATGAAAAGGAATTTACATTATCTCTCAGTGAGAATCACCTCCTATCAGCAATACCAAAGAATTTTTATTCTAATTTAAAATAAAAATGTGCTGCTTTATGAATCATAAATTGCAATAATAGAAAAAAATCAAACCGGTCATTTTTCATATATAGTAAGTGCAGTATATTGTTTCTGTGGCAATAACATTCATTTTTCAGATCTTCCTTGATCCCTCAATATACTTATATGCATCTATAGATGTAACCAGCACAGTGAGCTGAAATGGGGTTTCCAAAAACATCTTGCGCAACGACTCCCAGGAATGTAGTGACTCAGAAGAAAAAGCGACTTTCTCTTATCAGAAGAGTATTTCTTCCTCCAGGAGTTCAATCTGGAAACATGATCCTTTTTCTGTTCCCAGTAATGACACCCTGCTCCTCCAAAGCCAGAGCAGTGCTTTGGACCTCTCTTGCGTTCTCAGTCACTCCCTTGCGAAGCTCCTATCATGGCTCCAAAGGTGTTTTCCATCCCCAGAGGCTTGGCCTCTGCTGACAGCTCCTGACATGCCCAACGTTATCTCTTTGCTTGTGGGCACACGCTGCTGAACTGGGGCAGGAAAACACGGCCTCAACACTGGTCCAAAGATAGCAACTGCCCCAGCTGGGGCAGCCGGGGCTGACACGGCGAGGGCTCAGCAGCCCCGGCAAAGTCCGTGGCTGGGGGGATTCAGCCTCCTCCCATGCACATCCCTCCCCAGGCATCCTGTGCCCCGCCTGGACTATGAAAGAGATCCTATATCCCCCATGGGCTGGGAGCTGCCATCACATGGGTATCCTGGTGCTGGCCCCTTATGCATGAGACAGCAAAATTCAAGTGTAGCATGAGAAAGAAAAGGCAAGAAGGAATTTTCCTGTCTCAGACATGAGTGAGGTCACTTCTGCCGCAGGAAGGGGAAGAGCTGGGGCCAAGTGCCCCTGGGGGCAGGGTGATGGCTGGCTCCCCTTTCCTCAGTGGTGCCTGCTGCCTCCCCATCAGGAGGGAGCCCAGGCCCAGCCAATGCAGGCAGCAGTGCCGCTCACCCCCGCCTGGCAGCTGCCTGTGCCCCATGAGGTTCCTGTGGTCGGTGGGAAGCTCTGAGCAGTCTGTGATCTGCTCTGAGGTCCAGAGCAAAGGGAGACCCTGCTGAGAGGGGCATAAGTAAATGCACCGCAGCAGCTTGCAGAGCCCGCAAAAAAAAAAAAGACAGGAAAGAGTGACACCCCAGCAGCCGCTGCTCCTTTCCAGCCAGGTCCCTCATGGTGTGCCACCCTGCCACTGCCTTCCCTGGTCACCCAGTCTGCTCAGCCCATGGGTCCCTTCCTCCCAGCTCAGGGAAAAGCAAGGGCTGGTGTGAACTGGTAGGAGCACATCAGCACAAACCCATGATACATGCTGGAGGAATCAGCAGTGTGCTTTTATCCGGCTTTAAACATTTCAAGAAGCAGTTCTGACATCTGATCTCACTCAGTATATTTTTCCTTTGTGAACATCACACTCTCTGTATGTTGTTTTACAAAAGACATGAGACTCTGCTTTCTCCCAAATCAGCACGCTCTCAGATCCCTACAGCAGTGCTCTTCAAATTCACGTCAGTCCTGGTTTAGAGGCTCTCAGACTGGCTCCCAGCTGCTCACTGCTCTGGCATCCTACAGCATCAAAACCCAAGAGCAGAGTACTTGTCTCACAAAGTCAAGCTCAATATAGTGGCATCTCTTCACTCGAATGGAAATTTTCTCAAGTCATCCAGAGCCTGCTCAGATGACAGAAATCTTCCTTGCTGCTGTCGAGATACCCGCTTGATAAGCCACAGAAGCAAAGGTCAGGCTGGATTCCTACACCTGTCCTAATAAATTCAAAAGTGTTAGGGAATATCCCTGGGCACTGCAGCTCAATCAGCTGCGTTGGTAAATGGTTAGCATGGTCCACAGCCAGCTCTTGGCTTGGGCCAGCTATTGCTTGCCCAAGGAACTCCTGGGCATGGTTTGAGAGTACAATCAAGGGACTGTTCCCAGGAGGTGGTTTGGGTGCAGTCAACCTGTCCTAGAGGGTAACAGAGAATAAATTCTGCATATGGGCCGTTTGGTGACAGCTGGCCTCAGTGCTGAGGCGTGATCTGGGACATGCTCAACTTACGGGTGTAGATGTAGTCTCAGATTTATAAATGGCATTGAAATCACATAAGCCAGTTCAGGAAAGGCATTCTTTCTTGAGCTTTTGTAAGAAGTCCTGAATACCTGGAGCTGTGAATACACTTAGTGAGATGTCCCAGGGGATCTGCTCCTTTCTGTTTACTTCCTCTGTGGGAAGGCAAAAGCAGCAGATTTGGGGTAGATGCTCCAGTTGTGCTGAACTTATAGTACTGATTTCTGCTGCTATTGCCAGGAAGCTGCACAGAATTGAGGCTGTGCGGTTGGTAGGGCTGAATGGCTGGCATGAGGATGACCGCCAACACCCATCTGCCAACTCCAACCTGCTGGCATGCTGGCCAAGAGCAACCTGAGTCTTTGGCTTCCAGTAGGGAATTGCTACCTGTTTCTTCACAGCCAAAAGTGCTCTCATTGCAGCATCTCTGTGCTGTGGGGCTGGAATGGGCTTGGGACACGCTCCAGGAGGGTGTGCTTTTTGCATTAGGAAGGTCTGGGACCACATCTGCTCACTCCCAATCTGCAGTGGAATCCAGCTGTGGTCCCTGGTCCACCTTGTGCTGCTCAGCTGCTCCGCAAGTACCTTATGCTGGCTGCCTGCATCGCCCAGCCCTCCTCTGCTTTGCCATTCACCTGCCCCTTTCACTTCTCCCTCTGCAGAGAAACCACTGCTCTGCAGCTGCCTGGTGGGTGGATTCTGGGTCAAAGTCAAGGGGATCTGAGTCAAAGGGAAGGAAGGAAGGAAGGAAGGAAGGAAGGAAGGAAGGAAGGAAGGAAGGAAGGAAGGAAGGAGGGAAGGAAGGAAGGGAGGAAGGAAGGAAGGAAGGAAGGAAGGAAGGAGGGAAGGAAGGAAGGAAGGAAGGGAGGAAGGAAGGAAGGAAGGAAGGAAGGAAAGGAAGGAAGGAAAGGAAGAAAGAAGGCAAAGAAGAAAGGAAGAAAGAAGGAAAGGAAGAAAGGAAGAAAGGAAGAAAGAAAGAAAGGAAGAAAGAGAAAGAAAGAAAGAAAGAAAGAAAGAAAGAAAGAAAGAAAGAAAGAAAGAAAGAAAGAAGGAAAAGAAGGAAAAGAAGGAAAAGAAGGAAAAGAAGGAAAAGAAGGAAAAGAAGGAAAAGAAGGAAAAGAAGGAAAAGAAGGAAAACAAGAAAGGAAGAAAGAAGGAAAGGAAGAAAGGAAGAAAGGAAGGAAGGAAGGAAAGAAGAAAGAAAAAAGGAAAGAAAGAAAGAAGGAAGGAAGGAAAGGAAGGAAGAAGGAAAAAAGAAAGGAAGGAAGAAGGAAAGAAGGAAAGAAAGAGAGAAGGAAGGAAAGAAAGACAAGGCCGTCCAGGATCGCTCGTTACCAGTGGGGCAGTGAAGCCCTTCCGCCCGGGACCCGCGGCTGCGCGGTGCCTGCCCGTCCCGTCCCATCCCATCCCATCCCGTCCCGTCCCGTCCCGTCCCGTCCCGTCCCATCCCATCCCATCCCGCCCCGCCCCGCCGCGGGGCTGCGCTGTGCGGGCGCGGCCGGCAGGTGGCAGTGTCGCCGCGGGCGGCGGGGCTGGGCGGGGCGGGGGGGGCCGGGCGCGGAGCCTCCGCCACAGCCCACAGCCCCGCGGCGAGCTGCCTGCTCCGGGCGGCGGCCCTGCCTCCGCACTGACCCTCGCCCCTCCGGGTTTGAGAGCGAAGCCACTGCTGTTTTCCATAAGGGGGTTTCACCCGGCTCCGGTTGCGTTCTGCCAGACCCGACGTACTCTGAATTCCTGCCATCAACATCTCCCCTGCCAGGGTGAACAGCAGAAATTAGAGCTGGCAGTGAGAAATGCGCTGCCTCCTCGGGACTGCATTAGTGCCCGGTCTGACCTCCCGAGAGGGGTTGCCTCGGCTGGCACACCCGCCCTCCCTTCCCGGGGCTTGGGCCACCAGGGATCAGCCTGAGGAGTTTTGGAAGCGCTCAGTATCCATTTCCCACCGAGCAGCACTGTAGCACTGAGCAGCGCAGTACAACTCCACCGGTCCTCCTCCCTCTGCAGTTTTTGCCCTTTCTTCAGATAGTTGTTGCTGCTGCAATACAAGACATCAGCCGTTGCTGTCATGTAAAACATAGCCCCATGGAGTAGAACCTGCAAATCTCTATGGCACCATCTGGAGAGACCTGGTGGCACTAAAGAAAGACATTATATGTCCTACACAAACCATGCTTGAATGGGTGAACAAATGCCCCCTTGCCTTTCCATCCTCAGGTCTCCACACATATTATACCCCTGGTATCCTCCTTCACAGCTGCTCTCCAAGAGTCTGGTCCAAAGCCCATTCAAATCAGTCCTGTTGGCTGCAGTCAGCTTTGGACCATGGCCTAGATCTCCTTTGCTGGATCTTGGCTTTATGCCTCTTCCATGCCCTCACTTGGAACTGTCTCTGCCCGCCTGAAGGCTCTCTTTCATCAAATTTCCCTTAGTCCCGTTTCGTTCAGGATGCCTCTCTACACTGGGTAAATGATGGCTTCAGAGAGCATATTGGGATGTAGCAGGGCCATCTGAGAGATGGCAGAAGATGGGGAGATTACTGGCAAAGGGGGGTATCTCCTGAAGCATCAGCAGGGAAATAAAGGTGGCCAACAACCAAGATGTGTTGAGCCTCAAAAAGAAACTTAAGCAAGACAAGGAAGTTCTTCAGCAGGACAAGGCAGGAGGCTGACAGTGAGGAGAGCATCGAACTGGTGCATGCCCTAAGTAAATGAATGTATTACCCCAGTTTCAAACAGGACAGTACTGGTGGGGGGAGGTGAAGGTGATGGCAAGGGGACTCCTCAAAAATGGAGCTGGAGCATTGTCAAGGGCTCACCTCATCCAGCCTCCCTTCCCTTGGTTACACTGACTGTAGTCATGGCACTGCTGACCGGCCTGCTTTTCAAGCTGTCTAGTGGGGAGACTCTTACAGCCTCTCCAGGCAATTTCTTCTGGCTCTTCTCACTGTTCCTCACTTTTCTCACTGTAAGGAAGTGTCCCAAGGCACCTGCTCCATCCACATTGCAGCCCTCCCACAACAGGCACAACATGCAACCCTCCCTCTCCTCTCCTCTCCTCTCCTCTCCTCTCCTCTCCTCTCCTCTCCTCTCCTCTCCTCTCCTCTCCTCTCCTCTCCTCTCCTCTCCTCTCCTCTCCTCTCCTCTCCTCTCCTCTCCTCTCCTCTCCTCTCCTCTCCTCTCCTCTCCTCTCCTCTCCTCTCCTCTCCTCTCCTCTCCTCTTTGCAGCCATGTCCTTGTTTCTAAAACTTACTGCATTTTCTCTCAGTCTGCTTTTATGGCCAAATTTAAATATAAGCTCCTCAGAGAAATGCCTTTTTTTTTTTTTACAGCACTCTGCAATACAGGATAAGCCCTATGGTTCTTTTTAAAGCTGAATATAAAAAGAAATGGCAGAAGGGCAGCATCATGGTTATATACACAAATGCTTGGAAAACAGGACTTGCAAGGATCGAGTTTGTCTGAGCAGCCTTCAGTTTCTTCTCATACACATGGGCTGGAGACCCACTCCTGAGTGCTGCAGTTGCAACTTTTCCCTCCCTCAGGATCCCCATGCAGAGGCTGCACCAGTGGAGGAAACTCAAGGCTGCACAGTGAACATCCCCCTTCCCCAGTCCCACTTCCCACAAGGAGCTCTGAAGGTACCTGAGGCTTTCACCCATCTCTTATTCTTTCTTACAGGTTCATTCCTAAGCAGAAATCTATCTGGGCCAGGACCATGACTAACATCCAGCAGAGGAGTTAGGAGGAGTTAAAGGAACAGAAGTGCCCTCCAAGCGATTCACAAGCTGTCGGGTAAAATCACCTCCCACAGGTTTTACTCCCTCTCCCACTCTCCCAGCCGTTGTGCTGCATCCATGGTCCTGTGAGTCACTCTTCTCTGCCTCCGTGCCTGCATCTTCCTGGCCCCCAGATCCTGCAGGAGCACCCAGCTCCAGCTTTGGGTCAAAGACAGTGCAGATACAAGTGCGGAGTGTGCTGTTTCCGAAAACAAAAGACACGACACTTGTTGCAGGACACTGAGTGTTTCATTGGATTGGTGAGCTGAGCTGTCTCATCCAGCTACTCCATGTTTGCTACAGAAACAGGAGGCAGAGAGGGAGCACTAGCACTTCGGATTAATGTGACATGCCACTGCACCCTCAGACTGTGATGTGATGGCTTTCTGGCTCCTTTCCGTCCATTGGTGCTCTCCAGCTCTGCCCTTGCCTGACAGTTGCTCCATCTGCACTATTGGTTTCTGCTCCATGCTTCATTCCATGTAGCCCTGAAGGAGAGAGGGAGCTTGAAAGAAAATTGTGCTTCTTCTCTTCCTCTCTGCCACTCTCCTGGCTCCCAGCCCCTTCCCTGTGCCATGGAGGGAAGCGCTGTCTCTCCCTGCCTGCCTTTTAGCTCCTGCTGCATCCTCCCCCATCTCCCACTCCAGGCTCTGTAACCAGGCACAGAGCCAGGCTGGCATTGCACAAGTGTGCAGATCACCACATCTCCCTTGGTCTGGCTTCCCCAGCTTGGTGCTGGCATGGCCTGCAGGTGCCACCTTGTCTCTTCCTTGGTCCTGACCTTAACCTGTAAAAGCTCTCCCCCTCCTGAGCCTCCCTCTCCCCACTCTCCCCAGTGTTTGCAGGTTTACAACCAGTGAAGAATGAAACCCTGATGTATCTAGTGACCACATCTGGAGAAGAAGCATGGACACTAAGATTTTCCAACAAGCTATGGCTGCTCCCAGCCCTCTGTCATCTAATCTCTGGGACTCCACTGGGAGGGCAGGATTTTTCAGATCTTCCATGAGCAGCGCTGGTGTGTGGCTTACCTCACTTCTCAGGGCCAAGTTGGGACGATGGGATAAAAGCAGGCATAGGAGCAAATGGGACTTTGCTGGAGCAGGACATAAATCTGTCACCCCAAATGGATTTTTATCTCCCACATCTCTGCAGTTTTCCTGACAATTTCCAGTGCCTGCATCTAAACCAATTGGGATGATATTTCCCAGGAACTGTGAGGCAGCTCTATGAGATCGTTTGCCAAAAATAGCTTTATTTAGAGCCCTGGGCAAGCTGGACTACATGCACCTGGTCTGTAATGACCAGAGACAATTGAGACAAACCCCGCATCCAACAGTGAATAAACACTAGTGCAGAGAAACTGCAAGAAATTGAAAGCTCTGCTGGAATCCCAACACTTTGCCTTAGTGTATGGACCAGGAGGAACGTGGAGATGGGTGAGCAAACTCCATCACGTCACAAGGGGTAATTAAGCTTCTGCAGGAAAGGTGCAAGCTGCAATTAACAGCTAAATAAAACACACAAAGCACCTGGTTTCTGTATTGTGACTTGTTCCCTAGAAGCAGAACGGCATTCCCAGCTAATGAGCTCATTGACATCATAACCCTGTAGCTGGTGAGTTCTTGGCACTACATCAGTTACCTGTTTCTTCACCGTTCTCCATTAATGCCTCCCTCTGGCTTTTCCCCATAACAGACCAAACCGCTTCAGCCTCCACTGGCCTCTCCTCTGACCCCTCCAGCCTTCAGTGCCAGCTCATCCTTCTGCCTGTCCACTTATTGGCAGTGTTGCCTTCCATCACTGCTTGGAGTACTGTTCCTCCACTTGCCTTGTCGGCCCACCCTCTCCAGCTTCTGCTTTTTGAGCTCTGGGGAAACTGCTCTTGCCGGTATCTCTAATAATTCTCTAGTAAGCCAGAACTTGCTTAGAAAATTAATTTTCTTCTCAAAATCTTGTTCTTTGGCTTCTTAGGAGGCTGTTTTAAAGAGAAAGGAAATATACTGTCTTCTCCTTGCTCACAGTGCAAGAAACCATAGGCTATAACTGCAACAGATAAGACTGGTTGGATGTTAGGAAAATGCACTCATGGTAGGAATAATGATGCACTGGAACAGAAGACTGGGAAATCTGCAGCTTTGGAGGCCTTAGCCAAGAGGACAGAGCAACATGTCTGGAGTGATCCTGCTTTGGGCAGAAAGATAGAGTAGAAACCTCAGGGGTTCCAGTTTCCGTTCTCTTTTTGCTCCTTTGGGGATGCTCTGAAGGAATCCCTTTCATTCTCATGTAAGGGTCTTGTGGCTCTATGTATTATGGTCCTTTTCTCTGCCTTTATCTCCACCTAATCTCATGCGCAGCTCACAATGCTGTCTTGCAGACCTGCCATCAGATGTAACTCTTCCTATTTGAAGTGAAACTGTCTCATTAAGGTCTGTGGGATGAATACAACCAAACCATCGATGATGTGGCAGCAGAGGGTGAAGCTGTGAGCAGGTTTCCAATCACAGCTCCAGGAACCAGCTGTGACTTTAACAACTAGTTTTACCACGTTCATTCCAGAGTAAAGGATTTGATGCCTTCAAAGTAGAGGGGGTTCCCCCTCATCCCCCTTTTTGGCAATATTCATTCTTAGGATAAAAATTCAGCTTACAGAGTGGACTAAAAAAACCAGGACTTGCTATTTTGCCAGCTTATCTTGAGCAATGTCACCTCACGCAGTCTCACCCTTAGCCAAATACTGACTCACCAGCAAGGGGTTAGCAGCGGAAAAGGAGAGAGGGCGTACCAGATGATAGATCAGTTCTCACTGCTGGAAGCTTGGCAGGGAGTGAGACGTATTTTGAATTAGAAGGACCTGAGCAGTTGTGCTGAAGTGTAGTTAAAAGCCAGGATGCAAGGGGGCTGCTTCGCTACTGCTTGCTACAGAGAGGTACAGCCTGCTCTCCAGGAAGGGTTGCGTTCGAAACGTGACTCTGGAGCCCTGTGATGCCGCACCCAGCTTGGGCTCCCAGCAGGTAACTGTTTGCTTTGCTCTGGAGAAAGGTTTGGACCCAGGGAAGTGGTGTTCAAACACAGGTCTCTGCACAGTCCAGGACCTGGTATCCCTCCCCTGGCTCCACCTTGGTCCTGAGACAGCTTGGGCTCCTGGCATGGGCTGTGGGTGCCCTCCATTCCCTCTGAAGGGAGCTCCCTTCCCTGGTTCTGGCTTCTTCTGACGCCAGTAAAGTCACTAATCCCTGCCTGCCTCTGCTTTGAGGTCTGCAGAAAATGTCCAAAACAGGCATAGCTAAATATATAATGGCACACACTGCCTTTGCTCAAACAAAATACCAGCATGCTACCAATTGCTTATGGCAACAACTCTTTTCCACTATCCACTATCAAGTCTAGCCCCACAAGTGGAGACACAAACCATCACATCCTCTGCCTTCCATGCCTGCTAAATGGATTTTACTCTTGAATCTTAAGCACACTGTGTCAACGCTTCTTTGAGCAGATGCTTTTCTCCTCCTGGGTCTGGGTCAAGGGACAGGGAGGACATGAAACTGCCACTGGCACCAGCTCATTGTACCCAGACCAGCTCTGTCATGAAATGAAGCCTAGCAACCCCATCTTTGCCAATGCTTTCAAAGTGGGATGATCCACACCTGCTTGAGGTGCTTCTGTTCTTGGCCTGTTGGTCCAGCTCACCCTCATCTCTCAAGTTTCTTCCTTCCCAACGTATTTTTGGGTCATCTGTGAAGAATATGCCTGTTTGCCAAGGCACTTGCTTCTTGTGCCCAGTGGATCCTGGTGGCTGGAGCCAGGCATCAGGGCTCCTGTGAACATGGGGTCCCACCTAAAGGCACCTCAGTCAGAGGCAGCACAACTGCAGTCTCCCCTCCTTCCAGTGGTGCTGCTGCTGGAAGCAAATGGTTCCCGGAACAAGCCCTGATAGGCAGCAAGTACGTGAGGCCTAATAGTAAAGGAACCACATGTTTGAGTTTCCTACTCCATGAATGAGGCTGGCCAGGTCTGACTCATCACCGAGGCATGCTGGGCAGAGAGAGGGACTCAGCTCATTTCCTCTGCGTTTTACTTGTCCCTGCATATGTTGCGATCCCATAAGCACTGGGGGACAGAGGAGCTGCACACCAGGACAGCAAGTGGTGAGAGGAGAGAAGATGGAGAAAGGCAGAGACTAGGAGAAGCCTTGCCTCCGTGCACTTTCCCCTTTGCTCCACCATTCTCTGTGCTTGCAGCTAAAGCGCTGCTGGGGCACATCAGTGCTGGCAAGGTGCACAGAAAGATATTGTAAAGGGTGCTGGAAGCCAGTGGGACAGGAGCAATGAGGATAAATGATAAATGAAAGCAAGTAGTGGATGAATGAAAGTAGGTAGTGTTCACTACTAACATGGGCACTGCAGTGTTTTTCCACATTTCATTGTCCTCCCTAGATGCTAAACCAGACACATTCCTGACTGCTATAAAAATATCCTTGAATATCTGTTCATTCTTATCCCTGTCCGAGGTAGAAGAAAGCAGGGTGGGAACTGCCTTTCTGAGCCGCAGTTTATTGGAAGCCGTGTGTGTGCATGTGTGTGTGTATGGGTTACCTACACTTACGTGAAAACCTCTCATAAGAATAACCCTACAAGCCATCAGGAGTAAAGGGAGCCCAATGACATTTCTTCCTACTCCCAAAGTAAGCCTTGAAACACAATACTTAACTCCCAGCCCACTCTGCCCCATGCAGAGGCCAGACCGTAAAGTGCATTGCCCAGCCCAACACACCCTGCTTTGGTGGTCGTCGCAGGGCTGGCATCCCATCCCATCCCTGGCTGCACTTCAAAGCACTGAAGCCTTCCTGAGCAATGTTTCTTCTCTCAGCCTGCAACATCTCTCCTCAGCTGTGGTCATGGCAGCAGCAGCAACCGCAGCGTGGGAGGTAGCAGGCTTCAGTGTCGGACTGGAAAGACTTTCACGCCTTAGGTTAAATCACTGCTTTCAGAATTGATTTATGGGCATAATTATTCATACATGGAGGAATTTTCAGGCAAATGTATGGGTTGGTAATGGAGGAGACAAGCACAGTCTCCCAATCCTACCTCTCATATGGCCATCCCTGCGGGGTCCTGGGACATGGTCCTGTATGTGGGAGATAAAGCAGGGGTTAGCACGGGGGGTGCATGAGCTCCTGTTTCCCTTCCCCAGCCTCAGCCAGAGCACGGTGGCAGCATGGCCCCAACAGGGGCTGCTGGATGCAGCTGCTCAGACAGCAGCAAACCAACAACCATTTTGTGGCAGGATCTGGCCTGTGTTTGACAGCAGCCCCCAGCTCCTGGCCAGGGTTTGCCTCACTGAGTGCCGTTCACATTAGATGCTTGGCCCTGCTTGGAGAAAGAAGAGGGAATTAAATATTCTCTGTCTTGTGGTCCTTTGTGTAATAACAGTCAATATCTCAGTGGCACAGAAGCAGAGAAGAAAGCTTTTGCTGCAGTATTGGGGGATGTATCTGAACAAAGCAGGAGCAGTAAAGGTGTTGCCTGTGCAAAGCTGCATCAAGACCTGCAGCCTCACTGCCCTCCCCTGGAGCCGTAGGTAGAACTGATGTCTCCATAGTTCCCGGTGCTGTGGATGCCCATGCCAGGTGCACCCAGGGAGGGGGAAATAGCCCTGAATCTTGCTCAGCTTTTCTTTAAAATAATTAACATCAAATACATATGATTCTTGGGCACATACCTCTCCCACACATGTCTAAATGACTTGAATATTGCCCAAGAAGGAAATAAAAAAAATCTCACACTTTTCGTCTCTCGCCTAATTTTAAAAGTAAAGATTTTTAGAATGTCTTGTGGAAACTCTATCCTAGGGTTAAAGGTGATTAAATATAAATTATGAACTATTCCATAATATAAATTATGAACTATTTCATAAGAGGGGTGTCTCCTAGGAAAAATGGGCATGTCTGGACAACTGTTTCTGGTGAGATGACATGGCACAAAACTGTAGCAGCCTTATAACTCTCCGTGTCAGCCTTGCCTTTCCCCAGCACAGTGCAGGGCTGACTGCTCTGCCAGGTGAAGGTCACCGTGAACCTTTACCTCTACAAGGTCCCAGAGCTGTCTTGATTCAGTTAATGCTAATTTTTCCATTGATGCAGTTGTAAAAAGGATGAATATATTAAAAAAAAAAGCTAAACCCAGAAACAATGTCAATTCTTTGAAGAATAAGTCTTTATTCATTAAAACTAAACCGTGCAGGTCTGATTCTACTTCCACTCATAAAAATACCTTGGCACTGTGGTCAAACAATTCATATCAATTCTGCAACTTCTCCATTTTTACAGCAGTGCACGGAGAAAATCGAAACCAAATGTATTACACTAGAGAAAGGACAGGCAAAATTTCAGCCACCATGTATGCTGTTTACCCAGGGCAATGTGCTGGACGAATCTTAGCAGAAAATCATGGTATTTTGTGTGCTAGACATCCTTTCCGCAGCTAGATCTATTTTTATAGTGGCTCCCAAATTGCAATTTCAGTGCCAGACATTGTAAAAGGTATGTGGAAATTGTTCCATTGAGTGTAACCGGTGACAGGCTGATGCTAATAAATAGTGTTGAGAAATGCTGAGGCTTAAAAATGTCTTTATGATCCCCAAAAGTTTGAGCAATGTTACTTTAATTAATACGGTGCTTTGCTTCTCAAGCAGAACAGCTTTATTTGAATTTTGCTCATATAATCATTAGTAAAGTTCTCACTCATTGACTGCATTTTGATGAATAAGGATATACAGGCTCGGATAAATTTCTCAGGCAACTTGCAGGAAAAATGACCAGAAATGTCCCTGTTTGCGCACACATCTTAATGCCCCCGAAGGAAAGAAAAAGCAACAGATGAATTACACCTCCAGCTCTAGTCTCCACCTTATTCTTAAAAGTCTCACGTAAGATGGAAAAAAAAACCCGAAGAGGCAAGCTGTTTCCTCTCCCCCTCGCTTTCAGCCGAGGGACTGGGAACATCCTCTGGCCAGGGTGGGACAGGCCCTCCTCCTCCTCCTCCTCCTCCTCCTCCCATGGCTCTCCCGGACCCGCAGCCGTGGGGGGGGACTGTGGCGGCCCCCGGGGGCTGCCCGAGGGGCTGCTGCTGCCGGGGGCAGGGCTGGGGCCTCCCCGTCGAGGAGAGGAGGCAGATCCGCCTGACCTACAGCAAACCCGGGCAGCTCCTGCTTCCTTCCAGCCGCTATTTTCTGTTTCTAGTTTGGGTGGGATTTTTTTTCCCCTTACTTAGTTGAATTTCCGACGCTCTTTCAGGCGGTCGCTGGAACAGCTCGTTTCCCTTGTACAAAACGCCTGTCGCGACAGGGAAGATGTTTCTGGCAACAGAAGGGCAGCGGCTGAAGGGAAGGCAGGCCGGGTCCGGGACGGCCGGCGGGGAGCCCTCGCTGCCCGGCTCCGCGCAGGGAAGCCCCGGCCGGCCTCTCGCCCGGCTCCAGCCTCTCGCCCCGCTCCTCTCCAGCCCGGAGGAGACGAAAAATAAGGCCTGAAAAAAGGCACCGGCGCCTGGGGAAGCCAAAACTCTGCCGGGATATAAAGCCAGGTCTGCAGAAAAAAACCATGCAGAGAGCCAGGCCGGGCCGGGAGGTTTCTTCTCTCCGAGGCAGAGTCCGAGCTTGCGGGAGAGGAGGAAGAGAGGCAGGAGCTTTTCCCCAAAGGAAAATGTCCCTGGGACCAGCCTTACCCCCGGGACGCGTCCCGCTCTCGGCTCGCAGCCCGATCTGCCTCTGCCCCCCTGGCCGGAGGTCACCCGCGGGTTTTCTGCCGCATCCCCGGGCTTGCAGCCACCCCGCGGGGAGGCGAGCGCAGCCCTGCGCGCCGCGGAGCCGCCGCCGCCCGCCGCGGAGCCCCGACGGCCGCCGAGCCGCTGGCGGAGGCCGGAGGAGGGTCTGGCTGCCTGCGCCGGTCATCGGGAGCCGGTCACTGGGGGAGACAAATCCTGCCCGCAGGACACCCGGGCTTTTTATTTTTCCTTCTTCTTCTTCTTCTTTTTTTCTTTCTTTATTTTCTTTTTTCCCCAGAGGCAAAAGAAAACGAAACAAAATAGGTTCCAGTTTCCAAAGAAATGAGTAATAGTCCTGGGGGAGTCCTCGGTAGAGCCGATGCCACGGGGCCTCTGGAAGGGACGGGGACGGCGGGGAGCCAGCCCCGGGAAGGTCTGGGACGCTCGGCTCCGCGGCCGCGCTTGTGCAGCGCCGGGCACGGCGGGACCCGCGTCCCCACCGGGCAGCCGTCCGCCGCTCCTTCTCCTCCGGTTTCCAGACGGCTCCGTGCGCCCCGGGTTGCACAGACCGTCGGTGGCCTCCCGAGATCCGCCTTCCCCGGGGGAGGCTGCCCCGGAGAGCCCGCTGCGGCGCGGGGTGCCCGGGGGGAGCGGGGCCGGGCTCACCCCCATCCCGGCGGCTCGCTGCGGCCTCCTCCGGCCCTACGGCCCGCAGAGAGCCTCTCTTTGCTGCAGCCGAACACCTTTCATTTCATTTTCGCAGGACGGGAGTTTCGGAGCGGAGGCACCGAGTTTCCCCGGCGGAAGGCGGGTGAGGGCCGGCCCCGGCGCGGCACGGCGGCGGGGAGCCATCCGCTTCCTCGGCCCGGGGCGTGGGGCTCCCCGCGGCTCACCGGGACTCCTGCTGCCTTCGGGGGGCGAGGCTGGGGGCGAGCAGGTCCCTGGAGGCCCCCGAGGGCAGGTTCCCGGGGGGGCACGGCTGGAGATCCTCCTTGCCCTGCAGCTCGCCGGAGGACACCACACAGTCTTGCTCGGTGTCATTGCTGTTGCCCGCCCCTCGCTTTTTGTCCTCTTCCTTCTTCCACTTCATCCGCCGGTTCTGGAACCAGATCTTGATGTGCCTCTCGGTCAAGTTCAACATGACAGCCAGCTCCACCCGCCGCGGCCTGGAGATGTACTTGTTGAAGAGAAACTCCTTCTCCAGCTCCAGCAGCTGCGCCCGGGTGTACGCCGTCCTCGTCCGCTTGTTCTCCTCCTGCTCCACCACGTAGGACCCCCCTGGAGAGAAGGGAGAGTCAGCCCCGGCCCCCCCGGCCGCCCCCGCGGGCTGCGGGGGGCGAGCGGGGCGAGGGGGCGGCCTCGGGGAGCCCCCCGGCCGGGCACAGCGAGGCCGTGCTGGGGGCGGCTGTCAGGACTGCTGCTGGTTTATTTTATAAATTTTTTAAAATATTTTTTTATAATCATTTGGTCGCGGTTTTCAGGGAAGCGCCGTCCCTCAAGCCGGGGGAGACGCTCAAGCGCTACCGTTTGCCTGTCGCTGAAAGCTCCGAAGGATTCGGGGCCTGGCAATTGCTCAGATTCACGTAAAAAAAAAAAAAGAAAAAGAAAAAAAGAAATAATAAAAAAACACCAACAAAAATCCCAAACAAAAACAAAACAAAAAAAAAACCCAAATCAAAACAAAGCAATAATAACAAACAGTTGGTTTTCTTGTGTAACACACACGCACAATCAACCGAACAAAACATAATTAAAAGAAAAATTAGAATATCTCAGCTCTCGGGTAAACAGCCTCGAGGAGAAGCCCTCCCGCCAGCGGAGGACCCGCAGGCCGCGGGCGGTGGGGCCCCGAGGGGACGGCGGGGCCCCGAGGGGACGGCGGGGTCCCGGGGAGGCGGCGGGGTCCCGGGGAGGCGGCGCGGCGGGCAGCGCGCTGCCGCGGCCGGGCAGGCGACTCGCCCCGACGGGGTCTGGGATGAGGCCTCCGTCCTTTGCCCAAGCCGAAAAAGGTGGGGAGAAATCTCAGGGAACAGGAGGCTGGGGGCCGCGGGGGGTCTCCCGGGATATCGCCACCGAGCGGCCCTGGGCCCACGGAGGCTTCGGCCCTTTCCCGGCCGCCGGGACCCCCGCGGGGCGGGCACCGGCCCCGCTGCCGGGCCGGGAGCGGGACCAGGGCCGGGAGCGGGACAGCAGCCCCTCCGTTTCGGCAGGTAGGTGAAACCTGGGATTTTTCGTTCTCGGCAACAGCAGCGGGATGGCCATTCCCGGCGCGGCCGCCACCGTCCCGCGTGGGCGCTGGGGCGCGGGTGGCACCGGCGGCGGCGGCGAGGGGGACCGGGGATGAGCGCTGGAGCTCATGGCCGCTGTTGCCTGCACCGGGAGCCCGCCGGGCACGCTTTTGGTGGCGATATCATCTGTAGGGCACAGCGGTTTAGACAGCCAGATTGAAACAGGCATTGCAACAGAGAGCTACGCGGGATTTCCCGCCTCTCGTCTATTCTCATGATTTTATATAAATATTATTTATAAATATAAACCTATGTATCTACACCTATGTGTATATATATATTTTAAAATATATATTTAAAATACATGTATATACATGAAATGTTTATAAATATAAAGCTATGTATATACACCTATGTATACCTATATATGAAAACACACATTAAAAATATATGTATACGCATAAAATGTTTGTAAATATAAACCTATATATATATATTCGTATGTGTGTGTACGGATAGGAAAAAAATTGTTCTGTTATGGTAAAGTAGGGCAGCGCTGCCGGGAGGCGGAACACCGCGGATCTGGAGGAGGGCCACGGCCTCCCACGACAGTAACAAGGCAAAGGGTTTCCATGAAAAAACCCAAATCCTTAGGCTATATAGTTTACAATATATTCCCTGCAAACGTACCGGGGTTTGGCTACGAGCGCTGTGCGGGCGCCCGGCACTGCGCTGCGCCCCGTCCGCTGCCCGGGCGCGCACGGCGCAGCGCGCAGCGCGGTAGGGGCAGCCCGTGGGCGCCTCTGCTTGCGCGCACAGCCCAGGCGCCGGGTAAAGCTGCAGCACAGCCCTGGCCCGGACCGCCCGGGAGCGCTGGGAAGAGCAGGGAAGAGTTTTCGGCTTTTACGGGAAAAGTTTCGTTTTGCTTCTTGTTTTTGTCATTTCTCGGGTACAGGAGACAGAAAAATAAGGATAGTTTGAGAGTTTGGCTTTATCTTTTTTCTTCTTCTTTTTTTCCCCCCCTTCCCCAAATTCATTCAATCCCAGGAAACGATCTGATTTTCTCCCCCGCCGCGGCACAATCTCTGCCGCCGAGTCCGCGGCGTGGGGCAGCGCTCCTCTCCCCTGCCCTTCGGATGCGCCTCCGTGGGGACCGGGGACCGCCGTCTCTCCTTCTCCCCGCCTCGGTCTGCCCCATGCAATTCCCAAACTATTTCACGGTGATTTTACTACTCCAGTCCTTTTTTTAACTGTCTATTTGAACAAAGCCATTAATATAATATTTGCCGTATAGGCGTGACAAAGGCGCAGGACACGATAACATTGTGCGGGCAGAGACAAAAATATTGTTGGGCAGCGGAACTTTCTGCCTAGATAGTGTTTCTTCCCCTCGCTGGCAGCTCTGGCGTTTTTGTGCATTGTTTCCCCTGCCCTGGGTTTTCACTTGGAAAGGTGCAGTTACGGCTAAACCTCACCGGGGAAGCAGGAGGGAGTGGGACAGAGGGGCCGGGAGGGGAGATGGGCTCCGCCGCCCGGGCGCCGAGGAGAGCCGGGGGGTAGCGGAGAGGGGCAAGGCGGCCGCCCCGGGGCTTCGGGGGCTGCTCCGCGGCTGCACGGTGCGCGCAGGGAGGGACGGGGGCCGCCGTGCCGTGCCCTGCCCTTGCAGCCCTGCCGCCGCTTCCCCGCCCGCTCCACCCCGCGGGTGTCTCCGCGCCCCCGGCCTCGCCCTGCGCGGCCCCGGCCCCCGCGCGGAGCCCACCGCGCCCGCGGAGCGGCCGCACCGCGGAGCCCCCCTGCTCGGCAGGGCGGCAGCGCCCGGGAGGCTTTTGCACGTCTCCCCGACTTGGCGACAATTAGTTAATTGGTGAAAAATAATTCGTTAATAATTTCTCAGGGCTCCGGCAGCGCGGGGCGCGGCGAACCCGCCGGCGGGGACCGGAGGGCCGGCTCCCACCCCGGCGTTCAACCCGACGGTAGCAGCCCCACAGCAGGGGGTTTTGGGGGGCTGGTAGGGGGGAAGGTGCGTCCCGGGGAAGCCTCCCGGGGTCCCCTCCGGGACCTCTCCACGCTACACCCGAGCGGCGGGGCCAGGGCCGGTACCGGGAAGGTTTCCTGCCCGCCGAGAGGGAGAGAAGCGGCGGGGCAGCGGCAGGGGGAGGCGGCGGGGCTTACCGGTCCACTGTCCCTTCCAGGCGTGCGATTTGGTGGACTTCATCCAGGCGAAAGGCACCTGCACTCGGGGCTCCTCTATCGCCCCCGTGTCCGCCCCGTCCGCGAAAGGCAGCGCGTCCTGGTGGGGAGGAGGAAGATGAGGGTGGTGGTGGTGGTGGTGATGGTGATGAAGGTGGGAGACCCCGGCATCCTCTGTGATGGGGGGCACCTCGTAAGGTGAAATGTCTGGCGGGCTGCCTTGCTCGAGAGCCCCTAAGGCGCTGGGGTAAGGAGTCTGCTGCTGCCTGCCCATGTACAGGCAGGCGGGGGGGCTGGGGTTGTAATCCTGCGCCTGGGCTCTCTGAAACGCACACGACTCCTTGTAGAGCTGCGCCGAGGCGTAATACTGCTCCTCGGTGTTCATGGCGAGCGGGGCCGGGGGCGGGGGGGGGGTGCCTCGCAGCTTAGGGACACATAGGGCTGCTCCCGCTCCCGGCTCCCGGGATGCCTCTTTGACAGCTCGCCGCCCCGCCGGGCCCCGCCGCCCTGCCCGGTTCCCGCCGCCTCCCCATAGGCGCCGCGCCCCCACGTGAGCCCTCCCGCAGCCCTCCGGGGCGGGGCGTGACCCATAAGAGGCCACCGGGGTGGCCCCGGCCCCGCAGCCCCCTTCCCCCTGAGCCGGGCAGGCCCCGGGACCCCCCGACCCCCGCCGCGGGGTGCCGCTCCCTGCTTCGGGGCGAGGAGCCCCGCGGCGGGGGGCTTGCGGGGCCGGGGGATTGCCCCGACGTGCGGGGCGCCCCGGCAGGGAAGACCCCTAAACCCAGCTTTTCCCTCGCCGCCCCGCTTGCCCAGGGGCTGCTCAACCCCCAGCCCCCCACCCCGGGCAAAGGAAAACCCTCGGAGGGCCGGGGTGGGGGGGACACACAGGGCTCCTGGAGGAGTTTGGCATCAGGGCACTTTTGGCTGCGGGGGCATCCCGGCCAGGGATGCGGGTGTCCGGGGACGGGCAGCGTGCGCCGGGGGGTCGCTCCCTCGGGGGGACCCGTGTGCCGGAGCCTCGGGAGCAGGCAAGGACCGGCTTTCTGCCCGCTCCCCCCTGTCCGGGGGGATGCGGCCGGTGGGGACCACAATGCTATCACCACAGCGAGCGATAGGCAGCGGATTGTTTGCCCAAGGGGTAAATTTGGGAGCCTTCCCCGCGGCTTGGGCTGCAATGTGTTGACCCTCGGAGATAATCTTCTCCGAGCTGGTGCCGGTTGACTTGGTGACGAGGCTATGAGGAGGCGGAGAGCTACCGAAAGGGACAAAGATCAGTTCCCTGCCTCCGCCGCTCTCGCCGGTTCGAGGGCAGGCACGCTTCCTATTTGCCCGGCCCGCCTCCTCTCACCGCCTCTTCCCCCGGAGCCTTCCCCCGGCACCGGGGCTCCGGCCGCCGCCGTCGGTGCGCGGACCCGCGGCTTCCTCTCGGGAGGCCGGGGGGAGCAGCGCGGCGGGCCCGGGTGCGGGCGGCGCGGCTCGGCTCGGCCCGGCCCGGCCAGGCCCGGCTAAGCCCGGCCTGGCTAAGCCCGGCCTGGCTCGGCCCGGCTCGGCTCGGCTCGGCTCGGCCGGTGGCGATGCATCCCCTGCGCTGGCGGCGCAGGAGGCTCCCGGTACCTGGCTCCTGCGTCCGGTTCCCCGTGATCATAAACCCGCCCAGTCCATTACACTGAAAATTAGTTTCCGCTCCGAACCCACGCAGGTCCCCCGTCTCTTAGAAAGCACACTGAGCCTTTGATTCAATATTGAGCCATTAAGCGATTGCTTTCCCAAGCCATTTAACAGCAGCTCTTATGGATAAATAAACAAAAAAGGCTGTAAACCAATTATAGTGCGGATAGTGAAAAAGTATTTTATTAGCGGGAATTACCGATAGACATCGCTGCTGCTCGGGCTCCCCCCGCCCGGCGCCCTCCCTCTCCATCCCTGGCATGCCGGGCGGGGTACGCGCCCTGCCCGGGGCTCGCAGCCGCTGTGCGGCACGGGGGGACGCGCTGAGCCAGGCGAGCCCCCTTAGCTGGGGTCCCCCCTCTGCTCAGCACCCACCTGCCCGCCATGCCTCCCCCGAGGTCTCTTGCAGGCAGGGGTGTCCTTTGATCCGGAGACTTCTTGTGCACCGACCCCAGCCCAGCACCCCCAGCCCCTTCCCCAGAGATCTGCTCCCCACAGCATTTACAGCCCCGGGTTTTCCACAGGGAACTGGCGCGGACAAACAAATGCGAGGCCATAAAACCCAGAGCAAATTGATTCATCTCCAGGGAGGACCATTACCTGGTGTCTTAATGCGGTCTTCTTTCTATAACGAACATTTCTAAGTAGAGCAAACACTTCCCCCTCCAAAGCAAATGAATTTCGTATAATTTAGAGCTAATTCTCTTTCATTCTGCCTGCGTGAGCAGGCGATAAGGGCACGCTTTGCTGTGCTAACAACAAGGCAGCGAGCTGCAGTGCAGGAAAAGGGCCCCGCTGGGTATCCTGGCATTGGGGACCCCGGCCAGGCCCAGGGGGTGGTGATGTCTGGGGCGCCACGGGGTGGGGAGCTGAGCCTGGCCAGAGCCCGAGCCCAGGGATCACTGCTGCCTCCTCCTCCTCCTGGGATGCAGTCCCTGAGATCTGGCTGAAGAGCCCCCCAAGTGAAGCTTCTGAGCTATGCGTGGGTCCCACCCCAGTGCCCACTTGGTGTGGAAAATGGGTGATGGAGGAGGCAGGCAGGAGTGATGGGAATGGCCCCGCTCGCCCCAGAACCAGGCTCTGCAGGCACTGTTGTGCTGACTCAAGGCAAAGGTCCAGTGACCCCATATGGTCTCCCTAAATGATGTCCATACGCATTGCCTCGGGCAGTCGCAGCAGGGTGTGCACATGAGATACCACATCCAGATCTTCTCCCAAACCCCCAGAATTTTCTGCTCCAGGGATTTCCTGAGCCGTGTGGGTGTTACAGTCCTCAGTTGATTCTTCCACGTCTTAAGTCTCCCCTGAAAGCTTATGTAAACATTTTGCCTCCCTTGGTGCCTTGTGGCAAAGTGTTCCCCAGATGAACTGCTGCTGTGTGAGGCACTGCCACACTTCGCTGACCTTGCACCTGGCTGTATTTAATCAGTCCTAATTCTCCAACTAGAAGAGCCTTGAGATGGGTAGACACAATGTAAGAAATTCAAAGGTGTGGCATTGCTTCTTTAGCTCATATGTGGACCCCATGAGGCCAGCAGCACTTGAACAGTTGTGAGCCCAGGGACTCCTGCACACACATTGTCATCTCCCAGCTGCGAGCTTCCCCTGTCCTCACTCCCCAGGTCTGTGGTTTTGGCAGGCTTGGAGTGACAAGAAACTTGGCCATCCTCTGTCTATAGGTAACCATGCAAAGAAAAGATGGCTGATACAAACGTGTTTATTCCCACTGGTAAATGTACAACAAGAGTTTTAACCATCAAAAACAGATAAAAGAGAAGTAAGGGGCATGTTGCACACTAGAACAAATTAACAACGGGTCGGGTAGATTCTCCCTCACCTTAAAGCCTGGCTGGATGTATGCTGTGGTTCAGCTGGACGTCCTGTACTTTACCTGCGGTAGGAAGTTTTTATGGTCCATAGAAGCCCCCAAAGATCTTGGGGATATTTATGGCTGCCATGTTTTGATCACCCAGTTTCATCCACAGAGCTGGAAATCTCACACTTCCAGCCCGCATTGTGTCTGATTCATGAGCACAGTCCCACAACCAATAACACAGTCATAGTTCATGCTGAGAACAACCCCAGTAGATCCAGTTTTTTTCCTCTAATGGCACTTTACTGCTTTGAGGTGACTTTTCTGGAATACTCAATGCTCTCATTAAAGTTGCTGTGAGGATCGAATTAGAAGGTAAATCCTTATAGCCAGTCGGTTATTCCATGAGATAAACAAAAATGAATCCGTGAGTCTGTATCAGTAATTGAAGGATGATGGTGATAGCAGCAATGCTAAGTAGCACAGACAGGTTGTAATTATCTTCAAACACAAGCGCAGGAATTCAGATATTCGAGTATCAGTAACAAATGTTTCAGGTACTCAGCTGTTGCCATCCTACAATAAGATCATGCAATAACCACACTTGGATTACTGTATTAAATTCAAGAGTCTTTTAAGGACTTGGTAAGATTTGATCATATTCCTCTAGCCTAACAGAGAAGAGGTTGTCTGTATGGTTAACTGTTAGTCCGTATTACATGAAGCCTAAAACCTGACAATACAATACGAATGTGGCTGCGTGGCCAGTGGCTTGGAAAGCCAAGCCACATACCTACTGTCGTATCAATGTGGTTTTAAAATGTATGCCAACATAGACAACATGCCTCTTGAAATTCAATGGCATTTTCAATTATCTAACCTTTAAATGGTTAATTTAGGAGCATAATGTGAGTCACTGTATTTTAAAAGTCTTGTCCACTTCTTCCCCAGCTGTGTCTGACAGACATCACTGCAGGCTGCTGAGATCAGTGAAATGCAAAACCATCTGGACACTGTTATTTTTTTTTCCTAGGAAAGGTGGCAGGAGCATTTTGTTTGCCTTTCAATGCAAATAATTTGTGAACCCCTACTCGATTAGTTCCCTTTCCCGTCATGACCGATGGTAGTTTCAACATTCCTCCCGCTTCCCTGACTGCCTAACTCAAGTATAAAATAGTAAGGAGCGTAGTTCAGTCACACTTCCTAATAGTGATCTGGTTTGATTTTCTATATCTGCATAATATTTGATGACTTCTCAGTGCTCAACCAGTTTTTTGCAATTCACATTTAGACAGAAAAGAAGTATTGAAAGTGAGTGGAACATATTCAGAATAATCTCTTTTTCTCTCCCAGCTGGGCTCAAACCAACACAGGGAAACTGTATGCATGGCAAGGGCCGGCAGCGGGAGAAGGAGAAGTTGACTGGGAAACAGAGCTTTCCCAGGGATTGATTTTTACCGCCCCCCACGGCTGTATCTAGCAGAAAGGTAACCTTTCACAAAGCTGGTTAATAATCAATAACCATGTGAAAACAAAGCTGTCTTTCCCTCCTAGCACTAACGATAAAAACAAGAGCACGAACTATTCCACCTGCCTTAAAGTAACACTGGTTCATCAGCTTTTTTTTTTTTTTTTTGCAAGAAGCTTTTTTGGTCTCTGAGCAATTCTGCATTAGCACACAGCAACTTCAGTTTGCTCTTCCCACCACGCATCAGCTTCTTCACACCATAGGTGTGGGACACATCTTGAACTGCAGGAAGACACGTTTACGTAAGCCATTTTGAATAAGACCTTGTCTAGGAAATATGTAGGAAAGTTGCCTTGAGAAAGGCTGAGAGTAGGAGAGGACCTTATGTGCGTAGTCTCTTTTTACACTTTCTCTTCTACACATTTTAATTTTCTTCCCATCCCCCCAATATTCGTAATTCCATTTTCTGGTAGGAATATTGCCTATCACTAGGGAAGAAAAAATTCATTGCCTTGTAAGAAGAGCTGAGGAATTACTTTAAAACACTTTGAACCTTTCCACTGAAAACACAGGAATTTCATTTTGTCTGCCCCACACACCTTTCTGTTTTCCACTTCACGTTTATTATACCAGATAAGAGTAGAAAAAAAAAAATTACTATATATATCTATTCAGATAGCTACAGATAGAGGAATTTAGGGCAGAACTATAACCCAGAGAGAACTCCTCACAGAACTTGCCTACTTGATTTTTCCCCTAGACCCCAGGCTCTTCAGGGCAGGGCAGGTTTCGGGCTCAGCCAGAGCCTGGCCACGCAGGCGGCACCTGGCAGTTCTCACCACAGCCCTCCCCTCTTGTTTGTCCATTGTAACTTTGCCGGACTTGAACCATTTGGGCCGAAATTTTCCGTTCTGTATCTCCGTCTCACACCAAACATGTGGGAAAACTTTCTTTAAAATGATTTGGACTGGTACAAAATGGTGACGTGCTGGAGCTGTCTGGGGAGGGTGTGGAGTCACTGTCTCTGCAAGTCTCTGAAAACAAGAGCTATGTATTCGTGGCCAATCCCAAACTGGAGCGGAGGACTGGAATAGCTGACATCTGGAGACAGGAATCCTACACAGCATTTTCCTGGCCTGTTTTCTTCACTGCTGTGTTTCTTCACTGGATTTAAGTATGTTAGACGCCCTGCTGGGATGTTGTCCCACAGTAATGTCCCTCCAGACCAATCTCTCTGTGCAAAGCTGGCTACATTTAGTCAAACGGAACTGCTGCACATCACACAGGCTCCACAGATACATCTTAAACCTCAGCAGCTAAGCCCCTTACAACTTCTTTCTACAGTGAGCAGATCCTAGACCTGGGCATCAGGACTGAATGAGAGCTCACTGCATTGCAGTCGTGGTATCAAGCTCGGGAGCTGAAAAACTGGGAGATGTTCCTCATGCTCTGTCCTCCAGCCTTGGGCAGTGTGGAGGAGGAAGGTGATTTATGCAGAGGACACGTAAGATGCTCGCCCTTCAGAGGAAAGAGTTTGAAGGTCTAGGTTTGAGTGTGCTCCCAGCTCAGCTCTGGGTGAGACCCAGGAATCATGGAATCATAGAATCATAGAATTGTTAAGGTTGGAAAAGACCCTTAGGATCATCAGGTCCAACCGTTAACCTACCACCGCCAAGTCCACCACTAAACCATGTCCTCAAGCACTGCATCTACCCGTCTTTTAAATACCTCCAGGGATGGGGACTCAACCACTTCCCTGGGCAGCCTGGTCCAGTGCCTGACTACTCTTTCAGTAAAGAAGTTTTTCCTAATGTCCAACCTAAACTTACCCTGGCGCAGCTTGAGGCCATTTCCTCTCGTCCTATCGCTTGTTACTTGGGAGAAGAGACCGACCCCCACCTCTCTACAACCTCCTTTCAGGTAGTTGTAGAGAGCGATAAGGTCTCCCCTCAGCCTCCTCTTCTCCAAACTAAACAACCTCAGCTCCCTCAGCCGCTCCTCATAAGACTTATTCTCTAGACCCTTCACCAACCTCGTTGCCCTTCTCTGGACACGCTCCAGCACCTTGATGTCCTTCTTGAAGTGAGGGGCCCAAAACTGGACACAGTATTCGAGGTGCGGCCTCACCAGTGCCGAATACAGGGGCATTATCACCTCCCTGGTCCTGCTGGCCACACTATTCCTGATACAAGCCAGGATGCCATTGGCCCTCTTGGCCACCTGGGCACACTGCTGGCTCATGTTTAGGCGGCTGTCAACCATCACCCCCAGGTCCTTTTCAGCCAGGCTGCTTTCCAGCCACTCCTCCCCAAGGCTGTAGTGTTGCCTGGGGTTGTTGTGACCGAAGTGCAGGACCCGGTACTTGGCCTTGTTGAACTTCATACAGTTGGCCCCGGCCCATCGATCCAGCCTGTCCAGGTCCCTCTGCAGGGCCTTCCTACCCTCCAGCAGATCGACACTCCCACCCAACTTGGTGTCATCTGCAAACTTACTGAGGGTGCACTCAATCCCCTCATCCAGATCATCGATAAAGATATTGAACAGGACCGGCCCCAACACTGAGCCCTGGGGAACACCACTCGTGACCGGTCGCCAACTGGATTTGGCTCCATTTACCACCACTCTCTGGGCTCGGCCATCCAGCCAGTTTTTAACCCAGTGCAGAGTGCACTTGTCCAAGCCGTGAGCAGCCAGCTTCTGCAGGAGAATGCTGTGGGAGACGGTGTCAAAGGCCTTACTGAAGTCCAAGTACACAACATCCACAGCCTTCCCCTCATCCACTAAGCGGGTCACCTTGTCATAGAAGGAGACCAGGTTAGTGAAGCAGGACCTGCCTTTCATAAACCCATGCTGGCTGAGCCTGATCCCCCGGTTGTCCCGCACATGCCGCATAATGGCACTCACGATGTTCCATGACCTTCCCTGGCACCGAGGTCAGGCTGATGGGCCTGTAGTTCCCCGGATTCTCCTTCCGACCCTTCTTGTAGATGGGTGTCACATTAGCTACCTTCCAGTCATCTGGGACCTCCCCGGTTGACCAGGACTGCTGGTAAATGATGGAGAGTGGCTTGGCAAGCTCCTCCGCCAGCTCCCTCAGTATCCTCGGGTGGATCCCGTCTGGCCTCATAGACTTGTGGGCATCCAGGTGGAGGAGCAGGTCGGTGACTGCCACCTCTTCGACAACTGGGTCTTCATTCTGGGAATACACCAGTCTGACCTTTTTTCCCTCCCCTGTGTAGGAGCCAGGAGAGAGAGAAGGTGCGCTCTCACCAGCCCTCTGCCCGGGTGGGAAGCAGGACCTGGGCTGTCCTGCCGGGTGCTCCAGCAGGTCCAACCAAAGGGACATAACACAACCTTGATGAATCTCTTGGGCTAAAGTGTTACGTGTCCAACCAGTTATTAACACAAATTGAATTCTAAATATTTAAATAAATATATATTTTTAAAATTAAGAGATATCCGCCCTCTGGAAACTGTTTAGGACCTCTCATGTTTTAAAAAACGGAGTAAGATAAACTAGAATTTTCTTACAGATAATTTACAAACACAAAAGTAAGCAGAACCAGTTAAATAATATGGATCGCTCATTTTTCCTTATGTATATTTCCTTATGTATATAAAATAATCTAAATATTTACTGTGCAGCGTAACGTTTATTAGCTTGCTTATTTATTTATAATGTAATGTTTTAAGTGCAATTGAGTCATGTTAAGGATTCATGTAGCCTTGAACATTTCCACTTATCTGCAACACTCCTCTGCTCACCTTTCTTGCCCCTTGCCTTGCCTTACCTTGCACTTGCCTTGCCTTCCCTTCCTTGTCCTCACTTTCTCTTTCACTTGCTTTCTCTTTCGCTTTCTCTTTCTCCATCAGAATCTTCTTAATCATATTTCCATCTAGTATTTCCCAGTCCCTTATTTATATATTTGTTTCCTTGTCTTTTTATACTACTCCTGTTCAGTATTTACATATTTATATCTATATAACATTTGCAAATTAAGTCCAGCTCACGTTTGAAAAGCTGTGATTTAAACCCACAGTTACATAGCAGACCAGAAAAAAAATCAATATCTTTATGGAGCGATGATGAACTGTATACACATTATGGGTATAAATCTGCACATTTAACTGAAAGTTCAACTAAATTTTCATTCTCTTAACGATGTGCATAGGTTTTATTGCTCATCACCTGCACACTGGAAAGGACATTGGCAGAGCTTGAAATGATTTTATGTACCTAAACACAACCTGATTTAATGCATCATCTGACAAGGACAAAGACATTGATTAAATGTCCTGCCTCAGGTGTCCAGAAGGCTGGAAAAGGCTGTCTCCTCAAAATAACTGGTGAAACTCCACCCAGTAATCATTAACTCAGTGTTTGGTCCAAGCCCTAGGAATAACAGGAGGCTTTAAAAAGCCACAGTCAGAAAACACTTAGTGTGATTTAGGAGACTAATTGGTCTTGTCCATCGAGGGAGAGTCGAATGGGAAGAGTCTCTCCTGGCCGATAAGGAATGCATTGGGCATTTGGTCCTTGGAAGGGCACCTCTGGACTCAGTGCTTAGCGAGCTGGTAGAGAGCCCAAGGGTGCACGGTGAGCACAGAAATGCTTGCGAGGGGATTGTAAGACAGACAAGCTGGAGTAATATGGAAGACAGAGGGAAGAAAAAATTCCAGTCTGGTTACTCTCAGTTCATTTGAATTTGTAAAAGTCTTGGGCTGTCCTGCATGGACTCTTGACACAGGTGGTGTTTGCACTGCCAAGGAACGGATTAACGCTTGAGCCAGTGGTGAGAGGCTCTGCTGGGTTTTAAACTTTAATATGCCACTTGGTGGGCTTCAACAGAGCAACACCTAGCCACCAGGTTTCTAGCCAGGCATGACCATTAGATCTTTGGATTTAAGGCTGTTCTCCTATATTGCATCTACAACAGTTCTTCACAGTCAATAAAATCCACATGGCATTGCAGAAACCTTGGTGAGAGTAATTTCATCATAGCAACTGAATGAAGGAAGTGAGACATCATGTTTTAGTAACGAAGCTTTCAGAAGCCCCGCAGCCATCAGGGCCATGTGGTCCCAACATCAGCTCAGCCTAGGAGATGACCTCCTCTCTGAGTAACACAGAGTCCAAAGACCCAGAGCAGACCAAGGCAGACAGACTCAGGGGAAGGCAGGCGCCTGCCCCAAGAAATAACCCCAGTGAAAGACTCCAGGTCTCCCATCCTTGGCTGATGTCCTATGAAGAGATCACTGCCCCACCCCGTTGTGGTTAAGAAACCTCCAATTAAATAAATGAGTGCTACAGTTGCCAAAATCAGCCTCTTAAACTAAATGATCCTCTTGTGAACCTCAAATGAAATCAACTACTTTAGTGCTCAACTCATTTGTGCAGCAGCACCGTTAATATGGTTCTCTAATTTATGGAGTAGCCAGGTTCTGGTTAACAGTGCAAGAGGGGGTAAGAAGGCTATTAGTAGTTTATTTTCTACGCACGTTGGAGCAGAAACCTGTATATAAAGGAAGTTCTTCTGGCAGGGGCAGCATGCTAAAAAGCTTTCACCTAAAATTATATAGCCTGACAAACAATATAAAAAAGTAAATTGCCCAATAAACAAATAACATATCAGCCATTTATACAAAACCATGCTACTTAGACTCTTCAAGCTTGAAATGACTGTGTATTTTTTCCCCATTAAAATGTTATGACAGTCTATGCATAAATTGTTTTAAATTCTGATTTGATATCACTGTGTTTCAAAGCCTAGATGGATTTAAAACTTTTCCCAAGATGAAGCATTAGCTCTGGGTGGATGTGGAAACAGCTCCAAGGATTTCCTTCCCCTCTGGAGCCACGATGTGCAGAGCCAGCAGCCTCCGGGGCTCTGGTGCCCTCGCGGGAGCCGAGTAGGAGCAATGGAAGGGATGTCGAAGGAAACAATCTCTTCTGGAGGTGAGACCACACCGCAAACACCCTCTGTGCCCTTTCCTGTGATTTCACCCAAGCTCCTCATGCCTTTTTTGTCAGGGTAGACTTAGACGCTCTGTGAGCCCAAGGGAAGAGGGATCCCAATTAATATTCAGCAAAGCAAAAGTGCTGGTTCTCTCTCTTGCCATCCAGTGGCTTGCACCTGCACCACGTGCTGGTTCCCACCTGAGCCACCTTTCTCAAAACCAGGCCCTGGCACAGGTCCCTCTGCCTCCATGTCCCTGCCTCACCAGCATCTCCTTTTTCGCCCAGGGTTGTGTGTGTTTCCAGTGTACAGCTGTAATGATTTTAATCCCTCCTTGGTGGGAGCAGCAGGGCTGGGCTCTGGAGGGTGCTGGCCACAGACCACAGAGCTGCCTGTTTTTTCCATGAGTTTTTCCCTGTTGGGCAGGACCAGGCAGTGAGCTGAGCCTTTTGGAAACAACGTCCGAGCTATGCTCAGGAAAGGCAAAGGGCCTCTGCTAATTGCTGACTCGACATGAGCACCAGGCAGATGGATGCAACGTGTTTAGCATGTGAGTCTTCACCCTCCACAAAGGGATCAGCTAACTCAGGCTTGGACATCTGTAGCTATGTGAGTGAAATCCCGCCTATGTGTCTTGTTGTTTTGACTTTGTATGATCTGCTAATGAAGAGGCATGGACAGCACACTCGTGCTTCGGTGCTCGGAGAGAAGGAAGAGGCAGGAAGTTGTGCCCAAAGCCCTTAATCCGTTTCTAAACACTGCCATTATCACAGCAATAGCCTGATACGAGCGTGACGTGCAAGGTGCATATTCTCCTGTTTCCTGCTCTGCACTCCTGGGTGAGGCACACATGTGAGTGTATCAGGCCGCTTTCATGTCCCTCGCTCGCCTGCTTTCCACCCCACAGACACTCGGGACTGTGCCTGGAGCCCGAGCCACACCGGCTGCTCAACACGGTCTCAGGGAAACCGAGCAAAACTCCTGCCTGCTCCTTACAGAGGTCATGCCATGCCCAGCCAGGCAGCATTAGGCTCTCTGTCATTGGAAGACAGCATCCTCTTGGCACCCACTGGCCAAATGTCCTACCATCTTGCTGCTGGCATATATTCAATCCCCACTAAAGGTCCCTTTGTCAGCTGCTCTGTGGTCAGGGTATCATTCTCATGCATTCAGCCTGTGGAGGCACAGAGGGCTCTCACAAGGTAACACTGAGCTCAGCTAGCCTTAGAGAACATTTATGTGCTTGGTGTAAGGGCAGACAAGTTCCCTGTGGCTTGTGGCTGTCCCACAAGTTTGCCACAAGCTTCCTTTCATGACCCACTGAGGCTTGGAGGAGGATCCCCTTTGCAGGGAATGTGTTTGCACGCTACAGGAGATGCCTGCAGCCTGTTCTGTGAAAACCAGCTGCTGTTTCAGACTCTGAGTAAACCACTCTTCATTACATGGCAAACATCGCTATCCTCAGAGCTCACAGCTAATATCACACCAAGTAGCTATTGATCTGGAGCAACCTTCGACAGCTAGCTCTCAGCTGATAGCAACTCCTCAGCTACTTTGATTTCTGTCACCAGATGTGTGGGAAGCTCTACCCATGCTCCTGGATGCTTCTGAATAATGCAGTCCCATGTCTGCACTAGCTGTCTGGTATCCAAACATCTGTCCACAGATGGGCAATGCATGGAAACCACCATGTGCAGTGAGTGTCTCCACTGTACCAGGAGCGAACTCCCTCTTGGAGTGCTGCTGCCTTATGAGATGACAGAAATCAGGGATGACATGCCTTGTGCCTCCTCCTAGACCTTGTCTGTGTCCTTCTGCAACAGCCAGGCAGCCACCAGCCACTGCACATCTCAAAGCACAGGCTCACCCATGTAGCCCTGGCAGGAGAGGGTGGATGTGAACAACATGCAGCCTTAAGGGTGTCTCAGCTAAAGAGGAAGAAGGTGAAGAGCATTTCTGTCTACAGGGCTGGGGAAGACAGAGATGTTTCTTGCCTCAGGAAACAACACAGAAGTTCACAGGTTGTGTAAAGTCAGTCATGTCACCAAGGAACCTGGGTTCCTCCCAAAGACCATTCCACCAACCCTGGCACCTGCACTATCTGTGTAGCTAGGCACAGAGGATAAGGTCTCCTTCCATAGACTTCCCTGCAACTCCTCTGCGTGGACATGAGAAACACTGGCTGACATGCACAAGGACCAGACCCAAGTCCATTCTGCAATGGAAAGATGACCTTGGAGCAAGTTGATGCATCAGCCTTTGCTCCTGGACTTCCTTGAAGAGAGGGTTTCTTTTTGTTGTTGGTTGGTTGTTTTTTTCCCAAGCAGAAAAAGAGCCTGGGCCAGGAGCCTGCTGTGATCAGCCAGGTCAGGTCCTGTGCTTGTTGCCTCTGGGACACACTGTCAGCCCAAGGCCTTGGGCTAAAGAGAGGTCTGAGACTTTACTTCTCACCTACAGATGTTTCCTTGCACCCACACAGTAGGCAGCAAGCAGAAGGCTCTCGTGCTCTCACTCAGGTGTAGCACGTTCTGGTTCCCTGGTGCATGGCAGGAATGCACTGTTGGCAGCCTCTGCCTCTCGTACTGGTGTGCAGCCCCCAGCCCCAGCACTGCCAAGGGCAGGGGCTGCCTCAGCCTGGGATGTCAGAGTTGGATGAAATCTCCAGGCTGCTCCCAGCAGGGAGTGGTATGTCCAAGATGCTCCTGGAGCCAGCCAAAGCTTCCTCTTTTCCACCTGCTTTCCTAGCGGAGGTTTGGCACGGTGTGCTGGGAAGAAGCCCTGTTATCACAGCCCCCGTGGAGGTGCAGGTATCATGTGTAAGCAGGTGGCCATCTCAGGTGCTGATTTTTAGCAGAATCCCCTCGCTAACTTAGTGCATCAGTGAGCAACTCTCTTCACTGTCACAGATAGGAAGAATTGTGGGGAGGTGGTCTCTCCCACTGACAGTGAGAAGAGCTGAGAGTGACCAGCACAGCCTGAGGCATCTGCCTTACCACCAGTGAGAGGAAAAAGCGGTGGGTCTCACCCATCATCAGTCTAACCAGAATGCCTAATTCAGGTGTCCAGGGCTGGTCCACACTGGGAGGTGCAGACAGTTACGTGTCCTTGTGCAGGGTGCAGCTTCCCTGCAGCAAGGCATGCAGGCAGTAGGTCGTGTAAGCACCTTCCTACATACAAAGCCCTGAGAAGTGCGCTTGCCAACTCTTCCTCAGATACGGGCAACACTTCTTCTCCATGTATAGAAACTCAAGTTTATGATTAAGTGATGTGAGATGGGAAGGGGGATAAGGGGATAGACTTGGACTAGATATGAATTAGGGTAGCTCTTTGGAAATAGGTGAATGACAATTATAAATATTCTAAGCAGAAAACAAATATTATTCTATTACTTCTTTGCATTCCCTTATCCCTTTCTCTCTCATCTGCCAGTCTTGCAAATTCTGTGACCATCATTTCAATTTAGGGATTTGGAGCCTCGAGGGCTTCTCTGCACAATCATGATCCAGACTGGGTTATTATTAACCAAAAGAGAAGTGAAGAATAAAAATGCTTGTTGGCTTATTAGCAATGTTTATATTGCCAGATGCTGACAGACAAGCAAGTGAAGTACTGTCAGTGATTTTTTAGTTAAAGACATGCAAGCAGAGCCATTTCAACAGGTGAAAATACACAACTTGTTACAATAGAAACATCTCCAATAAAACTGAATTCCTGGATCATCTCATTTCAGTGCCAGAACCTTTCCAGGTGCTGTTACATGCTAAAAAGCACACTTTTGCAAATCTCACAAACTTCATAAACAAGCTATGGACCAGGTTTTTTAACTCCTGACAGCCTGGCAAGATGATCAAATCAGACAGTAGTCTTGAACACAAAATTTGAAGGTGGTTGTTCTTTAAAAAATGTTTATTTCTTTTCATCAAAATGTAACCCTCAAACTCTCAGGTCTTCAATCAAGAAACATTGGGTTTGGGATTCTCATTTTTCCAGCAAAAACTGAAGACATCTCTTGGAAAAGGAATTGCTTTCTCTAAAATGAAGATGCAAACACATTCTCAAAAAACCCCTAACCAGAACCCTGTTTTCAATTGAAAACCAGTTTTGCCAGAGCATTTTGAGCAAGCCTTTGTGAACCGGTCATGGTAATCACCCCCATCCCTGTCTGAGTACTGTGAGTTGCCTTACACCATGCTTAGACCCCACTGGCACCATTCTGAACAATAATAACTGGTATATATTAGTGCACAGCAGCAATTTTGCTTTGAAACTCCAGAGGGAGAAGAAAACTAAGCTGAAAATTTAGATGCCAGAAGGCTTCTTTCACTAGTCATGACACAATGACATCTTCTATAGTTTTCTGCTCTCCAGTGTTACATCCAACAGTTACCTGCATACACTATTTTAAGAGAGAAGGACATGTATATTTGATTTTTTTCCCTTTGTCTGTTGCTACTGACACATCGAGTCTATTAAAACTGCATTCTCTTTCTTTCCATTTTGGGCAGGACTAACCATGCTACTAGCTGCTGGTTTTTGGTAGTGGTGGGATTGCAAGGCAGTGAGTGACACTGACAGGTTAGGTTCCCTCTATGTCTTTGCTGAAGTATGTTGGACTGTATACATTGCATTGCTTCTGTTCTTCTATCACTTTGACAATGTCTCCTCCTAAAAATATCATTGTTTTCCCCAAAAAGACAACACCCACAGCTCTGAAGATGTAGGTTTTTCTTGTTCCTTGGAAATGTCATGTAGTGAAGCTTTGAAACAGCAAAAGAGGTAGTAAAATCTAGGCAAAAACCTGCAGTGTTTGAGTTCAAACTAATCAGAGAAAGTATTGGGACTTGGTGGTTTCTCAAATCGTTTGAATCTTGATGTCTCCAGTGGGCAGGATTCTGATCTGTGCTGTGCATTTAGGTGACAGTGGAAGTGAAGAAACTTTCATGTCTTCAGTAAAACTTCAGAAGATGCTTTGGCCCCAGAAGTGTCACTCTGAGTACATAAGTTTCCTATACAGTCAATGGAGAGAGGGAGATGCTCGAGGATGATTCTTAATGAGCTGTGTGGGTCTGTCCAGAAACATCAGGGAGTCTTGCTAGCTCAGTGGAACAGGCAACTGCTCACATCCATGGAGTGGGAAGCTGCTTAGGCCGTGCCTTGAAGGAACAGCAGAGATATGCTGGCACAGTCACATCCTTGGTGTTTGAAGTGGAATTCAGTGCACCATATAATCTTCAAAGAGAGGCGGCTGACTGTAGCACTTACCAAGGATGCTGGAGACTTGGCCTGCAGGAAAGGGAACAAACTCCCAAGTCCTTGCTTGCAGGTGAGTGCCAAACCACAAGCCAGAAACAAGTGGGAATGATCTTTCCTTCCTACCAGACACCTCAAGCTGGCCATTGCTCAAGCTGTCTTCTGCAGCATCGCCAGGGAGTGAGGCACACATCTGAGTCAGCTGGAGGAAAAAAATGTTCACTGACCAACAAAAAGCAGCTCAGAGCTCAGGTTAGTGTTTGGTATGTTGAGGGCTTTCACTCAGATGTTCAGAGCAGCTGTGGGTTGCTGAGCTAGCACCCCTTGTCAGGTGTCTCCACAAGTCCTCTTGGCCTCTCATCTTCAGCAAATGTGGCGAGAAGGGAATGCGACCTCGGTGGCCACCATTACTGCAACTCCACTGTCATCAGCTGTTCACTGACTGATGTGGGTATTTTATGGATGTGTTTCTCCAGCATCCTTGCCAGAAGGAGAGAGCAGAGGGTCTCAATCTCCCCAGCCAGATTTGCTAGAAGTCATCTGAGAGGCCTCTGGGCATTATTCTGCACTCTAGAAATTTGTGGAATTTGCCATTTAAAGCTCAGTCCATGCATTTTGCTAGTATGAAATCTAAAGAATTCCTTCTTATAGGAAATGTCATCTGTGGAAAAAATGAAGCCACTAGTTCTAACAACCAGTTCAGTTATTCCATGATACAACTGATGAAAAATAGGAATGAGCTATACTAGCAACATATGTGTTTGTTTAACAGATAATCACGTCACTGGTATGTATATATTTGTGTGTATGTGTATATGTATATATTTTGAAAATAGCTAAACAGTAAGAAGGGTAAATAGGATATTGAAGTACTTATCTGTCTACCTGTTTACCTAACAGCCCATCCATCTATCTGCTGCTGTAGGTTCCAGAAAGTAGGTATGATAAATGCTATCTAGATAAATCTTTTGAGATTCATCCAGCCAGAAGTTGTCCACAATCCAGTCTTCCCATGCTCTCTTCAAAGTCAACAGAGAGAAATAGCCACAAGGGATGCAGTTCCCAACATTTTCAGATGGATGCCATTGTCCCAAGAGCCTGGGGCACCTAGCTCAGATCCTGTAGACACCTGGAGTAACATGATAAGAAACCTTCACTGTTTCCTACCATGGGATTTGTTTGATTTATCTTTGTTATTTTTCTGATAAAGCTGAGAACTATTTCTGACAGCTGTGCAAAGAGAAGCAGGCCAAGGGCTCAAAATGGTTTCCTGAGATGAAGATCCTGGACCTACATTTCCAGATGAAAACCTGTGGGGTGGTGGCTGTTCATCAGCCCCTTAACTGTCTTTATCACAGGTATGTGATGCTTTTCTCATCCCGTAGCAAAAAGCCACCAGGGTGTTGGGTGGCTTTGGCACCAGTAGTGGTGTCTATAGATGCCTCGGTGCTCCTGCCAGCTCAGACCTCTCCTCTTCTCTCATGAGGTCACTTCACAACACATTATGTCCTTCAAAAATGCTGACAAGGTGGTGGCTCCTACTGCAATGACAGAGGCCTTCATCCAGGCAAAAGCCACTTAGCAAGTAGCTGCACAGGGCTGTGGCTAGATGGTTAATGAAGGCACATTTCTGCTGGACCTCTCTCCATGGGGGTCTTCTCCCCAAGTTGACTCATTATGTGGCATTGTATGGTGAAGCCCCATAATGTCAATGAGTGCTTCAAGGGCAGAAGAAAAGGCAGCAATGACATAAGGTGGCACGACACCAGGGCATGACCTCAGCTGGAGAGTTGCAGTGCTTTGCAGCAGCAGACCAAAGACTCCCAGCAAACAGAGCAAGGTCTCAAAATATCCACTGTGATCTGAAAGCTTGGCCTGATGTGAAGCACAGCTCAAGCTGTAACGGTCACACATCTCCCAGCATCCCCATCAAACAGGTCCTGCTGTGGGAGGCCTGAGCTTTTGCATCTTTCCAACACAAATACCACATTACGAAGTGAGTGCTTTCTGTTTTATTTTCCTCCAGAAGAAATGTCCCCACCAAAAGATACCAGCTGCTCTCATAAGAGAACTGACGAGATAACCAAGTTAGCTCTTCAAGGTAGCCTGGATGCTGGGTTTTACAGTCATTCTGATCCTTGTTCAGATGACTGAAGTTCATTGTTTGATTAGATGATGGCATATTAATCACAGTATTCTCCAATACCAATAGGTCATGTTTGACACTGCCTACCCCAAACTCCAAGTCATCCCCGAATCTATGTGGTTGCCAACTCATCTATGTCTATGGAAAATTAATAAAGATATGAACTCCCAGTTCTCACTGCTGTTCTTGCATAGCAACTGCTTCTAGTTGTGCATCCCAGGAGCTTTACATATGTGATCTTACAGAGACTGAAAGGAGACACTGCTCTGCTTGGCTACCCATGGCTCTTTTGCACTGTGTAAATGGGCACATTTACCTAAGGAGCTGTCTCATGTTCAGAGTGATCTTGGGGGAAGAAGGTTCAGGGCAGAGAAACCATCAGACTGCTGGTTATTCCCACTATGCCAGACACCCAAACCAACACTGTCAGTCCCCAAAAGTTTGGAGATGCTTCTCCTCTAAAGTACTACAGGTTTGAAGCATGATAACATGGTCATCCTGCCAGGGAAACGACAGCAAACATTAAGCAGAATTCCTTGGTCCTGAAGTTTGGCAACGGGGAAAGTATGTGACATGTGTTCTCAGGATTCAATACAATTTCTCCAGTAAAGTCCAGCAGGGTCTAACACAGGTTTGTCCTTTCCTGCATGTGTGGAGCACACTTACTCTCTGCATAGCATCACTAGAAGAAAACCACACAAGAATCTTTTATTATTTAATAAATAAGGCAGAAAGGACTGCTCCAGAGAGCAAATGAGCACTCTTGAGCCAGGCCACTGTGCTCTGGAGGACTTTTCAGTGAGGGTTAACACAATCTGTCTCCTGGCTGAACAGCCCTTCCCACACCCAGCACCCGCTGAATCCCTGCAGGCTGCCAGAACTCTGGCTTCAATTGCACCCTTGCGAGGGGATGGGGGCAGCTCTTTGGAGCGGGTATCTTCTTGCAGCTGCATGGACAAGAACAAAGCAACACTTGAGAATACAAAATGGGTTGCCTGAGATTCAGTTGCCCAAACACAGGTGCTGTGTGGGCTACTCTGGGATATTCTGTCTGGTCTCCAGTCGCTTTGCAATGGGGCGGTCTCCCACAGGACCTGTGTTATCTTTGCTAGCTGTGTGTGCATATCTTGGATAGCCATGTCTTGGATATCTTAGACATCTAAGATGGCCTTGGGAATTAAGATTTAGGCAACTAAGTGCCTTCCCCACTGCCTCTGAAATACTTTGGTTGTTACCATGTCCTGTTCTTATAAAGAAGATGCTTATATACTCCAGTCTGCAGGTCTTGTCCTTCCTGCAGCCTAGTAAAAAGCATTCAAATGAAAAATGAGTCCCTTGAAAACATCCAGGTTGCTCACAGCAACCAGATTGCCATGGGGTGGTAATGCAAAGGCTTGTTTTAAATCAGTGACTGCCCTAGTATTAGAGCCTTGACAGAACTACTGATTCATAAAATAGTTGCTATTCTGTACGAGGAAGGGCCATAAATCATGCTATGAACCTTTTCCAGAGCTGGAAATGCCAACATTAGGTTTTTATATGTTACTATTTTTTTTTTTTATGATTTATGTTACAGTGAAGGCTTCCAGTGTCCTGTTGCTCTTAATGTTGTACAAGTCCAAAGGTTCAGTGTTGTAAATAGGGCAAGTTTTGTAGGAGAAGCAATGTCTTTAATTAGCCCAGTGGAAACCTTAGGAAGAAATGGACAAGCCTTCCTGAACACAAGCCCTTCTTCACACTTCTGTACCAGGTTTGAAATGGCTTTTGGTGCCCCAAAGCTCTGTGCATTTTCCCAGTCACAACACATGCCATTGCTCCCTTGGCACTTGGGTATGGACCCAAGTCCAGTCACAAGCTACAGCTTGCTCCAAGCCCAACCTGATTGGAGTAAAGCTGTGTCAGGCACAAATTTGGGGTGAGATGCAGAGTAAGGCAAGGAGAAAGCTCAAACTCATGCCATCTCTCAGCATGGACTTAAGACTACTTGTGTCTGCACCATGGACCAACCTCAAGAGCACCAAGGGCTGATGGAGTCATTCAGTGCCTGACTTCAGTGAGCACACCCAGGACCAGGGATAAGGATGCACTGTCTGTGAGCCATGGTTCAAACCAGGCTCCAGGCTTTGCTTTGGCCAGTGGTCCACCTGCCAGTGTAGACATATCCAGAGGAACTTAATCGTACAATACATTACAGATCTCACCTCCCCATGAGATATTTTTTCCTTCCATAGCCGTCTGGATGACACTTCAGCAATGTTGTACTGTAAATTTGGAAGCATCGTGATCATAATTATCTCACATCTATTCGCAACTGTTATCACTGCCCTGGTAGGCTTGGCTGAAGCTGGTATTAGGTGTTTTCCTACTTGGTAGTAAATTTTAAGTGATAGGCATTATGTCTGGTAGCATTATGTATCTGTTGAGTTTAACCTCCTTGCCTCTTTCCTTAGGACCTTAAATATGCTTTATTATATCAAATAGCAATTAACATTCCTCAGGGGTGAAGGTAGCTACATGGCGTGTTTACTGAGGCGGCCAGCTGTCGCCACTTGGCAAGCAACTTTTATCATAAGCTGGTTGAATTTAACATACATCAGCATTTATCAGCCCAGACTTTGTCAGTTTTATAAACGAAGACTGAGGGACAATAAATCATTTGGTGCCCAGGTGATACTGCATACATCAGAGAGCATATTTACCAGGCCGGGTGGATTCAACCAACAAAAGGCGTCTAAGGTTTTCTTATTTGATCTGTATTGAATATAACCTCAGATGTCTTTTTTGGTGCACAACCCACATCTGAAAGCTTTGGTGAGATGTGTGTTGGATGGTCCCATTTGTTTTCTTCTAGGTTGGCTGCTGCAGCCTTCACTCCTGCTCAGAGTGAAGTGAACACTTCCACTGACATCTGTTGGAGTGTGTTTGATGCAGCATCCATAACATAATTAATAGGTCTCCTCACTTGTGGGGGATGGAGCACAGAGCTGGGACGAGAAACACACTGAGGTGGGACAAGCCTCCATTCTTAAATGCTTTAAACATAAAGAACTGCTCTATTAATTTGCAGTTGTGGGTGGTTCATACATAGCACCTAGTGGGAACAGCTCTGTCCTACCCCTGAACCATGTCCAGACTGGCTGGCATGGGATGAAACTCTGGCAGGGAGTGTGCTGCACCCTTAAACAGTGCGGGTGACTGCAGGACAGGGGCCAAATCCTGCATTTGGGGATAACTTGTGTCATGCATCACTGCTCTTGCCTTGCACGTGATGGAAGAGGGGGTGTGTTTTGCAGACAGTGACTTAACACAGCCTGGAAGATGAGGTCGATACAGTGTGTGGCAGCATGAGAAGTCCTCTAGAGCATTATTTTCACTTCATCATTGCATCCACAGTCCATAATGTTAATGGAAACCCAAATTCAGAGAGTGTTTACACTTGTACGTCAAGGGGGGAATTTGAGCATTTGAGGTTCAGGAGCAAATTCTCATCCACGATGACAGGGTGTCCTCCAGCCAAAGGAAGGACAGGCAGCGAGGGCCGTAAGGCAGTAGCCATCCAAAAGGGTCATTAAGATCATATTTGTACTGTTTAATAAAAAAGGGCCAGGGGGTGATGTCTGGTAAAAACCAAATGTAATCGAATGGCTCATTGCCCACCCTGCAGCGCACTAACCTTGTCCTTTGCAGGGAGCTAGGTGGAGAGGCCTATCTATAACACCAACGGGGAGGGAGGTAACACCTAAGCAATGTGGCCAAGCAGGGGTCCAGTGGCCAGGCTCTCCCTAGCCTGTATTTCACAATTTATATCATGCTGCTGAGTTAAGATTTACAAGAAGCCATGGGTCAGCCCCTCAGAGCTCTTTGCTATGACAGTATCAGTCTTTTTACTTGACTGCAGTGATGAAAACCCTTGCACTAACATGCCTGGAGCCACCTGCTTCACAGCATGAGCACAGGCTGGTTCACTCAAGAGCTGGGAGACCTTCCATGCTCTTCCCACAGTTCATCCCAGAAGGAGAGCAATATTTCACAGATGGTTTGACTGATTTTGCCAGTCTCACAGTGTCCCAATGCACAGAACAGTGAGCTATGCCCTCGCAGGGACACCAGCTGGCATGTGCAAAAAGAGAGGACATCTAGTAATGTTGTGGGCTGTGCAGTGAATACTCTTGCATCAGGTGGGACTAACCTGAGCACAGAAACCTAGGTTAACTGCAACATAAACATAGCTGTGGCCAGAGTACAGAGTAAAGTATTCAACTTCTTTTTTAAATATACAAATCTCCTACAACTTCCTTATGGTGCCCTTCCCTCAACATAGTTTTGTAGGAGATCTTTTATGTCAAGCTTTTCCAAGGCCTGTGTAAGATGAGATATCCACTGCTTATTTAATGATAAATCTTTAGATTGTACCAGTTTTATGTCTTTTGACAACTGTCTTCTCCTCATTGTCTTGTTCAAAGGTGAAGTTAAAAAAGTCAAGGTTGTCTGCTTCCAAATCTTCCCTCCATGGATGGACCCAGGACATTTTTAATGACAAGCAGCAGCTCATTTTTCATTCTTATTACAGTGACATGCAAATGCATTGGGAGGCGACAACACAAGGAGACCACCGCCCCCAGAAACTTCCCAGCACAGTCGCTGGCAATGTGTGCTCTCCAATGTCAGTGCCATTCCCACCAGTCTCCAAGACTGCAGCACGAAAATAGTGGAGTTGAAGAATAAACAAAGAACAGAATTATGAATGCAGCAAAGAATAAGAGATAAGGATGAAGGTTTACACGACACAGAACTCAAATAGCCTGAAGCAATGTATTAATGTACGTTGTGAGATGAGCTAATTGCTGTATACAGAGTTAACAGTTTTCTACAGATGGGAGCGCAGTCAAGGGCTGTACAGCACATCCATGCCAACGTAGCGACAGCAAAAGAATGGTTTTGTGAAAGATCAAAAGACCCAAAGAAGGGTTAAAAGCTTTTGCTTCATGGCACAGTTTGAAAATCAGCTTGCAACAGCTGCATCAGTGAAGAAGAGACCAGGTGTCATAGCTACATTTCAAATAAGGACATTTCTGAGTGAGGAAGAGGCTACTGGAGCCAAGCGTAAGTCAGGGGGTGAGTAAGGAGGAGGGGTTACGGGTGGCACTGCTGGCTGAACACAAAAACGTCTAACAGAGATGTTTGCCCCAAAGAAACAGAATGGGAGAGGCTGGAACCTCCTACCTGTGCTGGCCAGAGGGGCTCATGCTGAGACTGCAGTTCCCCTACCTTTTTCTTGTCCTGTGAAAAAAAAAAATCAGGGAATTAATTTATTCTGTTTTCCTTCTTCCTTGCTTTTCAGCTGGAAACAGTGTTACAGCCAGGCTTTCTCCCTCCCTGCTCCCAGAGGAAGAGGGAACAGCACAACCAGGCTCAGGAATGCAGAGGGATGTGCTTCTGGTCCTCTCCTGCTGTCCTCACCAGAGGCGCAGTCAGTGACAATGCTAGGACACACTCCTGACAGAGCAGCTAACTTCTAAGGGCCTCCTAAGCTACAAAACAGAAACCTCTGAAGGACTGGTTCTGTACAACTTTCTTTGCTAGTGAACTGTAACAATGACAATTGTAAAAACATGACATTTCTGGACCATATAATTCCAAATTCTCTGACAATGATAAGCGATGCTCTGAAGTATCTGCGGGTAACATGCTGTCACCTGGGCTTGCAGCTTTTCCTCCACATCTCCACTACTGCTCCATTTGCCAAAGCTGGTAAGTCCACTTGTACCTGTTCCATCCCAGAAGCTCGTACTTCCTAACACACTGTGATAATTGCTTAAAGCTTTCTCCTGCTGGATTGAGCACCTTATTTTTCTGTTCTTGACACAAGCAGAGTAGTTTCCTCAAGGTAACACTGTGATCCTTGTGCACCTGTGGTTTTGCAGATGAATGCTAGGACGTCCGATAATGGAGGAGAAGAGCCTGGGAATCTGTCCCGTCACTGATGTATACATAAATTCCCACCACCATAAACAGGGATCATGCTTTGTGCTATGATCCGTTGAATCTGAACTGAGTTGACTGGCTGCAAGCACTCTCAGGAGAATATATCTAAAGGGACACGGGACTGCTGGCTCTCCATTTCATGTGATCACTGAACCCAAATTCTGCTATCACCGCCAGGGTCGCTGGTGTTGCTGTAAGTGACATGCTACAGGCTACGGTGGTCCCTGAAGTGGGGTGTGTGCAAGACAGTCCATTGGGGTGTGTGAAGAAAATAATTGTTCTACCATTAATAAATAAAATAAAATAAAATAAAATAAAATTAAATTAAATTAAATTAAATTAAATTTTAAGAACAGTGTTTATTTCATCTTTATCTCATCCACTTTAATTTCTATTTTTTATTTTAGAATGTGCATAATATATTAATACAGTAGCACATGTACATAATTTGAAAATAAGTATACATAGATTGGGAGTACATGCTCAAAAAATTTTTATTGCTAAGGCTGTGCGATCAAAAAGGTTTGGCGACCACTGGGATAAAAGAGGGTGCTGCACAGGGGACATGTTAATCCTGGGGTGTTGACAAGGGTTACAGGGTCACAGCCAGTCTGTGCTGTGAACTGTGACTCTGACTCAGGTCATCCCACTGGAATTCCAGGGTTTTTTTCTTTTTTTTTAAAGGAATGCCTATATGGTCCCTAAGTTCCCGAGGAGGAAAACTTGAACACATGAACTAGCAACTTGAGAGAAGGGAGTGGTGTTCTCAGGCATCTCCAGGGAGGTCCCAGCTCCAAGGCCCACAGCTCTAGTCAGCCCTTCCCACGCTGTACCAGAGATGGCTTTGGTCATGGCAGGGGAAGAGATGCAGCAATTCCAAGATGTGCTGAACCACTGGGACAGTTCATGAGGGCTGCTTTGCAGAGGAGGAGGGAAAAGCTCCAGAGTGGAGTGGGGAACCTGCTGCAGCGCCTGTATGGCCATGGGGTGTGCATGGGGGAAGGAGCTGCGAATGCGGAGCCTCAGAAACCCTTGCCATGGCATGGCACAGACTGTGCAAGGCATGGAGGGGCAGGTCAGCCCTTCCTCTGCATACTGTGTGCCCAAAAGGGGTTACATGCCATCAGTCAGCTGGCAAAGGTCATCCCATGCAGGGACAGAGTCCAGAGGATGTGGCAACAGCATAAAAGAAGCCACGGGAAATTAGGATGTGCTGTTTTCTGAAATAAGCAAGCATGTGAAGTGAGGGGAACCTTCCCGCTGCTCCCAGTATGTTAGGAGGAGTCCAGAGGGGCAACTTCCACTGGGATCAGCCAGAGCTTTTGTGAATCCATCATAGTGAGCCTTCAGTGGGGTCACTTAGCTCATTTTTGGGATTTTCAAAAGTCTGCAACAGCAGAAGGGAAAAATAACTGGTCCTAAGTGTGCCCCAAACACCATTCTAGTTGTCAAATTCCAGTCACATTCAGAAAATTATTTAATCTTCCCTTTGCCCCCACCTAAATTTGAACATTTTACAGATGTTTCATTTCCAAATATGTTTGTCTGGACATTGGCCCAGTTTCTCTAATTGAGTTTAAATGGGCTAAACAACTTCGAAACAACAAAAGCAATGAATCTGCAGCATATTAGTTTGGTTTTGATTTTGGCTCTACTCTTAAAAAAGTGTTGTCCCACCATTTCCAGACTTATTTTCAATCAGCTGCTGTAGAAAGCAGCACATTTCTTGCTCATTCTGCTGAAAGTCAAGCGTGGCCAGTGCTGAGCATCTCTGAAAATCTTATGTATCATCCTGAAGTTGTTTTACCTTTGAAGAGTTAATATCAGATTAATATTGGTAGTCTATCTCTCTTGAATCACCATCCCTTTATGGGCATACAGGTGTGTGGTTTCCTTATCCAGAGTCATTATGTGTGCTTGGCTATGCCCATGTTCGCACCTTTCTTACTGGGATTAATCACCCCAGGTCCTATTGTCCCTTAACATCCTTCCATGTTTTGTCAGTAGTTCACAAGTCTATAACAGAGCTCTAGCCACCTCTTTAATGTGTTTTCAATAGAGCTTATATTAGATCAGGTACCCAGCCCTGGAGTGTTACTGGTTTTAAGTGGGATGATGGTTCAGCAGCAGTTAGCAATGCTCAGCTGCAGCATCATGCCTTACCTTAAGCACTGCATTATTTAGAGCTGTCTTTATGGTCATACTTAATCCAGATTTCAGCAGGATTTAAGTAGTAATGCTTAAGTGCTCCAGAGGCTTTTCGTGTGCATGCTGAAGAAATGAGGAGTAACTGATCCTACCAGGCTGTCAGCTGGCCCAGGCAGCTCCTGGCCTTCCCAGAGCCTTGTCTAGGTTCATGCAAGGCCAAACCACAAAATTTGAGATAAAAGAGAACAGAGCAGCCCTCTCTGACTGGCCACTGTCCCAAAGACCTCCACGAGCCCTGGAGAGATGCTCCTGTGTCTTCCAGCCTTACTGAACTGCCTGACTGACAGCTAACCCTTAACCCTCCCCTGGACATTTCTGCCCTGCCACAAGACGTTTGCCTTCTCTGTTGTTCCAGGATCACAGGTATAACACATCCTTTTGGTGAAAGAGCACCTGGACCTGAGGGAATGTGGCAGGTTTGCACCATCTCGTGTAGAAAGCATTACTGGAACCAGCTTCTTCATACTTAAAACCCAAGGACAAATCTTGCCATCCTGCCAGAGAGCCACGTGCTAGAGACCGCCTCCTCTGTTCCTCTTCAGAAGGAAGACCATCACGTTTCAAATCACAGTACTTTCTTGGAGGATCCTCTGGAAGGAGAATGATCCAATATTTACAACTTATTGTAACCTGCCAAAGGCAGAGCTGGCTGAGAGCAGATCCCCCGACAGCCTCAGGACCACAGTGTCGGTGCAAGAAGGATCCTTGGCTGGTTTGGCCATCAAAAAAGACAGCAGCTGTTGGGTTCGTTTTGCACAGCACACCTCACGCTGCTTTGCACTCTGCCAAGGCTGCAGCGGGATCCGATGGTTTTCCTTTGACCAGGTCAGCGGCTTTCCTTCGAGGACGAGTCCCGTTTGACCTAACGGTGCTTTAAATTCGTCCCGCAGCCGTTTCCACGGTGCGTTTACGTGCACACCCACGCACAAGCACACACGTATTGGCCTGCCCCTGCCCCACGGAGGAGCACGGAGGGGTGCGGGCGGCGGCGGCTCCGTGCTGCGCCCCCCGGCCGCCGCCGCCGACCGCCGGCAGGGGGCGCTGCGGCCCCACGGTTGGCGGCGCGGCGCGGTGCCGCCGCCCGACGGGGCGGGCGGGGCGGGGGGCGGGGGCCAGCCCCGCCAGCGCCGCTCCGGGTCGCCTTCACCCCCCCTCCGCCTCCACCTCTGTGCTGCCCGGGAACCGGCTGCCTACATCCTGCACCCCCCCCGCCTCGTTTCCTTTCGGAGCTGCTGCGTGCCACGTCTCTGGCCTGCTCGGGGGTGTAAGAGGGCACCTCCGGCCCTGCCTGAGGAGCCCCGAAGGAGGGGGGCGCGTCCGAAACCTTCCCCGAGGAGGCGACCCCTGAGACCGGCAGGACGGGGGATGCCCAGACCCGGGCACTCCCGGGGCCAGAGCCCTCGGGCCGCGCTGCCCTCGGGGCACGGGGGGGACGCAGGGGCCGGGGAGGGCCCCGGAGGGAGGGCTCCGGGGGTCAGGGTGGGACCCGCTCTGCAGCCCCGGCCCTGCCCTGCGCGGCCCCGCGGCCCTCACCTCTCCGCCTAAGGCAGGAGGCTGAATGGTTTTCTCTGCCGTCCCGTCCCCCCCCTTGCTCCTATAGAGTCCAGCAATTTAGCAAGTTCACCAAGCTGTGTCATGCTTCATGACTAATTCACATATTTAAATGGGAACGGTCAAAGCTGGACTATTTGATGCCAGCCAAGCGCATTTATCAGGTCAAAAAAGCTCACAATGGCTGGAGGCTCCGTCTGTGTGTGCGTG